>CM028931.1:15752304-16062304 GCA_016801845.1 Polydactylus sextarius
TCTATTGAGGCCTCCACTGGAGGAAATAGCTGCTAAACATCAGTGTAAATGTGAGTCTGAAGAAGAAGCAGCTCCTCTCTGATTCCAGGGAACTGACAAATGTCGACGTATTTAGTCGCTGAAAAACTATCTCAGCGTGACATCACTTCATGCACTTTGGACGGCGGTAATAGCGAAGATAAATACAGCAATACATATCTAAATGGCCCCAGGAAAACAAGTTATATCACCAATAGGCTTTTTAAAAGAGTGTTTTAGGATAAATGTTCCCCTTAAGCCTCCGCTCCTCGGCACGGCATCCTGCTCCGCCGGTCTTTATGTTCCCGTATCCACAGGACATCATCCATTACCACTGTGATTTCCAGCCTTCAGGAGTCTCGCGCGTCTCCTGAATCACGGTTTTTGGAAGTCGTTCCCGGTCGGAGTGACGAGGCGCGGCATAAATACGACAAGCTGCGTCGACGCGGCGCCGCTTTGACTTTTGTTGAGTTTCGTGTTGTCGCCGCCGCCGACAACGACGTTGAGAAAACAGCGTCGACGCTTTTGTTCAACATGTTGACTTCGTCTTTGAACAGCTGCAGAGTGAAAACAGATTCTGTCAGAGAGGACGGGATGATGTGTGGCAGCCACGTCCTCACCTGGCTTTTATATAAATATATTATATATTATATTATATATAAAACACTTCTAGTCTCTGGAAAACAAGGACAACATCTACAAGTAAATACAAACATGTAAACATTCAATTAGCAAACATTTACAGCTAACGCTAGCTTCTCTATGTTTAGCATCTATTGTGCTTAGCTTCACTAGCACTTAGCACTGCTAACATTTAGCATCTCTAACGCTTAGCATCACTAATGTTTAGCTTCACCAGCACTTAGCACTGCTAACATTTAGCAGCACTAACGCTTAACATTACTAACACTAATGCTTAGCATTGCTAACACTTAACATCGCTAACACCTAGCATCTCTAGCATTTAACACTGCAAACGTTTAACACCTCTGACACTTAGCATTGCTAATTTTTAGCATCTTTAGTGCTTAGCATCACTAGCACTAAATGTTGCTAACGTTTAGCATCACTAATACCTCACATCGCTAACACCTAGCATCGCTAACACTTAACGTCACTAGAACTTAGCATTGCTAACACTTAACATCGCTAACACCTAGCATCTCTAGCACTTAACACTGCAAACGTTTAGCACCTCTGACACTTAGCATCCCTAGTGTTTAGCATCTTGTTCACCAATGTTGCTAAAGTTTAGCATCACTAATACATAACATCGCTAACGTTTAGCATCACTAACACTTAGCATCTCTAATTCTTATCATAGCACTTGTCCAAAGTTTGTACTAAACACTAAACCGCGAGTTCAACTTGTCAAAATGGTCGAAGTTTTGGTGTCGTTGGAACAAAAACATACATAAACATAAACCATGTTGGGTTTAATAGGAAACTACGTTTTCCATTGATAGCAAACGTAGCATTAGCTTGAGCTAACTGGCTCGAATTCTTAAGGAAACTAATATTGTTTACACTTTTGTTGTCATTTTGAGCTGAGGAGGATTTTGTTTTGAATCCAGCTGGTACGGAGCCTCGCTCTCTGCCACCTGCTGGTCGTTTTGTGCCACTACGCCGAATTTTTTTTTTTTTTTTTTTTTTTTTAACACGCAACACCTTTTGTTAGCAATTAACGTCTCTACAGCACCGAAAAGAGGTCAAATGAAGTGTGATAATACACAGTTTATGCTGAATTTTATCCCCAACAGGCTGAAACGCCGGGTTTGCCAAAGTCTTCGGTTACACAAAAGACTATTCACGTTAAAAAAAAAAACAGCATTTCTGCAGCAAATGCAGATTAAGTACAAACACGCGGCCGCTGATATGTCTTCGCAGAGCCGCTCAGGCTGATGAGGTGTTATGTTTTTTTGGATCCTGGGGGCTCATGCATCACCTCATGTGGGACAAGTAAGGTGACTCCTGGCAGCGCAACAAGAAGTGGCACCACATATATCTCTTAATGGAGTCACTCGCAGCTCCTCCCTGCCTCTTTTATTTCTCTCTCACTCAGTTTAACACACACACACACACACCGAAACACAGCTCATTTGTCAAGCCTTCGTGAGACAGATTAGCTGCTCGAGCACCGTGGCAACCACTCATCTACCATCATTACCTAAGCATGTTTTACCGCCGTCACATATTCACCGGGCCGAGCTGCAACAGCACTGTCAAGACTATTTACCTGCAAAAAAATACTCAGACGCACAAAAAAAAAAAAAACTACTGGCTCAACTTGTTAAATTAGGTTTAAAGTTGAATTTCTTGTAATTAGAAGCAGCTGTATTATCATATTTTGCACATTTGCACGTCAAGAGATGAAGTAAACAGAGTTTGTTGACTCATCCTAATATGATAAAACTAATTATTGATCTTAAACCTCCTCCGCAGCGCCCCCTGGTGCGCGGACCGCAGCAACTGAAACTATCAAAGCTGCAAAAATGTTAAGGTTTATAAGGTTTTCGTCGCCTTTGTTGTTTCTTGTGCGAACAGGACGGGCTTCGACTCGGACGAACGATCAATCCCACGCGGGGAAATGATCGCGAGGGTTAATCTCGCGTAAAATAAAGCATGCAGAGACGGCGGGACGAGTTGGTGTTAAAAGATTGAAATAGTCGGCCGAACGAGGGATGAGAGAGAGAAGGAGGGGGGAAAAAAAAAAAAGAAAAGGAGGAGGACAAGCTCATTAAAGAGAGGGCAGCGGTGTGACAAATGATGCATGGAGCTGGCAGCATTGATCCCCCACCTCCTCCTCCTCCTCCTCCTCCTCCTCTTCCTCCTCATATGGGCAAAGGAGGCGCAGGACTGAGAAATACTCAGGTGCCACCGCCTCTAATGGAGAGACCACGGCCGCCAGCCTGTTGACAGATGACTTGTCAGAGGAGGGAGAGGGGGAAAAAAGAAAAAAAGAGGAGAGGTAGTGATTAGGTAGTTGTGCAAATGCTTGACCTCCTCTGGCCCGATGTCTGTCCTTTATAGGAGCTGGAGAAAGTGAGGAAGTGGGGAGGAGGAGGAGGAGGAGAGGATAGAGTGATGGAGGAGGAGAAAAGCTGAGATGGATTTTTCTTAGAGGAGAATAAATTGCTTTTCTGGCACCACATCAGCACATTGTTCAGGGATTTGTTAATGCAACATAACTTAAAAAGCCTAAAAAAAAACTGTCAATATCAATAAATATCAGATATCAATGTGATTTAAAACCTCGTGAGTAATGTCTGTGGGAATTTTTGTGAAGTTAAAGCACAATCTTATGTGTTTTTAATCAAAAAAAATCACATTTACTTCACTTTCTTCGCTATATTTCATTTGATTTTTTAATTTATTATTTAAATGAAGTTATTAACTGCTTTTCAGATCATTTTAATCATCTAAAATAATATAAAAACACCGCGTTTCTATCACTTAAGTCACTTCATTTAGAGCTAACTTCACTTAAAGCCCTTGAATGCTACAAGCTAATGCTAATTAGCGTCTTTCCTTTCGCAATAACTCAGTCGAAACTAAACACACAAACACGTAACTAACATTTTTAGATTCAGAATGACTCACGCTTTCCAAACATGTCGTGTCACCGATGTCCACTCCACTGCGACGGGGGAAAAAAGTCCAGAAATCACTTTAGAAATAGTCCAAAACAAAAATCTTCGCTTCTTTGTAGCTTCCGGAACTAGCATGACAAGCGACGCGTTTTTAAAGTTTTCTTCGGCGTCGCCGTTAATTTCTAATGAATTTCCGGACACGTGTGGGTAAATTACAAACATGAAGTTCTAATGTATAATTCGGCATGCTTTAAATTGTGTCATTTTGCCGAAATGTTATTAAATATAGCATAAAAGCACACATCGCTACTGAATAAAGCCGTAGCGGTAAAGTTGTACTTCCTGGTTACGCAACGCGATGCATCATGGGAACTCAATTTCAAAACTTCGAGCGTGATTTTCCCGGAAATAAAAGTTATAAATAAATAAATTAGTTTTGATACATTCATTTCAATATTTTGCACAAAAAAAGAAGAAAAAAATAGAAATAATATTTTTATTTTTCAAAATTATTTTTAGTATTTTTAAACTATTTTTACTTTAGTATTTTTATTTATTTATTTTATTGAAGTAAAATAAAGGATTTTTCTGATTTAAATAAGTATATATAATTTTCTACTCCACTACAATTAATTATAAGCTGTTTTATCAGGATTTTTTTTTTATGTAAATATTTGCTATATTAGTTTAAATTAACCAACAGGTATTAAATGCAACACTTTTTTTCTTGTAAATTTGCATTTTTGGCTGCCTCTTCCACCTCTGATGTACCAGGTTGTATTATATTCTGAGATTTACCTAAAGTACAGACTGGAAAAAAAAAATGAAATAAAATAAAATAAAATAATGATAATAAATAAATAAAAAAAAAATGTGTGAGGAGATGTACCAGGCACGGTGCCACTGAGTTTGTGTTTGGCGAAGAGAAGAAGCGGAGTGGGCTCAAATGTTGGCAGCATGAAGTCAGCAGCTGCTGTGAGCAACATCCAATTTCTGTAGAGAATCTTAATGTTATCAAAAATAAAGTCTGGTTGAACTGAATGAAAAACCACATTGTAACGACGCTGGAGCTCAGTACCAACGACGGAAACGCTGCCACCGTTTCCCTCTTTAATCTCATGGCTCTCAGACTTATCTCATGACCTCCATGTTGGGAAACATCATTCTGATGTTCACATACTTTAATAGTGTACTTACATGTTCTGCCATTACTTCTACTCAACTATTTCATCAGAAAATTACATCCATCTTTTTTTTTTTTTTTTTTTTTTTTGGCCGTTATGCTGCGTTAAAGTGACGGTCTGGAGTAATTTGAACCCAGGGTCTATTTCATCATGAATACCAGTCAAACACCCCCTCAAGAGATATTTGATTACATTAGTCAAAGGGTTTTTTGGGTTTGACTGTATTGTGCTCATAGCCAAATAGTTAACAATGAAAGTGAATGGGGCAGCCAGCCAAACATATCTAAATTGTCTTAAAAGTACTGAAGTACTGACAACTTAGATAACTTATGAAAGGTTGTTCCAGATCAGCAGATTCGTCATTTCTCTGAACAACAGGCCAATGTGTCTGTAAAGAGCCAGGAAAATGATGAATCTGCTGATGTGAAACACCTTTCATTAGTTATCTAAGTTATCAGTACTTCAGTTTATGTGTAGGGACCCTATTCAAGCTACTGCTGAAGTGAAGTGATATTTTGAGCTTTATTAGTGGTTAAAAAATGAGAATTTAGATACGTTTGGCTGGCTGCCCCATTTACTTTCACTGTTAACTATTTGGTTGTGAAAACAAAAGACGGTCAAACTCGATATTACTTCAACCAACGTAAAATATCTCTTGATTGGGTCAGTAACAAAAAGAGATGTAGCAATAAATTTTAAAGGTGCTATATGAGGGTTTTTGAACATGGTTTCCTCCTGCGAGTTGCTGGTCAAGCTAGCCGGTTAGCATGCTAACATCGTAAAAAGCAAAGAAATGAAAACATTAGCGTTGCTTTCAACTTTCACCTCCTGGGGAACTGTCGCTGAACATTGTTGATGCTAGCATTTTCTTAAAAAAAAGCACCTTTAACGATACACACTGGTTAGCATGCTAACTTTAGCAGTGATTAAACCAGAATCGAGCTAAACTTGCGACATTTCTGCTAATTAAACAGCTGTTATGCCAAAGTTAGCATTAAATATACAACTTTCGCATATGACAATATAATATTCTAACAAATTATGTAGGAATATAAAGTTTATTTTGATGCTAATACTTTTTGCTCTTTTGCTTTCACTGGAAACAAAGTTATGAAACAGTGAGTACTTTTATTTTACAGATTTAAAAAGATATTTCACGTCTTTAAAGACTTTTAAGACTTTTTCTGAAGCTGGAGTGTGATTAAATGGATCTATTAGTGCTGTCGCTTACGTAACAGATTTGAATCTTTACATAAATCAAAGAAGTTTAAATATACTGAGCTCAACCGGCAGTAAAACATCGCCTAACAAGTTCTACTTTGTGGAGGAAATCTGTAGTAAATCTGTCTTTAAAAGAAAAGAAAAAAAAAACAATAATTGCTTGTCAACAACTAATGAATACATGCAGCAAAGAAGCTCTAATTTACCTAAATCTGCTGACAACTTGTCTTGGAGTAAACATGACTGGGTTTGAGGGTTTGAAATTTTTATTATAGGTTATGGTAAAAAGGCATTTTTTTTTTTTTTTTTTTCCCAGGAGGACAGTTTTATGTATTTGTGTGCAAAAAGATGCAAATGCCTTCTCCCGTGCATCATCTGGAGACGAGACAAGACAAGACAGCTGCAAGGACAAAGTAAAAAAGAAAACAATTTTGCAAAGTAAAGGAAGCGATGAAGAGAGGGAGAGGAGAGGAGGGAAGGAAAAAAAGAAGAAGAAGAAGAAGAAGAAGAAGGAGGAAGAAAAATGAGTGGGTTTGTTGCGATTCAGGCAGCCTCACCAGGACTATCATTACCATACATCAGGACAATGAATGAGGCTTTCAGAAAGCGGTAATAAGAATTTGATAAATCATGAGCCGAGAATTAACTAGACGTCAAAACAATGAGAGCACCCTGATAGATGAAGAGAGGATGATGGCATAGATTAGTCAGAGCAGAGCGTAGGAGAGGAGAGGGAGGAGAAGTAGAAGGAATCTGCGCAAGGTCGGGTGAGGTCTGGGAAAAAAAAAAAAAGGGGTGAGGAAGGGTCAACGGTAGAGAGAAGGAGGAAAAAAAACAAATAAACCGACAGACGACGGAGAGCGGAGGTCGACCGAAGAGGTGATGGAGTCGAAACTGGTCGGAGAAACGAGACAAACCTGAGATGATTGGACGATAACTGTTAACACCTCCTGAGGTTCTACTAAACGAACACCTTGTTCTGTCACATCACCGTGTTGCAGATGGTCTTAACCGCCATGTTTAACAACCATGTTGTGACTGCGCTTGTCAGTGCCATTTTTCACGCGGCACCACCTGTATTATTACAGCCCGGAAAACATGGCCGACGTTTTAATATTCGACGCTTTGTTTACGTTACTTCTAACGGCCCCCGAGGGCTTAGTTCTTGGTCCCATCTGCGCCACCTGCTTTTAAAGTCGCCGAAATTATTCCCTAAAGGACGGGAAGTGTAGGAAATTTGGTGGGAAAGTAACACCTGACTGGGGAATTAGCATCATTAGCATAGGGAATTTTCTACTTCTCCCAGAAAACGAAAAAAGAAGGGTCATACAAAACTATTAGGAGTCATCCTCCGGGTGCTATGAATGTCTGAAACATCCATATGATTGAGTGTGAAACTTGTACAGACACAACGATCATTAGGATTCATCCTCTGAGAACCATGACTGTGCATCCAGTAGTTGTTGTCGCCAAAGTCTTTAATATTAATCCTCTGGGAGCCACGAATGTTTCCACATCCTGTAGTCAAATATATTCACCCTGTGGTATTGTTTAGGGATCACCACAGTCATCAGGGTTCATCCTCTGGGAACCGTGAAAATCTGTGCTTTTAGTGGTTTAGTAGTCAAGAAATCTCACCACTGGTCAAAAATGTAAAGCTGCTGGTGGTGCGAAATCAGTGACGCTTAAAACTTTGATTGAGGGTTCATCCTCTGGGAACAATTAATGTGATTAGGATTAATACTCTGAGAACCATGAATGTCTGTGCTTTTGGTAGCTGTCCAGAAATTTCACTATGAACCAAAAATGTAAAGCTGCTGGTGATGCTACAAGAAAAGTCAGCAAAGTCAGTGAATCTTAAAACTTGATTTGAGGATGCATCCTCAAGGGACCATGAATGACTGTACATTCAGAAGTTGTTGAACTGTTGTTAAGTTGTTAAATTTCACAATGAGATCCTCTCCCCACAGTCTAACAATAATCCTCTGGGAAACATGAAACACAAATCTCTCTACATCACTAGATTAATTAGGATTCATCCTCTGGAAACCACGAAAATCTATATTTTTAGTAGTTGTCCGGAAATTTCACTGTGAGCCAGAATGTAAATCTACTGGTCTAGTAAATTACAAGTCAGTGATGTGAGTGAATCTTAAAACTCAGTAGGGTCCATCCTCTGGGAACCACAAAAGCATTAATGTCGATATATCACTAGAGTCACTGGGATTCATCCTGTGGGAACCATGAAAATCTGTACTTTTAGTAGCTGTCCAGAAATTTCACTATGAACCAAAGATATAATAGTGAGTGATGCAAGTGAACTTAACTCAATAGGATGCATCCTTTGGGGAGCATGAATGCAATTAATAAAATATTATAACCCCATATGCAACAGATACTTCCTCTGGGAACCATGATTGTCCATACATTCAGTAGTTTTTCACTCTAGACGCGCAACCTAGACCTCAACATTAATCCTCTGGGAACCACGAATTGTCCAGAAATTTCACTATGAACCAGAAACGTAAAGCTGCTGGTGGTGTTTATGGAAAAGTCAGTGACATGAGTGAAGTCAGAAGGGTTCATCCTTTGGGGAGCATGAATGCATAAATGTCTCCAAATAACTAAAGTGATTCGAAGTCATCCTCTGGGAACCATGAATGTCTGTAGTTTTGATGGTTGGCCAGAAATGTAAATCTACTGGTCTAGTAAAGGACAAGTCAGTGATGTGAGTGAATCTTAAAACTCAGTAGGGTCCATCCTCTGGGAACCACAAAAGCATTAATGTCGATATATCACTAGAGTCACTGGGATTCATCCTGTGGGAACCATGAAAATCTGTACTTTTAGTAATTGTCACTATGAACCAAAAATATAAAGGCAGTGATGTGAGTGAACTCAACTCAATAGGATTCATCCTTTGGAGAGCATGAATGCAATTAGTCGAATATTATAACCCTATATGCAACAGATACTTCCTCTGGGGACCACGAATGTCTGTACTTTTTTTTTGTAATTGTCCAGAAATTTGATTATAAACCAGAAATGTAAAACCGCTGGTGGTGTTTAAGGAAAAGTCAGTGAGGTGAGTGAACTCAGTAGGGTTCATCCTTTGGGGAGCATGAATGCGTGAACCTCGTATCTAACAGATACTTGGCGGAGCTAAACTGCTAGCATGGCTAATGCACATAGTTATTCTACAAAAACACCAACCAACAACTGTGCAACAGCTTTTTGACTTTGACTGACAACTTTTTCATTAACAGTCCACTTTATTGTCCGTCTCCCTCGTCTCTCCTCACCTCCTCTTCCCCCCTTTGCCTCGGTTACTCCTCTGCTCACGGGGGTGAGGGATGTGACAGGAGGATGTTTATTTAATGAGAGCAGTCTGGAGGGGGTAATGAAATCTACCCTAACACCATTAACAACCGGGCTTATCAGCTCCCCGGGACACACGTCAGCACACTGCAGCCTTTTGTTCTCGGGGCTGGAGGCTGCCACCGACCCCGAAGGAACAGATGAAGCATCGTCTCTGAAAGACGCTGACACCTATCTTGAGAAAATTAAAAGCCAGCAACCACAAATCTCAGATTTTTTTTTTTTTTTAAGAATAACTCTATCGCTTTTCAGCGAGACAGGTGTCTGACAGGCGCATGTAAAGTATCTGTACTGTGTGTGTTCAAGTGTGGGAGGTGGTTGGTTTGTTACCTGACCACACGATCCATCTCCCTTCAATGTCGCTGTAATTGATGCTGACGGATTGACGCGAACTTCTCTTTGTCTAACACAACACGTGTAAGGGACAATAAACTTCTTTTTCCCCTTATTCCTTCCTCGTTTCCAGTCAATGTGTTTGGCCCTAAGTGCCAACCCGGTTCCCCCCTCGGATCCTACAATATTCCTCTGAAAGGGCTCATTTGCTCGGCATTACATTAGAGCAGAGCTGCTGATGGCCACACAAAAGCCATGTAAATGAGCTGTGAGAGAGGCCCATCAGTCATCACGCCAGATGCACGCTCCCATTATTATTTATGGCCGTAATTGGCCTGTGTTTCCTCAGGCAATGACTCCCGCACTGATGGATCCGATGATGGCTTCGCTCAGCCCCGACGATCAGGAGGAAGGTTAGAGGAAGAGACAGCGAGAGAAAGTTTGCGTGATGAGATAAAAGATGAAACGCTTCAAAATGGTCGTCTGGCAAAAAAAAAAAAAATCCAAAAAAAAAACAAGATGAGTTGCACAAAATGGGATCCAATGGTGGAAATTACAAATCTACTTTGCTGATTCGAACCGTTTCTTTCAAAGTTGGGGTCAAAAACTATTTGGCTGTGTTCAGACTGAAAGTGACAAAAAAAAAAAAAAAAAAGAAGAAGAAGAAGAAAAAATGCATCCGTCTCATTTTATTTCTGGCCACGGAGGTGCCAATGTCCGACAAGACTCGTGCCAAAAAATGGGTTCAGCAAAAAAAAAAAAGTTCAAGCACGACTCAACTACTTCGGCTGCGACACAATGCGACATCGTCGTCACTGCAGGCGGTGGCCAATCAAACCCCTCGATAGCGACGCTACAATCTCCCAGACGAGGCTTTAAAATCTTACTTTTTAATCAATCCAACCGATCGAACCTTTGCGAGAATGTTCCCAAATGAATTCTGAATTCAAATATGGTGTAAATTTTAACCAAACTGGTCTGTTTTTCTCTACTTGTCAAGAAAGAAAGTGTGATGTTGGTTGTCAACTAAATTCTCTCAGGTCCCGTCCACGAGACGAGTCTCCATGACGACCGGACGACGACAAACAAACAAACAAAGATGGCGTCTACAGACTCGTTTGTGTCCGTCAAGTCGGCGACGGATTAAAAACTGACAAGATGTTCGTTTACATTAATCTAGAGTTTATCGTTAATAAAGAGTCCTGGTATCAGATGAATGGAAAACGTTAGCAAAGTGACGACTAGCGATCGCTAAGCTAATGCTAACGCTAACGGACGTTATTGATTAGCGATTAGTTAGCGATAGGTTAGCTTTATAGGTTAAATGTTTTGATTAGTTTCTTAATTAAATCACTAACTTTTTTGACAACTGCATCCTTGTCCTGGTGCATGCTGGGAAATTTCTCACCCCTCCTTCTTGGTTTGAAGCGCTGGTCCTGGACCAGCTTCGTTTGGAGGGTTGTGACCCCTCACCCTTCATCCAGAAGACGTGAACACGAGCTAAAGAGACGGTGAAGAGCTAAGAGGTAGAAATGGGATCGGCCCTAAAACTAAAAAGTTCGAGGACCTTTTTTTCAGTCAAATCCAACAACACTTTATATTTGATTCACTTGTATTTCTTAGACACTGACACATCAATCATTCGGGGGTTGCTCTTAACACGAGTCAGTGTGTGTTGCTGTGGGAGGTTGAGATGTCGAGAACGTCTCGGTGGGGTCGAGGATTGATGTTGGATTCGGTCGACTGGCTCCAGGTCTGACATTAGGTCGCCGGGTAAGTGGTCTACCTCGGCCTCTCGTCACAGACGTGGCCCCGACCTCCTCTGTCTGGGAGTTGATGACTCTTTCTATTGCGAGGCAGCGCTGAAGGGGGAAGTGGTGGTGGGGGGGTTCAGCTCGTACGGAGGCTGCAGAAAAAAACGCCGCGTGTCACGGTTTTGTCGTCAGTCATCACCGAGGTGTTGACACGTCCTGTCGCTCTGCCTCTACCTCTCCCAGTTGGCAGGTAGAGGACTTGTTGGCAGCTCTATTTCCCCCTTGTCTTACACTGAAGGGCACCACATCAGATTAGTGTCTGCATTGTTGCGTGCAGGTGCACCGAGCGTGCATAGCTAATGCGTTGGTCTTTGCCAGACGAGGGCTCGGATAATGTGTTTTGCCTTGTTCGTTTGGCCCAGAAAACGCTGACCTCTGTAACTGATGATTGGCGTTTCCTTGTGTGTTTTTTTTAAAGTTTGAGCTAGTGCTCAGAGAGACTTATCGCGTGCAGATTGTAGTCACCTCCCTGACCTCGTCACGACGCCGTTGACGGATTCAGACTTTTACGGTAACTCCGCGTCCAAGGACGCCGCGGCACAAAGCCGCAAAGGTGAAAGTAAGAATGGATTTGTAAGAGTAATGTCTCAGCAAATAGGAGACATTAGGACGAGTGATCCCACCACCACTGGAGGATAATTTACATTTTTATTTTGGGATCTTGTTGGTTTGACTTTCAGGGAATAAACAATGACATCAGCTTATTGTGTTTGCAAAGAGAAAGAGAGAGAGAGAGAGACGGGCTACACTTGATATTCATGCATTTCATTGATCTTTACCTTAATGTACTCTGGTTTTCAATCCAAAATTTGATACACTTGAATATTTTTTAGCCAAAATTGACACGATAACCAGGGATGAGATGATAAACGATAAATTACAATTAGTGGACTGTGCAACTTTCACGAGTATGAAAAGTCAAACACCCCCTTAAGAGATATTTTACAAGTTTGACCGTCTTTTGTTTTCACAACCAAATAGTTAACAATGAAAGTAAATGGGGCAGCCAGCCAAACGTATCTAAATTGTCATTTTTTAACCACTAATAAAGCTCAAAATATTACTTCACTTCAGCAGTAGCATGAATAGGGTCCCCATGAATAGTAAGTGAACTGAGAGTTTATTAAAAACACTGTTTTATGAAGACTAAGTGATGAAGGGTGTTCCAGATCAGCAGATTCATCAGTTTCCTGAACAACAGGCTTATGTGTCCGTGAAGAACGAGAAAAGTGATGAATCTGCTGATCTGGAACTTCCTTCATCATCAGTAACTGCAGACAAGTTGCAGTGATCTGTCAAAATTGCAAGGTCGTGCCCAAGACGGCTCTTGGCAACTAAAAGAATTAAGTTTGACACTGGTCTCGCAACATTTCTCGCTGCGTTAGTTGCTAAATAGCTGCTAACGCTAATACTAGTTGTGTAGCGATAGCAATTTTTTTTACAAATACATATTATCAACAACCAGCATGTTTCTGAATTTTAGAACTTCTTGAAAACTGTGAAAAGTGATGAATCTGCTGATGTGGAACACTCTTCACCACCAGTCAGTATGAAAACAAGATGTCAGGTAAGTCTTGTAAAACAGTGTTTTTAATAAACTCTGGGTTCACTTACTAAGTTATCAGTTCTTCAGTTTATGTGTAGGGACCCTATTCATGCTACTGCTGAAGTGAAGTGATATTTTGAGCTTTATTAGTGGTTAAAAAATGACAATTTAGATACGTTTGGCTGGCTGCCCCATTTACTTTCATTGTTAACTATTTGGTTGTGGAAACAAAAGACGGTCAAACTCGATATTTCTTCAACCAACGTAAAATATCTCTTGATGGGGTTTTTGACTTAAATAAAATAAACCCTGGGTTCAAATTACTTTGGAATTACTTTGTTAGCATGTTAGCAACAAGAAATTAGCATTCATAGTTCACAGGCCGTTTTTTATGTTTGTTTATTTGTTTGTTTTTGTTCTTTAGCTGTTAAATGCTTCACTATATTCACCAGCTGCTTTGAAAAACTTTGTCCACCTGCTGTTCGGTTTCTGTTTGTTTTTTTTTTGTTTTGTTTTTTTTTTTTGTCTTTCACGCTACAAACAGCTGTCCGCTGCATCTGAAAGCAAAACTACAAGACTTCGCTTTCGTTTCCTGTCACGCAAGTTTTGTTAATACGAAAATGATTGGTCTTAACGCGCGCCAGACTCTTTAAGACGTGAATAGAATAAATCGAATTTATTACAAACGTGCATTATCCCTTAAAAACGGTTACGACATTAGCGGACGATGAAAAAACTGTAGATTAATGAAGGCCGAGTTGGTTTGTGATTAATGGGAGGTGGTTTCAAGGGAGGGAGAACATGTCACATGTGAAATAAAACATCTGCACGTGGGTTGTTTTCCAAGTGATGTAACCTGCACTCGGCTCCCAAAAAAATATTCAGCCGTGGTTGAAAAAAAAAAAAAAAAACTTGTGGAGGCCCTGCTGGACCGACGTAAGGTACGGTTAGTCACAACACTTGTGTAACGCAGTTTATTTATAAGCTTCCAACTCAAAGAGAGAAGGTTTTTTTTTTTTTTTTTTCTCCCCGTGCAGATAATGCGGAGTGACAAGAGCTAGAGGAGAGCTGTCGACTCAGTGCGTGTCTGTCGCCCGGCGTTGACAGATGTGCGCTCGTAGTCGTCCGTATCTTGGCTGCTTCCACTCGCTCCATCATATAATAACAGAGGAAGACGGAGCTGACTTGGCCGCGTGTTTTGTCACATTCCTGACTCGACATGCGGTTGTGAGAATTGCCTAAACATAAATTTAGTTTTTTTTTTTCTTCTTCTTTCCCTGAACAGCACTCGACACGAGGGGCTGAATTGAATTGAACCGAATCGTCGGTCTAAAGACGTGAATTTTGATACCGTAGAGTCAAAACATGTCAATCGCCCCCTGGTGGTTTTGCTGCGGTATAAGCTCATAGATCTTGCGACTTTTTTTTTTTTTTTTTTTGTAGCAGATCGGATTTTTGCGAAACTAAAACATCAAAAAAGACGTCATACTGTTTTTTTGTTTTTTTATCTTTGAGAAAATATAGTTTCTTATAGTCATTTTAGGTAGTTTTTGTCACATTAATTAGCATTAAATAGCTAGCATGCTAAACTAAGTTGTTAAACATGGTACATGCCATTACACCTGTTAAACCAACAAAGTACCAAAGAGTCCTTGTTATTTTCCTGTTAGCTATTACTAGCCCGAGTTAGCATGTTAGCATAGCAGAATGGAACAAATAAATCTATATGAATTTGTTGAACTAGCCCGTGTTAGCGCGTTAGCGTAGCAGAATGGAACAAATAAATCTATATGAATTTGTCGGACTAGCCCAGGTTAGCATGTTAAGCGTAGCAGAACGGAACAAATAAATCTGCTAGCTAGTGTTAACACGACTGTTAGCAAGTGTTAGCTAGCTTATATCTTGTTATAAGTTATAATGGACATTGTAGCATAACGGTTTTACCACATTTCTTTTTATTAAACCTCAATACGCTAACGAGGTTGCTATCTGAGCGTTAGCTAGCTTACTAGCTTGCTAAAGCTAGGACACTGAAGTTACTTATAGAATTATAGAAAAGATGATTATATCAAAGATACTTTGTCACTAGACTTACACGTCGTTAACTTTTAATAACTTTTTTTATTGAAGAGCATAATTAATAAATAAAATAATGAATAAAACCGTTACAGGTTCAAAGGTCAAACAGGAAGTAGTTTTGTTTAAATACAAACGTCTGTTGATTTAAAGTAAATATGAGGTTGTGTGGGAGAAACAAGAGGCTGAATGATATTTACACTGAGAAATAAATAAAATAAAACATCTTTCTGGCGTCAAATCATCACGTTTTTTGTTTTTTTTATTTAAATTTTATTTCCTTTCGCCGCCTCCGTTTACATCACATCTTTGGGATCGACGGAGGAAGACGTCTGAACTGATGCGTCTCTCGTCTCGGTGACTGACAGACTATATAAACATCTAAACGCGAGGATGAGATCTGTCTGGCAGCCTGGTTCAACCCCCACCATCATCACCATCATCACCACCATCACCACCATCATCATCATCAGAGGCTGATGTCCTGAGGCAGGAAACGAAGGTTGGACTGGGTTTGTCTGGCACTTGCTTTTTAAACGCCTACACCCCTGATGTAGATACAAAGTGTGCAAGCTGCTATTCTGAGCGCCGCGTATAATTTGGCGTGATGCTCTCGACGCCGTCAACTTCATTAATTCCGCAGCGTTTGGACACGTTTATTTTCTCGAAACGTCCTGTCGTTGAGCTGTGATGCCCAGAAGGAAAACGTTTAGGAATAAAGACAATTACGAGCCAAAAATGATTGATTTTTTAGAATATTTACTAAAACACAACGATGCTCGACCTTTTTGGAAACTTTCAACTCTTTTTCTTTACGAGTTGTTTCTTAAATCCTGGTCCAAGTTTAGTTTAATTTACTTTAGTCAAGACTTACAGGCTTATACCACCACCTGCTGGATGAAATTAAAATAGGACGGTGCAGAAAAAGTCCCATAAAGCAACAATAACAACACAAAACTTATTTATTTTCTATTTTCAAGCCACCAACTATCATATAAAGTTAATTTTCATAAATATACAGGTTTGATTTAGAAGATTTTCTACTATTTCTACTACTTCTCTATTTTATCACATTTATGCACGAATAAAACCTGTAAAATGCTCCCGAGGGTTTTTATTTTTATTTTTCAAAAGGACCAAATGAACTTTTTTTTTTTTTAAAAAGTCTTAGATTTTTTGGTTTAAAAACAAAAAAGTCCCTAAAAGTGACGATCTGGAGTAATTTGAACCAAAATACGAGTCAAACTCCACCTCAAGACATATTTTACGTTGGTTGAAGTAATATCGAGTTTGACCGTCTTTTCTAAATAGTTAACAATGAAAGTAAATGGGGCAGTCAGCCGAACGTATCTAAATTGTCATTTTTAACCACTAATAAAGCTCAAAATATCACTTCACTTCAGCAGTAGCATGAATAGGGTCCCTACACATAAACTGAAGTACTGATAACTTAGTAAGTGAACCCAGAGTTTATTAAAAACACTGTTTTACAAGACTTACCCAACGTCTGGTTTCATAACAACTGGTGATGAAGGATGTTCCAGATCAGCAGATTCATCATTTTCCTGAACAACAGGTTGATGTGTCTGTGAAGAGCGAGAAAAATGGTGAATCTGCTGATCGGAAACAACCTTCATCACCAGTTGTTATGAAACCAGACGTTGGGTAAGTCTTGTAAAACAGTGTTTTTAATAAACTCTGGGTTCACTTACTAAGTTATCAGTACTTCAGTTTATGTGTAGGGACCCTATTCATGCTACTGCTGAAGTGAAGTGATATTTTGAGCTTTATAAGTGGTTAAAAAATGACAATTTAGATACGTTTGGCTGACTGCCCCATTTACTTTCATTGTTAACTATTTGGTTGTGAAAACAAAAGACAGTCAAACTCGATATTACTTCAACCAACGTAAAATATCTCTGGAGACTCCTTAGTTTGGTTTGTTTTGTCCTTTTTTTTCCCCAATTAGCCCACGTTAGCATGTTAGCATAGCTAAAGAGAGGCAAATAAATCTGTGAATTTGCTGAACATCAATAATTGAGGAAGTCGTCTTCTATCGTACAGTAAAAGAGACATGTTTATATGTTAAATGAGGTTTTTATCTTTTTATTTCAATATATGAAAACAAAGAGGCCACAAGTTTAAACACGCAGCTAATAAATACATCAGTTATTTGTTTTATGGGATCATTTGCTTTTGAACAGTTAATGTCTCACAGCTATAAAAATATATATTCTTTCAAAAACAAAACAAAACAACAAAAACACTGTTTTTACTCTGTGGTTGTGCATATTTATTACTAATGACTATGAGCCCGTAGATCAATATTAGATTGATTATCTGTACGTTGCATAATAAAACACAGAGAAATGTGAGAAACATGAATCTAAATGTGATGCAGCTGCAGCTGAAATCGATTCCTGCACGTTTTAATGTTTTAAAGGTTGAACTCTGTCACATTTGAACCTTTATCCTACTGTTAGAGTCTTTGAGTTAATGTCAGTTGACAAAAAATGAAACGAATCGTTGCTACGTTAGCAGAGATGCTAACAGCTAACAAGCTAATTGGTGAATGGGGCAGATTTCTAACGTCAAAGTCCAAAAAGAGTCGACTAGTGAACTTGTTTCTGTTTCCATCCAAATACTGGATATGAGGTACGATATGTAAGATTTTTTTTTAATTTTTGTGGCAGTGATGGACAAGATTAGCTGGGGCTAGCTAGTTAGCTAGTTAGCATGCTAACATCAGAAGAAGAAAATAGCAGCAAAACAAGAGTCACATTTGAACCTTTATTCTACTGTTCGAGTCTTTGAGTTAATGTCAATTTAACTTGTCAACGACCAAAAGAGTCGATCGTCCGACTCGTTTTTCTTCACATTTACCGATAAATTTTATTTTCTCAAAAAATCTTATAGTTTTAAATTATAAGACACAAAGATCAGATGTTTCCATGTTGTTACACTCGTCTCTAGCAATGTAATAATTAAAATACTCGACAATAACATTGTGAGTCGGACGATCGACTCTTTTGGACTTTGATGAGTTAAACAGACGTAGTGTTATGTTGGTAAAACTCCTGCTGTTGTTACATGGAGCTTAGAAAGAGATGTTCATCCTTTTTAGTGACAAAAACACTGTTTACTTTGATGTTTGAGGAAATCTGCCCCATTCACTTATTAGCTATTAGCATCTCTGCTAACGTAGCACCGATTTGTTTCTTGTTTTTATCAACTGACATTAACTCAAAGACTCTAACAGTAGAATAAAGGTTCAACCTTTAACTCTTGTTTTGCTGCTATTTGCTTCTTCTGACGTTAGCATGCTAATTAGCTAACTAGCTAGCCCCAGCTAATCTTATCTTATTTTATTGTACCTCGTATCCAGTTTTTGGATGGAAATGGAAACAAGTTTGACAGTCGACTCTTTTGGACTTTGACATTAGAAATCTGCCCCATTCACTTATTAGCTCATTAGCTATTAGCATCTCCACTAACGTAGCATCGACTTGTTTGATTGTTTTTGTCAACTGACATCAACTGACATCAACTCAAAGACTCTAACAGTGGAATATAGGTTTACCTTTAACACTTGTTTTGCTGGTATTAGCTTTTTCTGACGTTAGCGTGCTAACTAGCTAACAGCTAGCCCCAGCTAATCTTGTCCATCACTGCCACAAAATAGCGTTACATATTAGCTCCTATCCAGTTTTTAGATGGAAAAAGAATCGACTCTTTTGGAAACTGACGTTAGAAATGTGCCCCATTCACTTATTAGCTTATTAGCTATTAGCATCTCCGCTAATGTAGCATCGATTTGTTTCATTGACTCAAAGACTCCAACAGCTTCACCTTTAATTCGAGGCGTCAGACGACCACCTGGAGGATTTCAACCGCCGACGTTTGTTTGGTTTGAGTTTGAGTCGAATCCGATTTGTTTCGAGTTAATTTGTCCGTCGTCGCGGCGACAGCGTTAGTTTTCTCACAGTGCTCGGTCTGACCGCTCTGCTGGTGCCCGAACTCGAAGCTGATCCTGAGCTCGCCCACCTGACAGCGAGGGAGGACGTCTGGGATCCACTCGATCACAAACGGACTCGACTCTGACTTCTGATCGGCCGAGGACGGACCTGGTGGAGACGAAGCAAACGGCTGAAAACACACACACACACACACACACACACACACAGGACGTCTTTATGACGTCACTCACCGACTTTGAGGTAAGTCCGCAGCTCCATCGGTCTGATTGCCTGCGGTCGGTCCGTTCTGACCCCGTCGGGCAGTTCGGGTTCAGGCGGCGGTTCGGGGCAACGGAAACGTGAAAACGAGCCGTCGACGTTTTTCACGAAACTCTGAGAAACTTCCAGAGGCAACTGGAGCGAAGGAGGAGAAATGAACACGTGACTAGACACTTTATCAGGAACAGCTGGACACGTGTGGAGTCGACGTTCGGATCAAACGTCAGTGATTTTTATTATTTCATTTTATTTTATTTTATTTCCAAGAGCAAACTAGAACAACCACCTTTAACAGATTTTTTTTTATTAATAATAATTTATAAATAATTCAAATTATCCACATATTTGTTATTACAAATGGATGAATATATAATAAATAAATATAATATATAATAATCAATATAATAATAATATATTATAATATATTATTTTATTTATATAATATATATATATATATATATATATATATATATATAATTTATATAAATATAAAAATATTTATATATATATGAATATATATATTAAATTTAATTTAAATAAATGTTTTTTATTAATTTTTTTAAATTAATTTTAAAAGTAGGAAATTAAATTATTTTTTAAATTTTTTTTTACTAATTTATTATTTTCTATTATTGTTGTTGTTGTTGTTATAATTATATATTGATATATTTTACTAATTATATTTATTATTAATTATAAAAAATAAGTTTCAAGTTAAAATATTTTAAAAATTAAAAATAAAGATCATATAAATAAAATAAAGTAAAAAAAAAAAAAGATAATAAAAATAATGAATTAAATAAATAATAAAATAAACAATAAATATACCATAAATGAAGTGATATATTTATATATTTTATTATAGAAGATTTAATAAACATCTCAGATTAGTTGTTCGTTGTTATTTGACGTCAGGAATTAAAGTGTATTTTAGAGATTATTTGGGTCAAAAAAAGAGCGAGAGGAGTTTATTTATCAGTTGTTGTTGTTGTTGTTGTTGTTGTTGTTGTTTACCTCCGGGGTGTCAAAGATGCGTTTGACGTGCGCGACGTTGGTGATGTGCCACGTGTACCTGGAGAACGAGCCGAGGGGGAGTCCGTCGTTTCTGACGAACGCTGCGACGGAGAGAGAGAGAGAAGATGAAGCTGCTGCGGCTTCGGGTATAAATAATCAATAATCGATCGAAGCGGCCGGTAGCGACGTTGCCTCCACCCGTGGTGACGTTGGGCAGCCTCCGCTTCTTCGATCCCAGCGACAGTCGATGCTGCAGCGCGTTGAAAAACTCCTGAGGGACGAGATAAACCAGCGGCTCCGGTTTCCCTGACGGAGGAAAACAAACATAACGTCTGAGTAAACTATTTATTTATTTATTATTGATTTATTTATAAAAACACTTTTATTATTACATTTGTAAATTGTTCATATCATATGATACATATATATGTTTTTAAATCTTGTGGATATTTGTTTTAAACTGGAAACATTTTTATTTAAAAATATTTTTTCTTCAACTTCAAGTAAAAGATTTTTTTTTTTTAAATTTCTTCTCATTTATTATTATAATTATTATAGTAAAACTACCAACACTAATATTATTATTATTATTTATATATGTTTAACATTATTATCATTATTGTAATTTATATTTATAAATATTTTAAAATATTTATATAAATTAAAAATATAATAAAATTTTGAATTAACATTACAATTAAATTTAATGAGAATTAAAATTAAAATTTCATCATTTATATTATCAATAATTATTTAATAATCATAGTATTATTTATTTAGCTGTTAATAATATTAATAATAATAGTAATAATAATATTATACATATAAATAAATACACATAATTATTATTGTTTCTTCTCACCGTTGAACTGGTAGTTCATCGTCTGGTGGATTCTCTCTGTGACGCTCGACAACCACTGATGGAAACTCAACGACACCGAACGCTCGTCTACGACCTGATGACCTGCTGACACACACACACACACACACACACACACACACACACACACACACACACACACACACACACACACACACACACACACACACACACACACACACACACACACACACACACACACACACAACAAGTTAGTCAGGTTTAGATGAAGACACAGAAACAAACGACGATGATTTTAATCTTAATTTAAAATTCATTTTTCATCTTTTCGTTTTCTTTGTATTAATTTCAAAAATGATTAATTTTTTTAATATTATTAATCTTTTTTTTTTTCAAATTTGAATCTTAATTTTTGAATTCAATCTAAGACTCATTTTTTTAAAATGTAATTTAATTTAAATTTAATTCATTTTAATCTTCACCTTAACTTTTATCTTAATATTAAATTAAATTTTTATGCTTCTTTAAAACTTAATTTTAATTTTAATTCTGATCTTAGTTGAAATATTTTATTAAATATAATTAAATTTTTAATTTACTAATTTTTATTAATTATAAAAGAATAAAAATATTTATTTTAATTTCTAATTCTTAATTTTTATTTTGTAATTTAAGATTAAATTTTAGGTTTAATTTTAATCTTAATCCATTTTTATTTTAATTTTTATTTCTATTTATTTATTTTTTTAATTCTTAATTCTATTTATTTATTATGTATTATTTTATTTATTATTTATTTTTTCTTTAATTCTTAATTCTTATTTATTTTAATTTTTATTTCTATTTATTTTATTAATTTGTAATTTTTTAATTTTATCTATTTTTTTAAATTCGTAATTTTTAATTTTATTTTTTATTTATTATCTAATTTTTCAAATTCTTAATTTCATGTATTTATTTATTTATTTTTTTAATTCTTAATTTTTTCATTCTAATCTCTGTTGTAAAATGTGATGAATGAATAAATGAATTGGGGGGTTTAAACCTGGACCTTCAGACCCACCAGCACCAGGACTTCTCCTCGGACCAGGTTTCCTCGGACCGGAGACAGAAACTCCCTCTTTGCCCATCGAAGAGGCTACGACGAGACAAAGAAAAACGACGGGACGGTTGGAAAAACGGAGACGACGGGAAAAAGAGAAAAGGGAACAAAAATAATAATAATAATAATAATAAGTTTGTGTTGTAATTAAAAATCACCAGAGACTGAATCGTCCTGACGAAGTTTCTTCTGTTTGTGATGAAAGTTGACGGCTTCGGTCTGAGGAGCAGGTTTCTCTAATCTGCTGGAGACGCTCTGCTGCCAACCTGAGAGGAAAAAAAAAAAGTTTTAAAAGTTTTATTAGGAAAATGAGTCATTAAGAAGGAAGTGTGACGTCGTGGAAACGCTTGGTAATTAGCTTAGCTTAGCATAAAGTCAAGAAAATTGGGTTAACTTTAATATATTATCCTGCTGTTAGAGTCTTTGAGTTAACAAAAGAGTTGACAAAAAAATGAAACAAATCGGTGCTACGTTAGCGGTGATGCTAATAGCTAATAAGCTAATAAGTGAATGGGGCAGATTTCTAACATCAAAGTCCAAAAGAGTCGATCGTCGAACTTGTTTCTTTTTTCCATTTAAAAACTGGATATGACGTATAGATATGTAAGTCGTTGGTTTTTGTGGCGGTGATGGACAAGATTAGCTGGGGCTAGCTAGTTAGCTAGTTAACATGCTAACGTCGGGAGAAGCAAATAGCAGCAAAACAAGAGTCACGTTTCAACCTTTATTCTACTGTTAGAGTCTTTGAGTTAATGTCAGTTGATAAAAACAAGAAACAAATTAGTGCTACGTTAGCGGAGATGCTAATAGCTAATAAGCCTCAAACGTCAAAGTAAAAAGTGTTTTTGTCACTAAAGAGGATGAACATCTCTTTCTAAGCTCCGTGCAACAACAGCAGGAGTTTTACCAACATAACACTACGTCTGTTTAACTCGTCAAAGTCCAAAAGAGTCGATCGTCCGATTCACAATGTTATTGTCGAGTATTTTAATTATTACGTCGCTAGAGACGATCGGACGATCGACTCATTTGATCTTTGTATCTTATACAAGTTAAATTATTTTTGAGAAGCTCAAATTTATTGGTAAACAGAAGAAAAAGGTTCAAATGTAACATTAACTCAAAGACTCGAACAGTAGAACAAAGGTTCAAATGTGACACAGTTCACCTTTAACTCTTGTTTTGCTGCTATTAGCTTCTTCTGACATTAGCATGCTAACTAGCTAACTAGCTAGGCTCAGCTAATCTTACTAAAGCTAACCTTACATATCGTACCTCATATCCAGTTTTTTGGTGGAAACAGAAACAAGTTCATCGATGGACTTTTTCAGACTTTGACGTTAGAAATCTGCCCCATTCACTAATTAGCTTGTTAGCTATTAGCATCTCCGCTAACGTAGCATCGATTTGCTTCATTCTTTTGTCAACTGACATTAACTCAAAGACTCTAACAGGAGGATACAGGTTCAGATGTGAGACCGTACCACTCGGAGTGTAGTTGATAAAAGCAGCGAACTCTGACGCCAGTTTCTCGTCGCTTGCGAAGGCGCAGACGCAGGCGTAGAAGTGAAGACAGGGTTGAGGAGGTTGACGATGGAGGTTGTTGGTTCCGTCAACACCAGGTTTGTTTCTTTTCCCGCCGCCGTCGTTGTGAGCTTGACAGGCGCAGGCGAAGACGCCGTTCTGCTGCTGCGTCTTCTTGTCGTTCTTCGCCGCCTCCGACGTTCCCACCGTGAGATGAAGCAGCCCCAGAGGATGCTGGGAGTCCGTGTGACACTTCACCACCAGCGTGTCTCGGTTGACGCGTTGCACCAGGGGTCCCGGAGACACGGTGGCGAGCCTCCAAAGCTCCTCTCGGTCCTGGACGGACGCCCGTAGACCCTCGAGGACGGAGCTCTTGAACGCCAACGGCGTCGCTCGGCTTTGACACTCGATGGCCTGTTTGATGTGGACGCAGAGGCTGTCGGACGACGGCGGCGGCGGTTTGACGTCCGCCTCGCCTTGATTTGACCTTTGACCCTGCCGGCACGACGGCAGGAAGCAGCGGCCCAGGTTGATGCGCGTGAGCAAGGTGGCGCCGTCGCCCGTGGCGATGGCGGTGTCGGTGGGGACGAGTTCGACGAAGCCGAGCTGCGTCGCTGTGGCGCCTCGTCCTCGGTGACAAACCGAAAACACCTGAGCTCCGCTTCCTGCTCCACTTCCTGCTCCGGCATCGCGCTCCTTCCCTTCTCGCTCCTCGCTGTCGATTATCACCCTCACCGCCTCCACCGAGCTCCTCTTCCCGTTTCGACCGCCGCCCGCCGCCGCCGCGCTCCGAAGCGACACGCCGCACGCCTTGTTCTTGCAGCTGAGGCCTCGGGTGCCGTTGTAGACGCCGCACCGCGGACACTTGCGGATGCCCCTCATGGTCGCTCTGCCCAGGTTGGACAGGAAGGACGGGGTCGCCGCCGCCGCCGCCGTTGTCTTCCTGCCGTCTCGCTGCCTCGACGCCAGGTTGGCCTGAGCGACGCTCGCCGTCTGCGGCGCCGAGGACGAGGTCAGACTCGGTGACGACGTCACGGTGACTTCAGTCTCCATCATGAGACTCAACGCAGGATTCAAACCTGGAGACAGATGAGGACGTGTTTTAGATCATTTGTGTCTTTTTATGGACATTTTGTTGTAGTTTTTTGTGTCTTTGTTGCTGTTTTCTAATTGTTGTTGTTTTTGTCTCTTTGTTGTTGTTTTTGTCTCTTTGTTGTTGTTTTTTGTGTCTTTTTGGTTGTTTTTTGTCTCTTTGTGGTTGTTTTTTGTCTCTTTGTTGTTGTTTTTGTCTCTTTGTTGTTGTTTTTGTCTCTTTGTTGTTGTTTTTGTCTCTTTGTAGCTGTTTTCTGTCTCTTTGTTGCTGTTTTTTGTCTCTTTGTGGTTGTTTTTGTCTCTTTGTTGTTGTTTTTGTCTCTTTGTTGTTGTTTTTGTCTCTTTGTTGCTGTTTTTTGTCTCTTTTTAGTTGTTTTTTGTCCCTTTGTTGTTGTTTTTTGTCTCTTTGTTGCAGTTTTTGTCTCTTTGTAGTTATTTTTGTAAGATTCAACACATACCCGAGGTCATTTTGCGACCTCGTGACTTTATTTTGCATCTTTGTGGTGGAGACATGTCTCTTTGTTGTTGTTTATTTGTCTCTTTGTGGTTGGTTTGTGTCTCTGTGATCACTTTGTGTCTTTTAATAGAAATATTTTTACAACTTTGTGGTGATTTTGTGACTCATTCGTGTAGAAAAAGTTCATTTTAACCACTTAAAGACCTGAAACTATCAGCTGATTAAAAAGAAATTAAACATTTTGACGAGTCAATAATATTTTTTGGTATTTTTTTTAAACAAATAAATAAAAAAATATTAAAAAAATATATATATTTGTGGAAGTTTTAATTAAATATGATAAAATATAAATATATGTACGTAAAGTAAGTTTTTTAAAATTATTATTAAAGTTAAATTAAAACCAAAACATGTTGAAATGTGTTTTGTATTAAAAGACATGAATGTTTCACTTTAGCAGCTCGTCGGTGTGAACACACACACACACCTGCTTTGCACGTGTTTTTCCTGTGTGTGTGTGTGTGTGTGTGTGTCAGAGTGTGTGTGTGTGTTTTAAATCAAATTAAATTCAAACTAACCTGTGTTTCGCTCCTGTTTGGTCAAATCCAGCTCGTCTCTGGCTCCAAAACCGTCTCGACCGTCGCCATTCCTCCTTACATCCCCACAACCGCATTGCGCCTGTAACGACACTCCTGATTGGCCGGAGACGATCACGTGACGGACGACGAATTTAAAAAAAAAAAAGAGGGAAGCGGAAGAGCGTTATATGAGAGCGGTGGATTATGGGAAATGGTGTTAAAGTGACAGTTTCTTATCATATTATTATTATCCCGCTGTCATTGGAGTCTATCGCAGCCCATAGAACCGATTGGTCAAAAATGTTCTAATTTGGCGCATTTATTCTGGAAAGTCTCATTATCAAATTCTGCAAATTTCAAACCAGCAGCACGCAACCTCTAGCGCCACCAACTGGTCAAAATTGCAGTCACGTTTACGCTCATAACTTTTGACTCGTGTGGTCGATTTTCACAAACCTGGTACCATCGGATTCCTTGGATCAAGCCGATTCCAACGCACCCTATGACGTCACCATGCGTCATGATAGATTTTCCGCCATCTTGGATTTCATCAAAAACCTTCAAAAAGTTTCACCGTCCGCAAATTTTGTACAATCGGCTTGAAACTTGGCTCAAATCATCTTCAGACCAACCTTCATAAAAAAATCAATTTTTCTTCTTCAAGATCTTAACCGTTCGATAACAACAGCCAATCAAAATCAGCGGCGAAGCCGCCAAACAGGAAGTAGCCTCATATCTCTGCAATAGTTTGAGATATTTTAATCAAACTTTATGACCAGTCCCACAACTCCATCCTGAGAAGGTAAAATCAATTTGGTGTCATTCGGCCACTAGGTGGCGCTATAAATAGCAAAAACGCGTTTTTGCTCATATCTCTTGATCCGTTTGGAATTTTAATTCATTTCTCATGTCTGCTGACACAGTGAGTTGACCCATCAACGGTCAATGTAAAGATTTTATGAAATCATAAAAACTGGCCGCCATATTGGATTTTATCAAAAGTGAAACTTAACTCTTCACAGGACTCAAATTCTGTCCGATCGTCACGAAACTTGACACAGATGATCTTCAGACCGTGCCTGACAAAAGCCTCACATGATTTTATTTTTGTAGCAAAGCGTTTGTCCACCACAGCAAATCGAAATCAGCGGCGAAACCGCCATTTGCTCATATCTCTGCAAATCCTCAATCTACCTTAATCAAACTCACTGTACAGACTCAGAACCCCGTCCTGACTATATCTACTCAATTTGGCATCATTTGGCCACTAGGCGACGCTATAATGAGCGAAACTATGCATTTCGGCTCATTTCTCTCAATTGCTTTGGATTTCCACTTAACTGTCACGTCTGCTGATGCTGCGGTTTTTCCCGTTAATGTCCCTTTGGCACATTTTTGTCAAATTTGCTAAATCGGTTAATTGGACGGCTTGGCCACCTCATATTTTAACATGTGATTATTACAATTAAATGAAATAAAAATAAAACTATATAAATATTTTGATTTTTAAAAATATTTTTTGGTGAAAAATTCTGTTAAAAAACAAATATATTTTTAAACACACACACACACATATATATATATCTATAATTCTTAATAATATATTATATTTTATTAATATATAATATTGATAAAATATTAATATATTAAATGTATATAGATATATGTGTTTAAATACTTTAAATAGAATAGAATCATAACAATAATAATAATAATAATAATATCAGCGATATTTGGAGAAACTCAAAAAGTAAAATAAACTAAATATTGAAAAGTTTTTCTTCAATAATAATAAAATTTATTTTTATATATATATATATATATATATATATATATATATATATATATATATTAATGGAAAATCAGGTAAGAAATGTTTTTAAAAAAGTTCTTCACCATTAAATAAATAATAAAATAATAATAGTAATAATAATAATAATAATAATATAATTGAAATAGAACAGTGTAACAGCTGTTTTTAAGTGTCGGCATTTTAATGGGACAAAAAAAAAAAAAAAAACAATTAAAAAAAAAAAAAAACACAAACCATTTTTACTGAAGCATCAAACAGAAGTTCCCTTTGAAAAAAAAGCAAAAAAAAAAAAAAAAAAAGCTGAAAACAGTTTTAGGCACCGCCTATTTGGTCAATATATTTTTTTTAATAATAATAATAATAATAATTAGAATAATATTAAGGCAAAACAAAGGATCCTTTCTTTTCTTTTTAATCCCCAACTATGTTAAAAAAAAAAAAAAAAAAAAAAAAAAATTTGATCCTCATGAGGTTTTTTCTTTTTGTCTTAAAAAAAAAAACAAAAAAAAAACAGTAAAACAAAATTAAAATGTATCGATTTAAAACAGAGCAACAGAAAAAAACAAAATAAAAATAATAATAATAAAAAAAAAAAGGCGGTTCCGTTTCGTCTTTGAAAACTCACGTCGACCCAACGAAGCAGAAGCAAAGCGTCGCTTCTTTATTATCGTCATCGTTATTAACAGGATGGACTTTATACAGATTCAGTACAATTGAACAGACTCGTTTGGTTATTTACATAAAAACAGACTCCAAATGAAATTACAAAAGTAGGTGGAATGAAAAAAAAAAAAAAAAAAAAAAACCCTAATATTTCAAATTTTTGCCAAAAAAATAATCAAAAAAACATTAGTATTTGTGCAATATCTGTCTGCCTATAAGTAAAGATGAGTGGCAGTAATCCCTGCATTGTTCTTTTTTTATTTTTGATATTGAAAATCTAATTTAAAAAATAAAAATAAAATAAAGTTGCCGTTGACAGTCACGTAGACGTTTTAAACAAACGAACAATACATTTTTTTTTGTTTTTAATGTCGTAACTGCAACATTTTCTTCTTATAAGACAAAAAAAAAATAAAAATGAAATAAAATAAAACAACAAACGTCACTGTTTTAAAGTCGGCAGGAAAATTCGAAAAGAAATAATTAAAAAATAAAAGAAAAAACATCATTTTTTGCCGTTTTAAAGTTGCAGGAAAATGAAAAAAAAATTTTTTTTTAATCATTTTAAAGTTGCTTGACAAGAAAATAATAATAATAATTTAAAAAAAAATAATAAAAAATAAAACAAAAAACATTCACCGTTTTAAAGTTGCTCGACAGCAAAATTAAAAAAGAAAAAAAAGAAAGAAAGAAAAAATAAAAAGGTGGCGTAGTCCTTTTTCTGTTCCATTTCAAAAGAGGAAGGAGGAAGATGGACGTCGTGTTTGTTTGTTTGTTTGTTTGTGTGTAAAAGCATTATTCATGCACACACACATTTCACACACACACACACACACACACACTCTCTCGCTCACACACACACACACACACAGACTGGATGTTTCAGTCTGATCAGTCCGTTTCAAGAGGAAGGAAAAGAAAGATGGAAGCGAAGAAGCGTCGATAACCTGCGTCTTTTTTATCTCTGTTTGTTTGTTTGTTTTCTTTGTTTCTTCTTCTTCTTCTTCTACTCAGTGATTTCCTACATTTCACAGAATGACGTTTACAACACCCTGAGAACTCGCTTTGACTCGATGTGTGGACATAAAACAAATTAAATAATAATAATAATAATAATAATAATAATAATTTGTCCTGTGTCGGTTTTTTGTTTCGTTTTATTTTCTTGTTGTTCTTTGGCTCTGAAGAGGCTGAAAACAAAAACAAAAACAGAGCATTTTTTTCTTTAAAAAAAAAAAAACTTTTTACTCCTTTTTTTTTTACTTTTTTTGGGGGGTGGGCAGTTTTTGAAAAGAATAAAATAAAAGAAACAACAAAGAAAACGGGCAACGTTGCGAATGAAGTGGACGGTTTTCGTTACGTTTGCAGATTTTTTGTTTTTTTCGTTTTGAGGATGATGTTTGAACCCGCCTGGTTAACGGAGACAGAGACAGAGAGAGAGAGAGGATATATTTATGTGGTAACAGAGAGAGAGAGAGAGTCTAATGCGCTCGTTTCGTTCCCCAGCGAGAGCGACGTCGTCATCCTCGTCACCTCAGAGGCTCATATAGAGAGGGGGGGGGCGGATCAGTGGGTGTGGTATCCGGCCTGGTTGGTCAGCATCGTCCCGTTCACGCCCTGACCGGGCTCCACCATACCGCCGTTGCTCATGGCGCCGACTCCCGTCCAACCGGCGCCGGCGTGTAAATGACTGTAAGAGAGAAAAGACGGTTTGTTCGATTCCTCGACGATAATCGAGATATTTTACGTCGCTTGAAGTAATATCGAGTTTGACCGTAAATAGTTAACAATGAAAGTAAATGGGGCAGCCAGCCAAACGTATACAAATTGTCATTTTTTAACCATTAATAAAGCTCAAAATATCACTTCACTTCAGCAGTAGCATGAATAGGGTCCCTACACATAAACTAAAGTTGGTGAAGGTTGTTCCAGATCAGCAGATTCATCATTTTTTCCTCACTCTTCACAGACACATCAGTCTGTTGTTCTGGAAAATGATGAATCTGCTGATGTGGAAACAACCTTCATCACCAGTTCTTATGAAAACAAGACGTTGGGTAAGTCTTGTTAAACATTATATACCAAGCTAACGTCAGCTAGTTATAAATAGCCATATAGCAAACAATGAAAGTAAATGGGGCAGCCAGCCAAACGTATCTAAATTGTCATTTTTTAACCACTAATAAAACTCAAAATATCACTTCACTTCAGCAGTAGCATTACAGGAGTTTAGCTAGTTCGTTTCACTCGCTTCTGTTTCAATCACCTGTTTGCTTCTGCTAAAGTTAGCATGCTAACCAGTGCGTTTAGAAGTTGGATTACATGTATTGTTAAAGGTGCTATATCTAAGTTTTCTAAAGAAAGTGCTAGCATCAACAGTGTTTAGCAACATTTTCCCAAAGGCCGAAAGCAACGCTAATGTTCTCACTTCTTTTCCTTTTCTTATGTTAGCATGCTAACCAGCTAACCTGGCCGACGCTAGGTTTAGAACCCATGTTCAAAAACCTTTTCTATATTTGTTTTTGTTATTAACTACTAGATATTTCACGTTGGTTGAAGTAATATCGAGTTTTTCCCATCTTTTCTAAATAGTTAACAATGAAAGTAAATGGGGCAGCCAGCCAAACGTATCTAAACTGTCATTTTTAACCACTAATAAAGTTAAAATATCACTTCACTTCAGCAGCAAGTTGGTCTTCGTTTCCTCTGATACTCACTTGTATCCCTGCTGATCCCAGGTCTGTCCGTAGACGCCGTAGCTCGGCACCTGCCAGCCGTTGGGGACGTACTGACCGATCTGCTGCGTGTTTCCGTACCACTGCCCCCACTGACTGTAGGGCTGCGCCGCAAAGCTCACCGTGTTCTGCTGACGGACGCAGACAAGATGTCGAGTGTCGTCACACAGCGAAAATAAAAAGTGAGTAAATGCAGTCGAGTTTAATTAAAGGTGACGTAGACGCAAGATCAGGAGAGTTTGTAGAAACTGAAACACAAAACTGTTAAAACTGAGTTTGCTAACGTTTAGCATCGCTAACATTCTGCAACACTTAACATTGCTAACTCTACGCATCGCTAAAATTTAGCATCAGGTTGCTAATCCTTAACATCGCTAGCATTTAGCATCAGTAACACTTAATTTTGCTAACTATTGGCGTCTCTAACGATTAGCATTGCTAGCGTTTAGTATCGCTAGCACTCAGCCACGCTAATGTTTAACGTAGTTCACATCCCTAACATCCCTAACATTTAGCATCGGGTCGCTAATATTTCACATTGTTAACATTTAGTGTCAGTAACACTTAATATCGCTAACTCTTGGCATCGCTCACATTTAGCATCACTAGTGCTTAGCATTGTTAGCAGTCAGCATCGCTAACATTCAATGTTGGTAACACTTAATGTTGCTAACTCTAGCATTGCGAACATTTAGTATGACAAGCACTTTAAGCATCAAACTTTTTAACAGTTTTGAGGTCGCTAACGTTTAGCATTGCTAGCGTTTAGCAACATTAGCACTCAGCCCCGCTCACACTTAACATTGCTAACTCTAAGCATCGCTAAATTTTAGCATCAGGTTGCCAATGCTTAACATCGCTAAAATTTAGCATCAGCAACACTTAACATTGCTAACTCTTGGTATCGCTCACATTTAGCATCGCTAGCGTTTGGCACCTTTTCTATCGCCCGGTTTCCAGACCGTAGTCGGGGTCCAAGCTAGTACCCGACGCCGCCTCAGTCTCGCTTCACCGCACACTCGCTACACACCGATCGCTTTCTACTTTTAACCTTCAGTTTTGACATCAAAGAACAGTTTATAATATAGATAACGTTCTACGTCCCCTTTAATACGCGTTCTACGTCCCCTTTAAAGCTTCCGATCCTCCTTGTACCTGCGGCATCTGTACTTGCTGCACGGGGCTGACCATGTCCGTGGTTTCTTTGCCCCAGTAACATTTGACGACGTATCCTTCTATGGACGTCCCGTTGACGGAGACGATGGCGTGAGCCGCTGCTTCGTGGGAGTTAAACCTGCAGAAGAAGAAGAAATATTCACCAGCTCATAAAAGATGAACCCGACGGGGGAGTCGGGAAGTCGTCTCACCTCACAAACGAGTAGCCTTTGTCGGGGAAAACGCGGATTTCCATTATTTGGCCGAAAGGTGAGAAAGTCTGTCTCATGATTTGCTCTGAAGAAAGAAAATGAAGAGTAAATATTTGATATTAAAGCTGCAGCAGCTTCCTAAATAATATTTAATAAAAGTGTTTTTTTTTTTGTTTGTTTTTATTGCGACTCACCCGTGAGACCTGACGTGACTCCTCCACAGTAGACGGTGCAGTTGCTGAGACTCGACTGATTCACCACCTCGTCAAATGAAAGCTGCTTGGAGCTGGAGGCTGACGACAAAACACCGACGAGGTTTAAGACGTTTATAGAAATTATATATATATATATATATATATATATATATATATATATATACACACACACATTAATGTGATTTAAGAGGTGAAGTGTGAAAATTTAGTAATAATATTAAAAGGATATTAACATCTATTTGTGTTAAATAGTAAGTCAACTCAATTAAAATTAAAAATTTAAGTCAAATAAGTCTAAAGATTAAATAATAAATAAGAGAAATATGAAAATACTAATAAAATGTAATTAAACACGTTCAAATTTAATAACTTTAAATATAAAAAAATAAAGTAAAAACAAATAAAATAAAATACCAATATGAGCATAAATAAATAAAAATAGTTTATAACAAGAATAAAAAATAAATCAAATTTTAAAAAATAACTATGAGCATAATAAATAAAATAAAAATAATAATAATTAAGAAAATTATCATTAAATATAGAATAAAAAATTAAAAAATGACAAAAACTAAAAACTATGAATGAGCATAAAAATAAATAAAACAATAATAACAAATAAAAATGATTAAAAGATAAAATAACTTTAAATATGAGCATAAAAAATAATAAATAAAATATTTTAAAAATAATAAATAATTGAACTGAATAATATAAAATATGAAAATGAGCATTAAAATTAATAAAATAATTTTTAAAAAATGAAATTAAATCAGTTCATTTCTTACAGAAATGTTTAATTGCTGTTATTTAGTTGAATTTATTTCATTTCTGCGTCTGAACTAATTCAAACTCTCACTTTCGTTGGTGGTTTTCGGCGCCGGTTTCCTCGTGGCCCAGTTGGTTCTGATCTGACGACCTCCCAACCACTGACCTCCCATCTGCTGGATGGCGTTTTCTGCATCCTGACGGTGGAAGAAACGCAGAGTTTAGTCACGCGACGAGTCAACAAACAAACAAAACGAACAAAACAAACAAACTCACCCATTTGTTGAAGAAGGAGACGAAGCCGTAGCCTTTAGATTTCCCCGTGGCCATGTCTTTAACCACCCGACAGTCGCTGAGTCAAACAGGAAACGTTTTCATTTGTGATCGTTTTTTTTTTTTTCAATAAATGATCAAAAATACAATAAATATGTTGCTTCATTTGGGTTTGATCTGACCCTGACCGGGAAACGTAAATAATCAAAACCAAATGAAAGTAATTATTATTCATCTGTCTTCAATAAACAAAAAATTAACATCTAACTTAATTACATTTCATTGCATAAATCTAAAAATACACAAATATTTACTGCATCACATACGTATCAAATGTATATAAAATAAAATAAAAACAAATAATGAAAATAAAAAAAGTAGGTGTCAAATACTTACGATATTTTCCCAAACGGAGCAAAAGCCGCTTTTATATCGTCTGTGGTGATTTCGGGACTTAAGTCTCCGACAAAGACGTGGAAGTGACCTAGAGAAACCACAACAAAACAAAACGACGCTTACGCCAAAGTTTCTACGCGTTTTACGAACTCAAACTAGCAAAGAACCACGTTTAACAGTCTGACGATTGAAGTGCTGGCGATGCTAAAAGTTAGCGACGTTTGGTGATACTGACGTTAATCGTTAATGATGTTAAGTGCTATTGATGCTAAATGTTAGTGATGCTAAACGTTAACGATGCTAAATGCAAGCGATGCTAAACGTTATCGATGCTAAGTGCTAGCAATGCTAAACGTTAGCAATGTTTAGTGTTACCGACATTAATTGTTAACGATGCTAAAAGTTAAAGATGCTACGTGCCATCGATGCTAAATGTTGGTGATGTTAAGTGTTGCCAACGTTAATCGCTAACGATGCTAAACGTTAACGGCGCTAAGTACTAGCAATGTTAAACGTTGGCAATGCCACAAGTTAGCAATGTCAAGTATTACGAATGTTATATTTTAGCGATGCTAAATGTTAGCGAACTCATAAACTCTGACGTTTTAACAGGTTTTTGTTTCAGTTTCAGTTTCTACAAACTCCAGCGTCTGATCCAGATGTTACCCGGTACCGGGGAGGTCTGCTGCTGATTTCAGCTCCACCATGAAAACCAGCGTGTTGCCATGGTGACGTTTACACGCCGGTTTAGCGGTTTAGTAACAGTCTCCTCAACTGTAGCTGCTATAGGTAGTCACCAGTCAAAGACCTCAGGAAAATCCACAACCATTGGTTGAATTAGTGTTAATAGTTGTGATTGTAACGTCATTAAATCCTGGAGGATCCGATCAACCAGTAACAAGATTGTTTTCATGTGTTTTCACATCTAAACGTCTCTACTTCCTGTTTCCTCCTCAACAATAAACGGCTGTAAATCGATCGTCGACTCACTGCTTGTGTCTTTCTTTTGACTGGTCGGCGTCGTGGCCCAGTTGACCTTCACCTCCTGTAGGAAGAGACAGACGTAGAGGAGGAAGAGGAAGAGGAAATAAAGGTGAGACATAAAGTGCGTGTTCAGGAAGCAGGAAGGTGCTTTGTTTTTATTTTTGTCTTTGAATAAGAGGTTTTCCTCACACACCACAGGTCACATTTTGTGAGTTATTTTTAAATACGTTGGTTCTCTTTAAGCCACATTTGGGTAAATATGATCTACTGTTACAAACCTTTTGAATTAATTAGTTAATAAAACAGTAAAGAAGTATCAATATCACCTTCATTATCTGGAACATTTCACTCTCAGTCTAGTTTAAAATAAAAAAATTTGGAGCAAAACTGAAGGAAGTAAGGTCCAAATAACAAGGGACTTACAAACAAGTGATTTTTACGAACTTGTTATACTCCTCAAATGGTCCTTCAATACCTGTTGAGGATAAAATATTTTCAACTGAATGTTTGTCTCTTCCACGTTGGCTCTTAATGTGGATTATTATCTACACAGCAGTCAAGACGTAGCGGGGAAGAGAAGAGCATCAAGTCAAAAGTTGACAAAGTTAAAAAAAAAAAAAAAAAAATCACGTTAAAGTGACGCTCTGGAATAATTTAAACCACAGATTTTTTTTCAAACTCCCCCTCAAGATATGTTACGTTGGTTGAAGTAATATTCAGTTTGACCGTCTTTAGTTTTCACAACCAAATAGTTAATGAAAGTAAATGGGGCAGCCAGCCAAACGTATCTAAATTGTCATTTTTTTAACCACTAATAAAGCTCAAAATATCACTTCACTTCAGCAGTAGCATGAATAGGGTCCCTATTTATGATAGTGTTCCAGATCAGCAGATTCATCATTTTTCTGAACAACAGGCCGATATGTCAGTGACGAACGAGAAAAGTGGTGAATCTGCTGATCTGGAACATCCTTCATCACCAGTTGTTATGAAAACAAGACGTTGGTTAAGTCTTGTTAAGCAAAGTTGTAAGTAAAGTCTTGAGCTGACTGCCCCGTTTATGTTATTGTTAGCTATTTGTATGCGAATATGAGTTGGTAAAACAGTGTTTTTAATAAACTCTGGGTTCACTTACTAAGTTATCAGTACTTCAGTTTATGTGTAGGGACCCTATTCATGCTACTGCTGAAGTGAAGTGATATTTTGAGCTTTATTAGTGGTTAAAAAATGACAATTTAGATACGTTTGGCTGGCTGCCCCATTTACTTTCATTGTTAACTATTTGGTTGTGAAAACAAAAGACGGTAAAACTCGATATTACTTCAACCAACGTAAAATATGTCGAGGGGGAGTTTGAGTTCAAATCTCCAACGTCACTTTAAATCAGTTCACACACAGACGGAGAAACTCACTCGAGGAAACAAACAAAACGTAACAATTAAAACAACCCAACAGCTATTTATCTACATCGGACGCGGCTTTAGTTTGGTGGTAAATCTCTAGCTGGGCGTTCCTAATAAACTGACACCTGACTCCGACGTCACATAACATGAGGACAGGAAGTTAATTGAGGCTTGAGCCGCTTTTCTATTAAATCACGTTAATTATTTTAGTGTTTTTGAACCTGAATAAAATCAGTGACGCCTTTCGCAAAAACTCAAAAAAAAAAAAGATTAATTAATTTTTTTAAATTAATTGACACAGACATAAAGAATTAAATGTCGAGTGCAACGAATAACTGATTTTTAAAAATTATTTTAATTCGAAAAAAATGACCGAAAAGGTAAATTTAACTGCAAAAACCATAAATAAATAGGCAAAAAAACAATCCGGTAATTAACAGTCTTATTACTCTGATTTACATGAAGGATGTTGTTTTTTTTTTTGTTTTTTTTTTTTAATCTGAGACGATCTTTTCATCTTCAAACCGTATGAAAAACAACAACGACGACAACAAGAAAATAAAAAAATAAAAAAAAAAAAAAACCCACCCGCGGTCACTGAAGATTAATGTGCATGAGGAGGAAGAAGAGGGAATAAAACAAATTAAATGAAGTGGAAGAGGGAAGTAAGATATGGTTTAATAAGACCAGAGGTTTCCCAGTCATCACCCCCCCCAACCCCCCCATTCGACTGACTCACCCAGGAGACATGATATCTTACCTTACCCAGTATTTTCCGACCGTTCATGGCTGCGATTGTGGCAGTGGCGTGTCTGTGTTCGTAAAACTCCACGAAGCAGTACGGATCGTGACCTGCTGTCTGAGGTGTACAAGAACAAAAAAAAAAACAAAATAAAAAAGCAAGTCACTCTACAAACTACACAAGTCGTAGCAGATGTGATGATGTCATCACTTAGCTTGTGATGTCACCGGAGAGCGATGGTGATGAATTAAGACTAGAAAGAAATTAAACAAATCTGGCTAAAGTGTGATATCTTAAAGTCATTTGAACGTCATACAAGAGATATTTTACGTTGGTTGAACTCATATCGAATTTGACCGTCTTTTCTAAATAGTTAACAATGAAAGTAAATGGGGCAGCCAGCCAAACGTATCTAAATTGTCATTTTTTAACCACTAATAAAGCTCAAAATATCACTTCACTTCAGCAGTAGCATGAATAGGGTCCCTACACATAAACTGAAGTTGTTCCAGATCAGCAGATTCATCATTTTTCTCGCTATTCACGGACACGTCAGCCTGTTGTTCAGGAAAATGATGAATCTGCTGATGCGGAACATCCTTCATCACCAGTTGTTATGAAAACAACACGTTTGGTAAGCTAACGTCAGCTAGTTATAAATAGCCAAATAATTAACAATGAAAGTAAATGGGGCAGCCAGCCAAACGTATCTAAATTGTCATTTTTTAACCACTAATAAAGCTCAAAATATCACTTCACTTCAGCAGTAGCATGAATAGGGTCCCTACACATAAACTGAAGGACTGATAACTTTCAAGACTTACCCAACATCTGGTGTTCCAGATCAGCAGATTCATAATTTTTTTCACTCTTCATTGACACATTGTCCTGTTGTTCAGGAAAATCATGAATCTGCTGATGTGGAACACCCTTCACCACCGTCATCACGCTCGGTTAGCTTACAGATATCACTCTTGATGGTAGTTTATTAAAAATGGAGGTTGATTATTTTTATTGACGCTCCCTCTGACCAATCAGCGGCCGTCAGTCTGTTCACGTCACGTTTTAGTGTCGACTCAGATCGACTGGTTCCTGGACAGAGTAGGAACTAAAAAAGTAGCTGGTACCAGGAACTAGCATCAAGTGGAAAACACTAGAAACCGAGTAGAATCGAGTCGAGTACGTGCTGGTGGAAAAAGGCCTATTAGTGCTTTAAAAAAATGACAATTAAGATACGTTTGGCTGGCTGCCCCATTTACTTTCATTGTTAACTATTTGGTTGTGGAAACAAAAGACGTTCAAACTGGATATTACTTCAACCTCTTGAGGGGGAGTTTGGTGGTGAAATAGACGCTGGGTTCAAATTACTCCGGACCATCACTTTAAGAGAGATTATTAAACTATGCGCTCACTGAGGCAAGAAAATGAGAGAGGAAGCTGAGTCAGACACTCCCTCCATGACTAAACCTGAAAGATCCTCGTCAAAACAACCTTTGTTTACGTTCGTCACATATACATAGTTATTACTAACCCTCTCACCGAGGGAGGATACATGTCTGAATTCTCAGAAGGAGCGCAGCTTTAATATTTTTCCTCGCACAAGAACAAGAAACCTTGCGAACTCACATCTACTATCATTTTACAGCTCTTGCAGGGTCCGATTTGGCCGAACAACTCTAAGATGAGGGCCTCCGTCACGTCTCGGGACAGATTCCCCACATACCTAGAAAAAAAAAAAAAAACAAACGTAAACAAATGAGGACAGAGAGAAAGAAACAACATATTATTAGCTACTAATTCTGGTTCTATGTTTGGGATTGGAGCCTTGGGAGATGATGAGCACTGAAATTACATGGGTGGGAAAACATTTTAGAGGTGGAAGAGTGTGTTTTATAGGTTATAAACACATTAAAGTGCACATCAACGTCAGTATGTAGCTTCATCATCGGCTACATCTGACTTATTTTAATGTAAAACGGACGTTTAAGCTGGAAAAAACAGCTTTAAAATCTATATTTATGTATATTTTTGCTTTTTAAGTTCATATTTAATGCTTTTAGCTTCTCAAAATGGAATAATTTGATGCTTTTTCAGTGTTGTAACTGATTATCTTAATGTCACTTTGGTCTATATTGATATTATTACTAAAACTACAACTATAAACAATCTGGATACTACTCCTTTTATATACATTTGTGTCCAGACGATGACATGTCAGTGCTGTTTATATCAAATGATTCTCTCTATAATAACCATCACATCCATCTAAACATAGAAAAGCAGCCAGGGACAAGTATTATTACTGAAATCTCAAGCTACTGACCTTGCTTTAACTCGCTGCTTTTACCTTTAAATAGATTTAAGTTTAATCTCAGAGCAGGTAATAAAAATAAACACCCTCCTCTAAAACCCCAGGATTAGCATTAGCATTTTAAAAAAAGCAAGCTGGCTATAAAAGTATAAAAAAAAAAAAACATATTACCCAGGCCTAGCTAATAATGACTTATAGGTGATTGTGGTAAAAAACCAAACTCCATTGAAAAAACTGTTAATTTTATATTCAACCGTTCACAATTTGTTTCTACAACATTTAGCAAGTTATTTTTTATATTACCACACGCAACCAAGGCTGAAGAATAATTCCGCATATATTAAATCAACTTTAACATTTACGTTGCTGAAATTTAGCAATTTAAACCAAACGCGTTTGAGAGATTTGAGGATTTTTCTGGAATTAGCTAGCTAGCTAGCGGTAAAGCCATTCGGTAATTATCATTTATTGTATAAAAAGAATAAAATATGAAAATCTAGTTGTGTTTAAGGAATAGAAAATATGGATAAATTAGTTTAAAATGGCTAATTTAGTCAACGCCGTATGGGGGAAAAATAGCCGTTTTGTGTATGGAGTTCTGTGTAAGGAAACAAGATGTTACGTGACGAATACAAGTGGTTAGCTAACGGTAACACACACACACACTTACAGGGTTTTGGGCTGGTCGTCGTCCATTTTGTTTTAACTTGCTGGCCGAGAACAAGTCGCAACCCTGAGAGCAAATCCACGACTGTCGCGGGCAGCTGCCGGTGACACCGTCAAGTTGTTTTATTGCGCAGTATGAACTGATTTGCCGCCGCTGTTTGTCTCCACACTGAACAATGGGGGAAGCCGACAAAGATGGCGGCGCGACCGGGGAAACGACGCGAAACACGCATGCGCAGTAGCTCGGTCTTTAAAAAAAAATGGCCACATTATAAAACAAGTAACAAGACTATTAAACTACAAACTGCATTGACTTTTACTACTGCTATTTATATTACATTTTTATTTTATTGAACATATTATTATATATAAGATAAAAAAGATGGAAAATTACAACGATAAAGAAATAAAAATAAACGATAAAAAGCAGGTTTAAGAAAAGGTAAAACAATAATAAAATGACACAAAATGATAAAAAAAAAAAAAAAAAAAGATGATGTAAGTGGCACAAATCGACTATTTAGAAATAAACAAACGAACAAAAAAAAAAACAACACAAAAATGAAATTAAAAGTAACTATACAGATACAAAAAAGCACCAAGTAACACAATGACAGAGAAATTAAAAAAAAAAAAGGAAAAATAAATAAGTTTAAAGAGGCAAACCGGCAATAAGTTGACATCAAGTTAACTATTAAGAAACAAAGCAACACAAAAATTAAATAAACGACTTCAAAGAGACATAAAACAACTACAAAGAGACAAAACGACTTCAAAGAGACACAAAACAACTTCAAATAGACACAAAACAACAAAGAGACACAAAACAACTTCAAAGAGACACAAAACGACTTCAAAGAGACAAAACAACTTCAAAGAGACACAAAACGACTTCAAAGAGACACAAAACAACTTCAAAGAGACACAAAACAACTACAAAGAGACACAAAACAACTTCAAAGAGACACAAAACAACTACAAAGAGACACAAAACAACTTCAAAGAGACACAAAAAACAAAGAGACACAAAACAACTTCAAAGAGACACAAAACAACTACAAAGAGACATAAAACAACTACAAAGAGACAAAAACAGTTGAAAGAAAAAAAAAAATACCTGCAAACAACAGTAAAAACAGACATCATACTATTTAATAGAAAAACTAAAGATGCAAAACAACTTTATAGAAACAAAAGAAGCAAATATAAACATAAATCATCTACAACAAAAAGATGCAAAACAACTTTGATAAACGTAGAACACAAAGAGAATTGTAATTTTACTACGAGTGTTGAAAATCTTGTGTTTTTTATTATTTACTTCACATCAATATCAATTCAGCTCAATTCAGTGTTTATACAAATAAACGTCGGACGATTTTTTTTTTTTAGAATTATTTATTATCACATCACATTATCAGCACTTCATAAGAAAAATGTAACAATATTTTCTAATTTTTTATTATTAATTAAATCGATTTGCTTGTTTTTTCTTCAAACAATAGGCAGGTGAAAATATTGAAATTTTTGCAAACTGAATTGAAGACGTTTTTTTTTTTTTTTTTTTTTAACAGTACACTTGAAACTGCTCTAAACCTTTTTGTTTTATTTAAGAATTTATTTACAGTATAATACATTTATTTTTTACTACTTCCATGTACATCTTTGGTTGTTTCTAGATGTTTTTTTTTATTGTTATTCTTACAAACATTTCCTATTTATTTATTTTAAATAATTCAGCCCTTCCAGATTTGACCAGTTGCAGCCTTATACATTCAATTTATAGAAAAAAAAAAACAATAAATAAAATTAAAAACAATAAAATAAAAATTGAGAAGAACGATGTAAACTGTTTTTTTTTCAGCTTTAATTTGTCATTAATTTATTTTTAAATTAATGACAAAAATACATTTAACCAGCTTTCAGAAATAATCTTAATAAAAAAAAAAAGAAAGAAAGAAAAAAAGAAAAAGTCCAGTGGTTTCCATGGCAACACCCTGACGCTGCTGCTGCTGCTGCTGCTGATGATGATGATGATTCAGTCCAGTGCAGGTTCGACCACAGACAGAGACGAGTCCAGACTCTTCTCTCTGGTCCGGTCTGGTCGGTCTCCGTCCTTCATCTCGGACAGATGTTGTGATCGGACACAAGTTTCTCCATCCTCTTTATCTTGCGTTTGTTTTTGGGCATGGGTTTGTCATACATGCCGTTTTTCAGCAGGTGCTCTTTGCTGTGGTGAACCTGGGCGCCGTGCTGCAGCTGGAAGGAGCACAAGGCTTTCAGCGGCCTCAGGAGAACCTGGACGAACGAGGGGGAAGGAAGATTTACTCGTCTGAGGAACTGGAACATTTTTACATCATAGGGTAGAAGCGGTTAACTAAACGCAGGTCATCATGACAAGTAGCGAAGGGAAAGTCTTAGCTCCGCCTCCTCTCTTTAGCGTCTTCGCGTCAGTAGAAGCTGTTCCAGGACCAGCACTTCGAACGAAGAAATTTCCCAGCATGCAACAGGACAAGGACGAGTCGTCAAAAAAGTTAGTGATTTAATTAATAAACTAATCAATACCTTTAACTTGTTAAGCTAACTTATCGCTAACTGACCGCTAATCAATTAAACGTTAGCGTTAGCTTAGCAGTTGCTAGTCGTCACTTTGTTAACGTTTTCCATTCATCTGATACCAGGACTCTTTATTAACCATAAACTCTAGATTAACGTAAACGAACATCTCGTCAGTTTTTAATCCGTCGCCGACTTGACGGACACAAACGAGTCTGTAGACGCCATCTTTGTTCGGTTGTCACGGAGACTGGCGGCGTCGCCTTTAACGTAGCGACTAGCGACGACTTCTGATGGCATCTCATCACGAGAGGGTAAGAGAAGAGAAATGGCTCCTAGTCGGATACTACTTCCAATAAACAGTAGAAGAAGAAAAACGAGAATATTTTTGAATATCTATCTATTTTATTTCACGGTAGGAAAAAGGAGGTTGCTAACTGCTAAGCTAACTGTAGCATCCAGGCTCTATCATACCCAAACAAAAATAGTATTGAAGAATCCTTTCGGATAAATAAATAAATAAAATAAGAAGGTTTGTAACAAAATAAACAATAAAAAGTGCATTTATGCAATAAAATGTTGTCTTTTTAACGACTCCTTGTAAGTTAATTACAGGAGGAGACTGACGCCATTTTTAAGGTTGTTTTTAGGCAGTTTTACCAAAACTAAATTGAATGATTTACTGAACAATCTGTGGGGCAGAACGTCAAAATTTGGCCACGTTACCTCTTGGATGTTGTCGTTCTGCTCCAGGACGGACAAAGCGACAGCGGCGCACTCCAGCGTGGACAGACAGATGTTGGAGGGTTGTGTTCGGATCACGTACTGACTGGACAGAGTCCGGTTGAGCTGCACCTGTTGAACCGTTGGAAGTTGCAAACATGATGCGTTACCGTGACGTTTTTAAACACAAATAAACTACATGACCTTTGACCTTTCGGCTATCAAACTTTAAGCAGCTCATCTTTAAGTGCAAATGAACGTTTGTGCCAAATTTGACAGGATTTCCTCAAGTTGTTCTGAAGATATCACGTTCACAAGGTGTTTCCCAGTTAGCCGGATGCTAACTTAGCTTCAAGTACCAGACCTACACCAACTAGACAGGCTTACAACTAAGATACAGTGATAATTATATTAACCTAAAGTCATTTTATATGATTATTTCATGTTTTACACCTTCCTCTTTATGTTTTATATCTACAGCAGCTGCTAAATTCAAGCTAGCATACATTTTAACAGTATATTAGCCATGCTAATTAGCTTCAAAACAAGAAAGTGCCCATTTCAACCCCGTCTAATGTAGAATATATTGATTTTTTTACTCCACTGCAGTTATATTTCACCATTACTGTCAATATAATGCGTTCTGGGACATGTTGGGGTACGAGTGAACTCCTGGGGACTAAGACTTACTGAGACACAGAGACACGAACCTGTTTTGGGAGGTGGAACAGGCTGTTTTTAAGGAACATGTTCTTCGCTTGGCTCCAGGTGCCATCTATGATGATGACGTTATGTTTTACGCTTCCTACTTCCTGATATTTCACCAACTCCTCCAGATTCTGTGATTTAGGTCCCGGGTATAAAATCAGCGTCCGGCTGTCGCGACAAACAGCAGCCAGCTCCGGGTGTCTGAGAGGAAGACGACAATATTAAAACGACCAAGATGAGGAGAAAAAGTGATGATGTGATATTAGACTCGCTCACTTTTCCTCGTTGAATCGTCTCCCAACTATGACATTGCACTTTCCTTGTGGCAAACAGGCAGCGAGTAGAGGAACCGTACGAAGGACTCTGCTCTCCTGAAAACACAACAAAGAGAGTTGATTAAAACCACAAGGCTCTAAAACAACAAAGAGCTAATGAGCCATCAGCTGGTTTGTCTCATTAACTGTGAAATGCTCCAAACGACTCCATTAGAGGCCGTCGGGACCTGGTCTGAGACCGGGACTGGATCTGTCATGTTAGAAAACCGGAGGAGTCTGAAGAGACTGACAAAGAGCGACGGCCAATCAGAGGAGGGATGTGAGATAAATGCTGCTGCCGTCTCACTGATTCACTCACAACCACGTTTAAAAGTCTGACATTTGAAGAGCTAACGATGCTAAATGTTAGCGATGCTAAGAGTTAGCGATGTTGTTTTACTGATGCTAAATGTCAGCGGTGTCAAGAGTTAGCAATGTTAAGTATTACCAGCGTTAAACCTTAGCGACGCTAAACATTAGCACTGCTAAGCACTAGCGGTGCTATGTGCTAGTGATGTGAAGTGTTGCAGACATTAAATGTTAGCGATGCTAAACGTTAGCCAACTCTGAACTCTGTTTAAAAATCTGACGTTTTAACAGGTTTTTGTTTCAGTTTCACTTTCTACAAACTCCCCCAAACTCCATGAAAACCAGCGTGTTGCCATGGTGACGTTTACACGCCGGTTTAGCGGTTTAGTAACAGTCTCCTCAACTGTAGCTGCTATAGGTAGTCACCAGTCAAAGACCTCAGGAAAATCCACAACCATTGGTTGAATTAGTGTTAATAGTTGTGATTGTAACGTCATTAAATCCTGGAGGATCCGATCAACCAGTAACAAGATTGTTTTCATGTGTTTTCACATCTAAACGTCTCTACTTCCTGTTTCCTCCTCAACAATAAACGTCTGTAAATCACGGTGAGAAGCAGCGGCTACATCCTGTCTAGTTCACGTGACCAGATGTAGAGTTTGGTGACGTCACAGTGTGATCGGGAGTCAATCACTGACAAGTCTTGTAGTGTGAACATTACAGGTCTCAGACCAGTTGTTGAGACTCCACATCATGGGAACAACAAGTCATTAACGATCAACAGCATCGCCTGAGACTCACAAATCGTTGGTGAAGTCTGACACAGACTAAACCGCTAAACCTCCTCTGATTGGCTGTCGCTCTTTGTCAGTCTCTTCCGACTCCTCCAGTTTTCTAACATGACAGATCCAGTCCCGGTCTCAGACCAGGTCCCGACGGCCTCTGATGGAGTCGTTAGGTCCTTTGACACATTATGATCATTAACTGATGATTCACCAACCATCAGAGGACCAAGTCAACGTATTATTTCAATAATTTTCATTCATTGCAGCTCAAAACAGCCTTCTGCGACATGGAGGTGGCAATATTTTCTAAATATAATACAGCTCCTTTATGCAAATTGCAGGATTTGATGCCAGATACAATAACACACCTTCAGACGTCTTTAAGAGTTGATGTTTTGACAAGAAAAAGCTGTTTTTTGTGGTGAAAATGTGCATTTACTCAACACTAGCTGGTCATATAGGTCGTGATTAATGTGCACTGTGTAGACTTATATGACGTGAGGTAAACAACATGAAATAATATGTATTTATACCTTTATATTGACTCACCTCTGCAGGATGCTGCACCACGTACAGACACGTGGAGACCTCCAGGGGTTGAGGTGGGAGAAACGGACAGAGACACACCTTCTGAGGGCGACTACAACATGGGAGGAAAGTTGGAAGACGTGAAGAAGCTGTGATATCCCAGTTTGTTTGTTTGCTTTTTCAGCTGGTGTTTGATTTTCTGTAACGACAATAAACCTGTGCCCTCATTAAAACACGCCACCTATCAAGAGGAAGAAGCAGACATATGTGTATATTGCTAGCTAGCTAGCTAACACTCTAGCTAAGCTACGTTAGCATTAGCTATTCAGCTCACCGGCACCGTAAACACGTCGGTCTTCTCTCGCCAACTTCTACCGGGAGAGCGGCCAGGTCCCCGAAAGCGTCCACCAGTCCGTCTTCCGTCGAGGAGCCGTCGCACGTCTCCGGTCCGGTTTCTTCCGCCGCGACCGACGAACAGAAACCGGGGACATTGTCCATTGCGGAGTTAGCTTGATGCTAACTTAGCCGGATACTAGCTTTGCTCAAGTACTCAAAACACAGCAGCGCCGGTCAGAGTCCGGACACAGAAATACAACAACTAGACAGGCTAACAACCAAAACACAACGACGATAATATTAATCTAACATCATATTATATCCCGACTTAATGTTTTAAACACCCATCTCATTATTAAATAGCTAAATCAGCTGCTAAATTCAAGCTAGCATACATTTTTAACAACATATTAGCCACGCTACTTAATAATTAGCTAGCTAATTAGCAATTAGCTTTAAAATGAGTAACTTCATTTCTAATATATGATATTAGTTACTTTACTACATTCATATATCAACTCTACTGTCTTTACAAATTAATATTTTTCCAACAAAATGCTACATTATGAGATATACATATAAAATGTTAGCATAATAGCTAAAATATTAAAGGCGCAGCATTTATTTTAAGTACTTTCGTGACCACACTAGTTCACAAATAATAATAATAATAATAATTATTATTATTGGCACTAAACACTGAGTTGTCATGTATAATCTTAATGTTAAATGCAGATAATTAGATATATATAGCTGCAAAATTCAAGCTAGCATACATTTTAACAGCATATTAGCCACACTAGTTATTAATTAGCATGGCTAATAGCTAATTAAACAAGCTAAAAACACACACACACATATATAGACTCTACTGTCTTTATAAATTAATACTTAACACTATATATAATGCTAACATAATAGCTAAGTATTACCAATCCTATTCCTTAAATTATTATGATTATTACCACTAAACACTGCTTTTTCATGTAAAATCCTAATGTTAAATAAACGTGAATAACTGCATTAGAATAATAAATAATAAAAACATAACATTAACTGTAAAGTAAACGTATAAAGTGTAAAATATAAAGTGCTTATTAGCTGTGTGACTGTTCTATTGACTGTATTTCTATGACTGACACTTGTTTGTGGAGTTGTTGCGACTCACAGCTGCCACCTGTTGATGTGGAGGATCAAAGGTTTTTTTTTCTTTTTTAAATTAATAAAAAGAAACAGGAACGTTCTTGTTCTAGAACACTGGGTGGCGCCAAAGTTAAATTTAAACTACGGTATGTTTTTTCAGTCTTTTCCTCAAGGTCAGCAGGCCTGGGATCAGTGTTAGAGCATTTTTTTTTCTTTTTTTGGGTATAAAAAAAAAAAATAAATAAAATGTTAATGTTATGTAATGTGCAAACAGGTACACACAGTCAAAATGTTTGTTTTAATTTTTGGCATCATGAATTTGCAAACACTGTAGCCTCCTTTGGAAACATTAAAGATGAAATAAAAATGAACTAATTACCAAAAATAAAATAAAATAAGTGTTTACAAGTTGGTAGACAAGTACACAGACTCCTAGTTGAGATGGGGTGTCAGGTTAACAGCCAGAGAGGTTTATTTATAGCTGGAGATCCACCCTGACGTCACACAAACACATGCTCGCTCTCCCTTTTTATTCACACTCGTGATCTAAACCTCTTCCCTCAGACACGCAACTGATTAAACTGTTTAAACTACTTTAATCCATAGTATAAAAAAAGAAAGAAAGGAAAAAAAATCTACAATTTTAGCTTTACCTAACATCAAATCTGTTTTGTTGTCGTTGGGTCTATTTCACCACCAATACAAGTCCAACTTCCCCTCTAGAGATATTTTACGTTGGTTGAAGTAATGTTTTCACAACCAAATAGTTAACAATGAAAGTAAATGGGGCAGCCAGCTAAACGTATCTGAATTATAAAATGAAGCTCAAAATATCACTTCAATTCAGCTAGTTAGCTTCTTTTCTAATCACCCCTTTGATTCTGCTAAAGTTAGCATGCTAACCGCTGTGTTTAGAAGCTGGATTACATGTGTTGTTAAAGGTGCTATACGTACATTTGTTTTTGGAAAGTGCTAGCATCAACAACAACACGTTTAGTAACCAGTTTTCAGAGGGTGAAAGCAACGCTAACTGGCTAGCTAAGAGTACCAAGCGCTTATTAAAAACACTGTTTTATGAGACGTACTGTTTGTTAGTAATGAAGGGTGTTCCACATCAGCAGATTCATCATTTTCCTCGCTCTTCACGGACACATCGGCCTCTTGTTCGGGATAAATGATGAATCTGCTCATCTTGAACACCCTTCATCACCGTAAGACGTTGGGTAAGTCACTTACTAAGTCATCAGTACTTCAGTTTATGTGTAGGGACCCTATTCATGCTACTGCTGAAGTGAAGTGATATTTTGAGCTTTATTAGTGGTTAAAAAATGACAATTTAGATACATATGGCTGGCTGCCCCATTTACTTTCATTGTCAACTATTTGGTTGTGAAAACAAAATATGATCGAACTCGTTATTACTTCAACTAACGTAAAATATCTCGAGGTGGAGTTTGACTCGTGTTCATGATGAAATAAATAGACCCTGGTTTCAAATTACTCCGAACCGTCACTTTAAATAGTTGATTCATGCCGTCAGGTACAAACTAGAAACACTAGACTGAGACATATAAACTTACATTTTACACTTTTCCCACTGGAAATTTTAAGACTTAGCTTCAATTAAACGTAGGGTAATTCTACTCTACTGTTTTAAGACCTTGAATACAGACGCTCAACATTAAAACAGTTGCTACTCTAAAGTATAATACACTGTCCTTTGCCTTTAGCTGGTTCGGCTGTTTGTTTTTCCGGGTGAACCTCAACATTTTCTGATTCAACGTTTCCACTTGTTGTTTCCGTTTCATCTGCTACTTTAGCGTCTTTCTCCTCGTCTACAGTTGGTTCAGCGTCTTTGGACGTTACTTCATCACTTTCAGTTTGTCGGGATTCTATTTCTTTATCGGACGTGGAAACTTCCTGTCCGTTTCCGTCTCCTTCGTCCGCGGTTTCCGCCGGCGACGCCGTCTCCTTTTCCTCCTCCCTTTGCTCCTTTCCGTCGGCGTTTTCTTCTTCCTGCGCAACATCGACATCAACCGGAATCAGAGGCGTTAGATCCAGACACGACTTCGGAGAAGACGCCGCCTTTTTCCTCAGCGGGGCGACCGGCTTTTGAGTTTCCGTGTCTTGTCTCCACACTTTCTGATCTGAACGCGTGCCGATATCGCCTTTTCCCAAAACCGGATGGTCGTCTGTTATTTCCCAGTCCGGTTCATCCGAAGGAAACTCGAAGCTCGAGATGGTGAGCGGATCGGCGGCAGGTTCGGCGGCTTGTTCCACCTTTATGGAGACGCTTTTGTTCGTCTTTGCTTTGCTCTTCGTCGCCGTTTGGCCGTCGTCTTCTTCCAGCGATCGAGGGAACGGCTCTATATCGCACGGAGACGAATTGCCGCTCGATCTGAAGAAGTCGGTCACTTCCTCGTCTGATGTCGCCATCTCGCCTTTTTCCGGCTTGGACATGAAATGAAAATCGTACAAATCTTGAGTCAGCGTCCGCGGGCCTTCTGGGGCTTTTTCTTTAACGGTCGGTTCAGATTCCACCACGGGAGTTTCATCAATCAGGACGTATTTCTCTAAATACCCCCGCGCCTCCCGGTCTGAATGCCTGCTGTGGAAGGACTTCTCCGACGTCATGCTTTCCGCATCTTCATCTTTTTGCCGACTTCCAATCGCTTCCTCGTACAGGTCGTCGTAAAGGAAAGCCATGGCTTTGGGCTCCTCCAGCAGGATGAGGTCGATGATTTTAGGAGGTCCTTCCGGGAGAAAGATCGGAGTCAAGATTTCCTCCTGGCTTCCGAATAAATTCGAACCGCTCGGTTTTGACGGGAGCCTCGACGGCGCGTCTTCGCCCGCTCCGCCTTGGACACCCAAACTTTTCGGGACGTAGTCTTCCGTGCCGCCGTAGAAGACTTCATCGAGGAGGTCGCAGGTGATCTCCTCCAGACTGACGGTGTCTGAGATGTCATTATCCACAGCTACTGATTTAGCGGTAGCTGTAGCGGTAGCGGCGGCGTTGGACTCCTCCGGTTGTTCGGTGTCCTCGCTCTTGGGGGTTTCCTCTTCCTGTGGTTTGACCGGTTCTTGCATGATCACATCGGGACCACCCGGAGCCTGGGTTGTGATCAAGGTGAACGGCTCCAAGTAGTCCACGTTGCCCGTCGCTCTTCTACCCGGAGGTCTGGCCACCGGCGCCCCCGGTGGATCCATCACCTGCGGACGTATCGGGTTTATCTCCTCGGTTCTCGCCGCTAAGGACACCGTCGGAGCGTCTGTGGGGATCGTCGGCTCGTTGTCGATGATCTCAATACTCGCTTTAGGAAGAGGACTCTCCTCCAGATAAGACAAGTTGTCCACCATTTCCTTGCTCTCCTCTTCATCCACGGTGACCAGTTTAGGAGGAACGACGATGTTGAGGATTTCGGAGCCTTCGGACACCAACCGGAACAACCGTTGCTTTTTATCCTCCTGAGGATCGCTCGCTTCTTCTTCGGCTCCTTCTTCTTCGTTCTTCACATTCGGCTCCGAGAACTCAACCAGCTCAGGTCGTCCCGAAACGTTCTCGCAGCCTTCGAACACTTCCCGTAGTTTCTTCTGACCCGTCGCCCTCTCTTTAGGTTTCTTAGGTCTGGACATCAGCTCTTCATCCATGACGAAGATAATCTTTCCCGCGGGAACTGACCCGGGTTTCGCGGCTCGCGCTTCAAACGGAGAGTTTAGATCCACCGTCGGGGTTCCCGTTTCAGACGTCCACGGCGTGGTGCAGCGGCTCGCCGTCGTCTCCCACGCGATGCCGCTGTCCTCGCCTTGCATCGTCACCATGGAGAAGGAGGAGTCCATCATCAGGCACTGCATCTTCGGGCGGACGTTGTCATCGTGCACAGCCTCACGTAAACTGGAGGAACAGTGACACAAACAACGTTGTAGTGAGATAAAGGATATTTTACGTTATTTGAAGTAATATCGAGTTTGACCGTCTTTTGTTTTCACAACCAAATAGTTAACAATGAAAGTAAATGGGGCAGCCAGCCAAACGTATCTAAATTGTCATTTTTTAACCACTAATAAAGCTCAAAATATCAGGTCCCTACACATAAACTGTGTTCCACATCAGCAGATTCATCATTTTCTTGAACAAAAGGTCGATGAGCAAGGAAAATGATGAATCTGCTGATGTGGAACACCCTTCATCACCAGTTGTTATGAAAACAAGACGTTGGGTAAGTCTTGTAAAACAGTTTTTTTGATAAGCGCTTGGTACCCTTAGCTAGCCGGTTAGCATGCTAGCATAAAAAAAAAAAAAGCAAAGAAGTGAAAACATTAGCGGTGCGTTCACTGTCTGGGAAATTGTTGCTAAATATTGTTGATGCTAGCACTTTCTAAAAAAAAAAAAAATACATATAGCACCTTTAACAATAAATGTAACTAACTTCTAAACACACTGGTTAGCATGCTAACTTTAGCAGAAGCAAACAGGTGATTGAAACAGAAGTGAGTGAAACTAACTAGCTAAACTTTATTCATGCTGCTGCTGAAGTGAAGTGATATTTTGAGCTTTATTAGTGGTTAAAAAATTACAATTTAGATACGTTTGGCTGGCTGCCCCATTTACTTTCATTGTTAACTATTTGGTTGTGAAAACAAAAGACAGTCAAACTTGATATTATTTCAACCAACGTAAAATGTCTCTTGAGGAGGAGTTTGACTCTTATTCATGGTAAAATAGAATTTATTTAATTCTATTTTATGATCATTTTAAAAGTTGTAGCTTCTCTTTAGTCGTGTTATTCAGCCGACAGCCACTGATATAAAAGTGTTAGAGACAGAAAATGTTGGTATTAACACTAAATCCTTTAAAATAATCACAAAGTTCAGTCAGGCACGTCGCCGTCCTCAGTAGATTTAAAGGTGCAACGTGTTCCTAAAAAACTGGCAACTGAATATTTGCAGCGGCACAAATCTGTTGTAAAACAATAAAATATCAATTACTATTATTTTCATAATTGTTGCACCTGTTTCGAAGGTTTTCCACTTCGTCGGCTGCATCGGGGTTTGGCTCGGTCACGTCTTCGGGCGTCAACACCGTCATCTCGGCGTCGACGTCCGAGCGCGTGAAATCTTCAGCCGCCGCGTCCATTGTGTTTCCGTCCCGATGTCTGGATGAATTTTCTTTCTCCCACAGCCTCTCGCTCTCTCTCTCTCGCGGCCGTCGACTCGGTTGACGACATTCTAAAAGCGAGCGTGGCTCGAGTTGCCTTGTTTTTTCGTGGCTCAGCGTAATGTTGAAATAGAAAACCGGCCTTCCTGCGTTTCACGCGAAGCATTCGCATCGACTCCAGGAGGCTGACTGTTGGGACTTTTGACGTGATGTGCTGCAGAAAAAGAAACAACAAACGAGATTAATCTGGGTTGATTAGTTGTAACTGGTGATTAAATTTGAGCTGCAAAAAAAAAAAAAAAAAAAAAAGAAGTAAAAAGAAAAGTGCAGCAACGTGTAGTCAACGTCTTGGTCTAAATATAATTTTTTGCTGGCGGCCTCAACCCAGTGTCAAGTGTCAGGTGCAGAAAGTAGTTTTACTTGTGTACGACTGTTAAAACAATCAAACTAATCCCACTAATAAACTTCATGATAATAAGTTTATTAGTAATAAATGTTATTTAGAAAAACAAACAAACCTCAAGGATGCTAGGTGACAAATACACTAGGTGACAACGACGCTGAGTGACAAAGTTGCTAGGTGACAAGGATACTAGGTGACAAAGTTGCTAGGTGACAAGGATGCTAGGTGACAAAGTCGCTAGGTGACAAGGATGCTAGGTGACAAAGTTGCTAGGTGACAAGGATGCTAGGTGACAAAGTCGCTAGGTGACAAAGTCGCTAGGTGACAAGGATGCTAGGTGACAAAGTGGCTAGGTGACAAGGATGCTAGGTGACAAAGTCGCTAGGTGACAAAGTCGCTAGGTGACAAGGATGCTAGGTGACAAAGTCGCTAGGTGACAAGGATGCTAGGTGACAAAGTTGCTAGGTGACAAGGATACTAGGTGACAAAGTTGCTAGGTGACAAGGATGCTAGGTGACAAAGTTGCTAGGTGACAAGGATGCTAGGTGACAAAGTCGCTATGTGACAAAGTTGCTAGGTGACAAGGATGCTAGGTGACAAAGTCGCTAGGTGACAAGGATGCTAGGAGATAAAGTTGCTAGGTGACAAGGATGCTAGGTGAAAAAGTTGCTAGGTGACAAGGATGCTAGGTGACAAAGTCGCTAGGTGACAAAGTTGCTAGGTGACAAGGATGCTAGGTGACAAAGTCGCTAGGTGACAAGGATGCTAGGAGATAAAGTTGCTAGGTGACAAGGATGCTAGGTAACAAAGACACTAGGTGACAAGTGACTTTTACTGCCTTTTAGATGATCCATATTTATTGTGCAGCTTCTATTCAGTGACAATAGATGTATTTTCTTCTAATGTATTTGTTACTTGCTCATTCTTGCTAACGCTAATTCAGTTAAACCAAACTGTTTTTTTTGTTTGTTTGTTTTTGTTCCTTCTTCTATATTTGAACAACACAAACAAAGACGTGGTGTCAGTTAATGTCCACAAGATGGCAGCTGGACGTCTTTAGTCGAACTGAACTTGACATCGATGACAACAACAACGTCGGGAGGGAAGACGGGAACCAGACAGGTCTCTACGAACTATACCGATGGCGAGAAACTACTCAGCTGCTCTGACTGTTGGTAAAACTATTTTTTTTAAATCATGTGTCAGTGTTAAATAAGCAGATATAAGTTCACAGAGGAGAGAAACAATTACGCTGCTCTGACTGACAAATGTTTAGAATAAAAAAAAAAAAAAACCCTGTCCAACTTTAAGAGAAATGAGAAATTACTTAAATAGCAAATGGCACTTTAAAAAAATCTAATTGCAGTTTTTTTCCCTTTAATTTAATTTAATTCAACTAAATAATTGCAACTATAGTGAAACAAATAATAATAATAATAAAACAAAAGCCTTATTTGTAAGAATTTTTTCAGACTTTTAATGTGAAATTTATTCCAACAAAAATATTAATTAAATAATATTAAAATATTAAATAATTTATTTAAAAAAAAACTAATTAAATATTATTATTACCTTCTGTACTTTTATTATGATCAATTTAAATAACAAATAAATATATAAAATTATTCGAAGTGGTAATATTTCTCGTCGGTGACGTCAAAAAACAAAAAAACAAACAAACAAAAAAAAAAAACTCCAGGCGGCGACGTCATGACGTCGCCACCTAAACGCTCCCAGCGGGCGTCGGAGGACGGAGCCGATGAATGAGGAGGCTGAGAGCGGCCGACGGAGCAGACAGGCTCGGGGGAGGGAGGAGATGAGAGGATGAAGCCGGTCGGACGAAGCATCAGCACCCGCACCGTATTCTGACACAAAAACGACGTTTTGGGGGTTTTATTTTTATTTTTTTTATCCCCGTAAATGATTAGTCGGAAAGGATGTGATGTCGGAGCCGCAACCACCGACTGTTTTTTTTTTTTTTTTAAAAACATTTTCTCCCCAGAACCAGAGGTGATGATGAGGCGCCGGGCTCTCGGACGAACATGTCCGCTCTGAAGGACTCGTTCTGCGGCTTGAAAACTCGCGAATCATCGGTCGGTTCCTTTGGAATTCTGGAACGGATTTAAATGGCGAAGAAGAACCAGAGACTGAAAACTTGGATTTTTTTTAAATGATTGTTATCATTATCCTCATTATGAGCCATCGGTTTATTCAAACTGAAGTGTGATTTTTTATTATTTTATTTTATTATTTTTAACCGTTATATTCGACGCTCAAATAACTGTTATTCGGTCAGATTTCACAGCTCGTCGGTTAGCAACTAACGGACAACCGTTAAGCCGTTATTACGATATTTTAACTTTAATTTAAACAAGGCGACTTAACTATTTACATCTCTTTTTTTAAAGCTTTTTAATCACACTGCCTGACCGGTGAACCGGGTGGACCGTGTTGGACTTGGAACCCGTTAATCCTCAATCCTGCTCGGGTCGGTGTTAAGCTAGCTAACGGTAGCGAGCGCCGCCTCTGCCCGGAGAGAAGCCGTTATGTCCTCGGTCACCGTCACCTCGGATGTACCGATACAAATACTCGGCCATAGCATCATCATAATGTACCAGAGGGCATAACAACAACAACAACAACAAACAATAAACAACAACAACAACAACAGTGAGCCATGTTCGATTAAAGAAAAAAAAGAGCACCGGGGATTCACCGGCAATCACAGCGAATCGAGTCCGGGAGAGAGAACCAGAAAGCCGGCGGCTGTAGCCTGCTCACATCGCCCTCAGGAGACCGAGCACCGGAGCATTTTTTAGACACAATCCTGCCACTAAATCCAGCAAACATGGGGTAAGTGACCTTCTTAACACGCCAAACCATCACTTACTTTATCATTATATGTGTGTATTTATACAGTTAAAGCGTTGATATTACAGCTAGCCACCAATATTAGCTAACCCATGCTAATAATAGTGAGATAAACCTACTTATAACAACAATAATAACACAAAATAGAACTTTAATGTGTCTTATATGGTCTGATCGCAACCTGAAACATGTAATGTATTAGGGAAAGTAGAAAAACGGTAAAGAAAATGTGATTTTAACACAAAATAAGGCTTTAAGGTTGAGGTAACAGTGTCTAAATGATATAAAATATAAAGTAAAAGGGACAGGGACAAGCTGAAGGTCAATACTGAACATGGTAATAGTTTGTTTAAACCGGGAGGAAGGTGTCCACAGGTAGGACAGAGTTTAGACGACGACGTCCATGATTATTTTAAGATCACAGAAGCCAAGAGATGAGAGCTTTGTTGCTCTATAAGAACATAAGAGTTATTATAATTCATTTCACGCCGCTTAAGAGATTAAACCTCATTAAATCGACATCAGTAACCGTCTCTCTCTTGGTGCTCGGCGTTTGGAGCTGAACCTGCAGATGTATGGCGACTCTGATGATCGACGGCGACCTAGTTCTTACTCCAGATGAAAGCAGATGATGAAGCATGTGATTGGTTTGTTGTCATATTGTGGATGGGAGGATGGGGACGGGTGGAGGAGGAGGAGGGTGAAATGCTTCTTCCCTCCTCGTGCAAAGGCGAAGCACATCCTCTGTAATTCTCAAGGCCAATGGTTATAATCCAGACGACAATCGGTTTCGCCGGACACTGAACGAACGCCACGTCCGCTCTTTAACCTCTTTACCCCTTAATTAGCTGCACAAACTAGCCTGGTCCGAGCTTCTCTTCTCAAAAGACTGTAAACGAGTTGTTCTTCCTGGAAGAAAACTCAATTCAGCGACAAAAGGCCTCGCTATGACTCTTAACAACGTCTCCACGAAAGCAGAAAGCAGTACTAGCCTACTACGTAGTAGCAAAAATGAGTAAGCGACGCTCTAGTACGTCCGAATACATTAGTATCTTTCAGTAGTAGGCGAAAGGTTCCCGGATGTTTTACTACTTACGCTAGGATTTTGCAGTATGCTAGCGATGTACACTACGCTAACTACGCTATCCCAGAAGTCACCGGGAGGTTGAAAACCGTAGAAGAAGAAACTTCGCCCACTAAATGTGACATCCGATACTTACTGGGATAAATTAATTACATATAGTAAACAGTGATGACAACCACATTTATGTCTTTGTTAGTAAATGGGGATGGAGACAGCGGCCAGGGAGATATTATTTTGATATTTTTACAATTTTATTCAAATTTATTTAGTGATAACAGGGGAACCGCAAAAGAGTCAGATGTCCTGTGATGTATAACGTCTTTTCCGACCGTTTCTATACAAAAACGCAAATACAGACTGTTAAGTAAATAAAAGACAAAAAATGTCCATAGTCATTAACGTCACCAATGTGTGTAAAAAGTCGCCGCTATGACTGCGATGCTAACTAGCCGTGGTAGCTAACCCTCCGCTTCGAGCCGCAAAATCATGACGTTGATGTAAACATCCGGGTCACAAAACGGGCAAGATGGCGGCGTTGTAGTACGTCTGGATTGTGCTACTACTGGTTAGCTTGATATGTAGTAGCTACTACTGCAACAGTCGAGTAGTAGTTGCAGTGCGTACTAAGGATTCGGATGCAGCCCATCTTTCGAACACATTGGACGCGATGTGTCGTTTAGGAGCGGTCATTAACACGGGCTCCATTAGCAGTTAGTTAATTATGAATTAGCAAATACGAAATGTAACATTAGACACTAGATTTGGCTAAAATTATCAATCATGACCGTACGATCAAGAGCCGCGGTTCTTGCAGTATATAGCGTACTGCTCCTTTAAATCGTACAGTTTACGCTTTTATGAATGAATTTACTATTGAAGTAAACCCACGATTGATTTTCCAAGAAGGAGTTTATCTTATTGATGATCCGAGACTTAAATATCACAGAAAACATGACTCACGTGTTTCTCAGCTGATGTTTTTTTTTTTTTTTAAATCATATTTTCCATCATCAGTGTTGTAGAGACGTAAAAAAATAAGAGTTAAACTTTTAGAAGTGGTAATAATCTGCGTTTTGGCATATGGACGCCATTTTTTGTTGTTGTTGTTGTTGCCAGAACCGGGCCTCCTCCCTCCTGTGAGTGGGTTAAACGGAGAAACAAATAGAGAGAGAGTTTGGAGGATGTTCACGACTCACCACCAGGCTCCTCCTGAGTCACGTGACTGCCGTTTCCATGACGATGCCCTTTGTTTTTGTTGTTTTTAATGAATTCACGTGACAAACAGAAACAAAAAGAAGCGAAACAGTAAGTGAATTGGCCGATTAATTGATCTGACGGTTGAGAAAAAGTTTCAAAAAGACAAGATTTTTGTCCATTTGGTGCGTTTTAAGTTGATTTATCAGAAAAATAATAACCAAATTTAATTAGGATACAATAAAAGACGATGGAAATGTGTATTAAAGCTGGAGAATTCAGTCGGAGAAGTTTGATAAATGTCAATAAATGCTAAAAAATCAATAGTAAAGTCATAATACAGACAGCAATGAGATAAATATAGATAATCCATAGAACAAACTAGTTATCAGCGGAAAATATAACCTTCATTACCTAAAAAAGAAAAAGAAAAATCACTATATTCTTACATAACAACAACAACATAATTCTGAACAGCTGAGCAACACGGTTCGGCTTCGATTACAACCCCAGACGACAGTAATTAACCGATAAATGAAACAATTATTAGTCTTATTCTGACATTTTTTGCGACTGTTGTCTTGCGTTTTGAATGACTCGCGCATGCGCAGTAAAGCCGTCCCCACAGGCCGAACTAGCGCGGCGACGTTCGGACGTAATGACGCAGCGCGACTGACGGCAGAAGGAGGAGACGAGCGGCGGCCGCAATGGCGGCGCTGAGTGACGAAGCGCAAAATAACGTCTCCCGTAATATACACGCAAGCACGAAATTACCGATGAAAACGCTTTTTTGTTGTTAAAAAAAATATTCGCCCAGTTCGAAGAGCGGAATAAAGAAGGTTTTAAATGGTATTTACTTTAGACAATCGCTATGCTAAGCGCTAGCCATGCTAAGCGCTAGTAATAATATAAAATATATGTTTGTAATTTTTTTAGCTTAGTATTTACTTCTTTTCAAGTCTATCAACCGTAAGTGCGCAACATAACCGATTTTATTTATCTGTAAATTATTATTTTACAACATTATTCGCCAATATTCAATAATTTATAAGACTTTTAAGGCAAAAAAGACGAATGAATAGCGAGTAAAAATGAGGTAAAGAGGTAGAAAAACATGAAGTTACAGGCAGATGAGATGAATAAGACGGTCGAGGATCTAAAAACAGACAAAAAAAAAAAAAACTCAGGCGGTAGAAACGACACAGGTGTCGAAGCAGGTGACAGGAAATAGACGCGTGAGAAAAGTGACCTTCAAAATAAAAGAGGAAACAGACAAGACTTTTAATCTCTACAGACAAAACGAAACTGATCAATAACTAAATAAATAATACTAATTAACACGCGTCAAAGCAGGAAAAAGTGGATAATATAATGAAGATATTAGTGAAAATAGGAATTGAACTTTATTATTCAACGTCCGTGTCTGATTTGTGTCCTGATAAAAACGTAGTGTTTCTACTCTGCAGCTAATCTGAACACGTTAGGCTACTTTTTTTTTTTCCCTCCACACGTTTGCGGTTTTGTACGCGGAGAAAACTGCTGATCGGATGAAAACATCTGCGCTCGGATTCCTCTGAGCAAGCTCTCGTCATTGAGACTCAGAACGCCACAGTACGTTGCTTTGTGTAAAGGGATTATAAGGCCAACGGTCAACACACACACACACACACACACACATGCTGTGGTTGAGTCACACAAACACCGTGAGGGAACAGATTTTCATCCAGGACACACACATGGTGTCGGACTAATGACACCACGAGACGCAAAACAACACGCTGCAATTTAAAAAAATATAAATAAATAAACAAAAAAACCCGTAATCGAGACTCGGAAACTGATTCATCTCGTCTCTGTTTCGAGATGTAACGACGTCGCCGGGAGACGTCGGCTCTTCCCGCCAAAAATAAAATTTCTGTCGACCGTTGAATTTGTTAATGTTTAGCATCTCTGTTGTTTAGCATCACTAACTTAAAACAACTAAGCTTTAGCACTGCTAACATTTAGCACCTCTGATTTTAGCGCTGCTAGCGGTTAGCACCTCTGAAGCTTAGCATCTCTAATGCTTAACTTTGTTAATGTTGAGCATCTCTGTTGTTTAGCACCACTAATTTAACTTTAGCATTGCTAACATTTAGCACCTCTGACACTTAGCATCACTAGCACTTAACTTTGGTAATGTTTAGCATCACTAACATTTAGCATTGCTAATATATATATATATATATATATATATATATATATAGTTAATTATATACTGAATGACAATAAAGTGGCTGGCATGGCTACAGTTTAGCATAACGCTTCTGCAAAATACGTGCTAATATCTCATATTCGGTCAAACATGAGTATCATTTCAAAATAAAAGACCTGCTGTTCTTTATCATCATCACCGTCTCTCCTGTATTAAACTGTTTCTATCTTTAAATAACATCTGCTGATTTAATTAACGCTCCGAGAGACGTGACAGAGAGTTTCCCAGAGCGACGGTGAAATCCCGGAGGAGACGAACAATCAAACTCCGGGTTCCCTCTCTGGGAAGAGAGAAGAGAAGCTAATCGTTAGCGGCGCGGGAATTAAGAGCTCGATCGTCCCACTTTTATCCCGAACGTTTTTATTTTTGTCCGGCGGCGCAGAAGTAAACAGCGACTGATTGTTCTTTAGCGTTAGTCATGCTAGCTACACTAGCTTAATGCAACTTCTGTAGTTTTTAGCAATTAAATAAATGTGTAAATATAAATGTTTTTGTTGTAATATTGATTTATTGCAAAAAAAAAAAAAAAGCTAATTAGCTAATGTTAGCATGCTAGCTAAGCTAAGCTACGACGGCGAGCATGGTAAAGAAATATTTTTGCTTCTGTTTTTTTTTAGCGTGCTAGCTCACAACAAAGCACAAAAATAAAAAATAGGATCATAAAAAAAAATAATCATAATAACAATAATAAATGGTGTCACTTGTCGCCAGGTAGATTAGCATTATCTTATTCCACATTTTTTAATTAATTCATGCAGTTTTTTTTTTTTTTTTGCCCAAAACTCAAAGATATTATTATTTATTTTTATCAGGTATTTTTCAACATTTTTTGACTTAATTTAATGAGGTTTTATCTTTTTTTATCATTATCAATATTTTCTTCTACTAGAGTTAACATAAAGCTTGATAATTATGTCTGTATTTCTTTTATTTTATTTTATTTTGTAGCAGAGCTGGACTCATCATCAGTCCTACGCTGTGATATTTCTGTAGGAAAATTCAGTCAAATCTGGGACGTTTCCAAGCATCTTCAGGCAAAAAATCTGCTCTGGAGTTTTTATGTTTTAATTATTTTATTTATTTTTTTCCGTGAACATTCAGATATCGATCGTCTTCTTCTTCTTCTTCTTGGCTTCTCTATTTTATTATTTTTTTTCAGCGTCGACATCGAGCCGAGGCGACAGTCTGCGTGGGCTCTGCTTCATTGTTATTTTAAAAGTAGAAACAAATTAGCATATGTGTCCTTTAAAAAAAAACTCCCATGATTCCTCCCTGGTTTCATCTCTCTGCCGACGCCCACGCGAGGCAGGAGGTTTCAAGAAAGACGCCCCCGTCTGTTTTATTTCTCTTCCTCTTCAACTTGTCGAACTTTCTCTTCTTCTTCTTCTTCTTGTACATTTTTTATATGTGAATATGTTTCTCTGGTCTCGTCAGCTGAAGACTGTCTGTCCTGTCTCGGTCTGAACTTTTTTAAAACTCATCCAGCAGGAAGGTGAATTAGATATAAACTTTGTGCTTTTGCGTCGATGAATCTCAGTTACGGTTTTTATCTGTAAAATATCTCAACATCTAATGGATGGATTTGTCTTTTTTTTTTTTTTTTAATTTATCCAGCATTTTGTTATAGATGGATGGATAGTCAATAATATTCTGTTTGGTTTCTTCTTCTACTGTTTATTGGAAGTAGTATCCTACTAGACAGATAGATCTATAGATCTATCATCCATGGATCTATCTGTCTATTTATCTATAGATCTACCTATAGATCTATCTATCTATCTATCTATCTATCTATCTATCTATCTATCTATCTATCTATCTATCTATACATCTATCTATCTATACATCTATTGATCTATCTGTCTGTCTATCTATAGATAGATGGATCTATCTATCTATAGATCTATCCGTACATTTATCTATAGATCTACCTATAGATCTATCTATACATCTATCTATAGATCTATAGATAGATAGATAGATCCATAGATGATAGATCTATCGAGATAGATAGATAGATAGATAGATAGATAGATAGATAGATAGATAGATAGATAGATCTATAGATCTATAGATCTATCTATCTAGTAGGATACTACTTCCAATAAACAGTAGAAGAAGATATTTTTGACTATACATCTAGATAAATGGATCTATCTATTTATAGATAGATTTATAAATCTATAGACAGACAGATCAATAGATCATCAAAAGTATTCTGTTTCTTTTCTTCTTCTACTGTTTATTGGAGGTAGTATCCTACTACTTGTCAGACAGTTTGATGGACACATCTTGTTTTCAAGATATTTTTGCCGAAAGAACTAAAAGTGTCTGTTCTAACTCGATAATGTAACAAGTTAACAAGGTTCAGTCACTTGTCCCGTTTTTGTCTGTATCGACAGTAAAGTAACAAAAACTTGGTCTTTTCCTCTTCAGTCTTTCGAAACGTTTGCGTCCGTGAAAAAAACCAACAACGTGTTTATCTTCGTTTCAGACCGATGTTTTCGATCCGTATATAAAGCAGCCTGACCACAGTATATAAAAACCTCCGCCTCCGCTCTGTTTCTCCTCCGTTTCTGCAGAGAGCAGCCCATCTTCAGCACGAGGGCCCACGTCTTCCAGATCGACCCCAACACCAAGAAGAACTGGGTTCCCACGAGCAAACACGCCGTCACCGTCTCCTACTTCTTCGACAGCACGAGGAACGTGTATCGGATCATCAGTCTGGACGGATCCAAGGTTTGTGTGGAAGTGTCGGCGACACGTCATGATACAAACTTCCTGTTTTGACCGAACTTTATCGATCAGGTTCAGTAAAGTTTGAGGGTTTCGTTTCAGCTGCTCTGACTCGGCCCGTCTCCTTTATATGTGGCAGAGATTATTTTAGTCCAGAGACTCTAGTACAGAGGCCTCGGTTATGCAACAGCTCCTTCCCTGGGCGACTCGCCCTGTTGTTGCTGTTGTTGTTGTTGAACCGGCGAGTTCGCTGCTGAGGTCCACGTCGAGCTGGAAATAGCAGAGATCAGTAGGATGGAGCTGGAGGACTTTTATCATCCAGACAACAACGAGTCTCCAAAAGCTCCGAGAAACAAGACGCACAGAAAATCAGAAGTCAGAAAAGTTTTCAAACACGTTTGTTTTTGGTTCCGACTTATTTTATGTTTTGTTAAATTAGTTGTTTTGAGTTTATTATTGAATCCAGTTATAATCCCATTAAAAGTGGAGATGTAGCAGTAGCTAATATGCTAATAAGCTAAGTGATCAGGGAAGATTTCTAACGTCAAAGTAAACTGTGTTTTTGTGTCACTAAAGAGGCTGAACATGTCTTTCTAAGACAGTTATAAACCAAGCTAACGTCAGCTAGTTAAAACCAAGCTAACATCAGCTAATTAAAACCAAGCTAACGTCAGCTAGTTATAAACCAAGCTAACATCAGCTAATTAAAACCAAGCTAACATCAGCTAATTATGAACCAAGCTAACGTCAGCTAGTTATGAACCGAGCTAACGTCAGCTAGTTATAAACCAAGCTAACGTCAGCTAGTTACGAACCAAGCTAACGTCAGCTAGTTACGAACCAAGCTAACGTCAGCTAGTTACGAACCAAGCTAACGTCATCTAGTTATAAACTAAGCTAACGTCAGCTAGTTATAAACCAAGCTAACGTCAGCTAGTTATAAACTAAGCTAACATCAGCTAATTATAAACTAAGCTAACGTCAGCTAGTTATAAACTAAGCTAACATCAGCTAGTTATAAACTAAGCTAACATCAGCTAGTTATAAACCAAGCTAACATCAGCTAGTTAGCCCAGAAGATAGTTAGTTTGAGCTTAAAACACCTTGTCCACATTTACATCTGTAACATAATAGATAGATTTTTTAAATATTTTACCTTCTCTGTTCGTCGTCCTCAGGCCATCATCAACAGCACCATCACCCCCAACATGACCTTCACCAAGACATCACAGAAGTTTGGCCAATGGGCCGACAGCCGAGCCAACACCGTGTACGGCCTCGGCTTCTCGTCCGAGAGCCACCTGGTGAAGGTGAGGACACGCACACGACAGATTAACACTAAAGCAGATTTAAGAGTCGGTTTGTCTTAAGAGAAATAATGAACAGGGTTTAATTACTGGTTGTTTGTAGCTTTAGCTTATAGCAAGTTTCCAGTTGGAGTTAAAGTGACAGTCCAGAGTAATTTGAACCCAGAGTCTTTTTCACCACCAATACCGATTATGTTTGAAGTAACATCGAGTTTGACCGTCTTTTGTTTTCACAACCAAATAGTTAACAGTGAAAGTAAATGGGGCAGCCGGCCAAACGTATCTAAATTGTCATTTTTTAACCACTAATAAAGCTCAAAATATCACTTCACTTCAGCAGTAGCATGAATAGGGTCCTTACACATAAACTGAAGTACCCAGTGTCTTGTTCAGTGTCTTGTTGTCCAGATCAGCAGATTCATCATTTGTCTTGCACGGACACATCGGCCTGTTGTTTAGGAAAATGATGAATCTGCTGATCTGGAACACCCTTCATCACCAGTTGTTACAAAAACAAGACGTTGGGTAAGTCTTGTAAAACAGTCTTTTTAATAGACTCTCAGTTTACTCACGAAGTTATCGGTTTGTAACTAAGTAACTTAGATACGTTTGGCTGGCTGCCCCATTTACTTTCATTGTTAACTATCGGTCAAACTTGATATTACTTCAACCAACGTAAAATATCTCTTGACAGACCCTGAGTTCAAATTACTCCAGACTGTTACTTCAATTAAGTTGTAAAGGTTCCTGCAAATCCTCTTTAAAGCGGAGGCTTCGTCTCACAATCAGAGCTTTGTTGTAATCGAACCACGTTTTGCAGTTTGCAGATAAGTTTGCGGAGTTTAAAGAGGCGGCTCGGTTGGCCAAGGAAAAGTCTCAAGAGAAGATGGAGCTCACCAGCACGCCCTCTCAGGTAAACAAACACCATCACACACTGTTTACACTTCCAGCTGTTTTCTGCAGCGTTTTAATGTTTAATTTGTTGTTCATGAATTAATCAACTTGTTGAATTTACTATTTATAGTTCGACTGAGCAATTGATCAGTTTTACATGATAATAACCTAAAACCATTATTTTTCTGCGTCTCATTAACATGAACCCAGAGTCTATTTCACCATGAATACGAGTCAAACTCCCCCTCGAGAGATATTTTACGTTGGTTGGAGTAATATCGACCATCTTTTGTTGAGTTAACAATGAAAGTAAATGGGGCAGCCAGCCAAACGTATCTAAATAGTCATTTTTTAACCACTAATAAAGCTCAAAATATCACTTCACTTCAGCAGTAGCATGAATAGGGTCTACTGATAACTTAGTAAGTGACTTACCCAATGTCTTGTGGTGATGAAGGATGTTCCACATCAGCAGATTCATCATTTATTCCAAACAACAGGCCAATGTGTCTGTAAAGAGCGAGGACAATGATGAATCTGCTGATCTGGAACATCCTTCAGCACCACAAGACGTTGGGTAAGTTTTGTAAAACAGTCTTTTTTAATAAACTCTTAGTACTCTTAGCTAGCCAGTTAGCATGCTATCATCAGAAAAAGCAAAGAAGTGAATAGATTAGCGTCGCTTTCACCCTCTGGGAAATTGTTACTAAACGTTGTTGATTCTAGCATTTAAAAAAAAAAAAAAAAAAAATGTATGTATAGCACCTTTAACAATACATGTCATCCAACTTCTAAACACAGTGGTTAGCATGCTAACTTTAGCAGAAACAAAGGGAAACTAACTAGCTAAACTCATTCATGCTGCTGCTAAAGTAAAGTGATGTTTTGAGCTTTATTAGTGGTTAAAAAAATGACAATTTAGATACATTTGGCTGGCTGCCCCATTCACTTTCATTGTTAGATATTTAGAAAAGACAGTCAAACTCAATATTACTTCAACCAATGTAAAATATCTCTTGAGGGGGAGTTTGACTCATAGTCACGGTGAAATAGACCCTGGGTTTAAATTAGTCCGTACCGTCACTTTAAGTAATCGGTGTAAAATGAATGTGATCGATTCCTCCTCAGGGTGGCGCTATCAAAAGAGAAGTGTTGTCAGTCAACAAGTCTGGTAAAAAGAAGGTAAAAAAGAAAAAGGGAAAGAAACGTAAACGATGGTTTTCATGTTTCTTATCCTTTTTTTTTTTTTTTTTATGTCCCTCCCCTCGGTCTTTTCCTCCCTCCCTCAGGTAATGATACAAACTCCTCCCCCCTCTGGTGTCTCCCCCCTCCACCCTGCAGCATTTCTTCTGTCACACATTAAGTATTAAAACGTTTTTTTTTTTTCCCCCCAAAATAACAGTGAGAGCACAGTTTAAAAGCTCTTATTGTGATTGTTTCTGTACAATAACCTCACGTCAGATCAACAACCCTCTTCCTATCCTGCCGTGCTCTCAGAGAACGACGACAAACATGTCTGTAATTACTGAGGGAGGGGGAGGAAAAAATAGACGAGACTCACGGACTGACACGACATGACGAGTCATGTGAAAGTCGTTTTGTGACTTGTGACTTGTTGTTTCAGTTATGTTTGAGAGCACGGAAACATGTTACACTTCAGCGACGACGATTTGTTGAATCTGAAGAAAAAGAAAAAAACGTATTTGGGATGAAGTATGTAGATTCAACTAACAGCGCTTTAGCCTAGCTTAGCTTAACTTAGCACTAGTATATATATATATTTATATACACACACACGACTGCTCAATTATGGAAAATAACATTGCTAACACTTAGCATATCTACTATTTAGCTTTGCTAGCGCTTAGCTTTGCTAATATTTGCCATCTCTAACGCTTAGCATCACTAATGCTAAACATCGCTAACACTTAGCATCTCTAATGTTTAGCATCACTAGAGCTTCACATTGCAAACATTTAGCATGTCTGAGGCTTAGCGTTGCTAGCGCTTGGGATCGCTAACATTTAGCATCTCCAACGCTTCAACTTCGCTAACTCTTAGTATTGCTAAGACTTAACATCACCAACACTTAGCATCTCTAATGTTTAGCATCGCTAACCCTTAACATCTCTAACTCTTAGCATAACTCTCGTCCGAAGTTTGAACTAAACACTTGAAAGTGTTTAGTTCAACCTGCTGAAATCACCAAATGAGAGGTAAATGTCAATATATATATGTATATATCTGTGCAGGAAATATGTAGCTGCAACTAACAGCAGTTTAGCCTAGCTTAGCTTATTTTAGCTTAGCATAAAGGGTGGAAACAGGTAGGAACAATTCGATCATATTTCACCACAAGTTCACGGTCCAGTGTTTTGGATTCTAGGGACATCTGGTGGCGAAGCTGTAGATTACACGTTTGTAGGAGAAGCTTCACAGGTAAAAACAACCTCATCAGAGTCAGTGTTTGGTTTGGTTTGGTTTGGTTTGTCCATTCTGGGCTCCTGTAGAAACATCGACTGTAGCTAGAAATATTATATTTTATTTATGATTCAACTGATTCAATTAAAAACGTCTACGAACTGGACATTTAAATCAAATGAGCAGACAGAGCTAGGCTAGCAGTTTCCATTTGATTCCAGTCATTACGCTAAGCTAAGATAAGCTAAGCTAACACAGGTGACTCCTGGCTTCATATTCAGCAGGTAGACATGAAAACAAACGAGCTCTTTACCCAAACTGATGATGATGATGATGGTTTCCTCTCTTGTGGAATCAGGAGTCGGCGCCGGGCGACCTGCAGTCACCTCTGACCTCAGAGAGCATCAACGGTACCGACGACGAGAGAGCGACACCAGAGACGCCTCAGCACACCGAAGTCAGAGCAGAGCCTACCCAGAATGCACTGCCACACTCGCACAGGTAAGAACCTAAAACAGGGACACGGGTTTAAAACTGTGATCGTTTGATGGCGTTTACAGTTTAAATCCAATGAGATCCGTGTGTTGAATTATCTCCTTCAGTTCATCCAGCATCAATAAGCACTGGGAGGCGGAGCTGGCGGCGCTGAAGGGAAACAACGCCAAACTGACAGCAGCTCTGCTCGAGTCCACGGCCAACGTGAAGCAGTGGAAGCAGCAGCTGGCGGCGTATCAGGAGGAAGCAGAACGGCTACACAAACGGGTAAAATGCACACACACACACACACAAAACACAGATATTCATTTAAATTTTTAACAACAGAGATGAAGATTTACGTTTTGTGACTTGTGTTTTCAGGTGACGGAGCTGGAGTGTGTGAGCGGACAAACGACAGTGATCAAATCTCAAAAGACGGAACTGAACCAAACCATCGAGGAGCTGGAGTTGGCTTTAAAGGCCAAAGAGGAGGTGGGAGCACTTGTTTATGACATTACACGTAATACTGGAGGGCACCACTTGGGGGCAGACCACCAAAAATTAGACTGACAATCATATGGTTTTAATACAGGTAGAAATAAACCATTTTTTCTGTTTTCATACATTATCGTTTCACCACTTTCCTGCCATTTTGTTGACCTGTGAACACTCAGTGTGTCACTCCACACACTGGAGGTGAGTCTGACAAATTCACATACTTCCACTTACTACTTTGAGCGCGATAAGTGTGTTCACACTGACCAGTCTGGTAAAACACAGTGTTACTGTTAACACCCGGATGGTTTCACTCATCACGGTTTAAAAAGTTGAGTGTGGAACGATGGACACTTCTCACGCTCAACGACTCCATCTTGGCTACGTAGCGTAAAACATGGAGCCACACAATCAAACATCAGCACTAATAAGACTTTGATTATTGATCAGAATTGAAAACAAGACAGCAGACATCTTGGTGGGAGACGATCACTATGATTAACGAGACAATTCACCATTAAAAAGAAGAAGACTAATCTTTGTCAGACTCACCTTCAGTGTGTGGAGTGTCTTCAAGTTGAAGCAGCAGTGTTGTAGTTTTCCACTTTTCTCTTCTGGACTCACTCAGAGGAAGTTGTTATTTTGATGTGAAGGTGAACACAGACCACAACCGCCCCCTAGCGGTTACGTGACGTATTACAGCTAGCGCTAGCGCACGCATAGCGTATCACAGAGTGCAGGACATGCATTGGCCTCCATGACGCTTATGTATGCATATGTGGCGTTGTGTTTTTCTTTTTTATTACTGTTTCTCTTCTAATTTACCTGCAGGAGTTAGAGAGGCTGAAAGCGGAGGTGGAGAACGCCAACGAGTTTCAGTCTCAGAGAGATTCACTGACGCAGAAGCTGCAGGTGAGTGGAAAAAAATAAAGTCTTGACATTTGACCTCGAACACGAAAACAAACGGCTCAAAGCGTCACTGTGACCTCACGAGGAGCAGTGTTTAACATGCGCTCGAGCATTAGCATTAGCATAGCGGCTACCAAGTAAGTATTATCACTATTTAGAAAATTATAATACTGCTTTAGCATTAGCATTAGCATAACGGCTACCAAGTGTTTATCAAACTTTTTTCTTGGGAAAAAAAGATAGGAGCCCAACGTCTCCGAAGCCTAACTTTAGGTTTTTTGTGTGAGACCACGTAGCGGACTATGACGCTAACGTTAGCTTAACGGCTAGCTACAGCTAACCAAGGAAAACATCTGACCTGGTTGTCATTTAATATGTGTGATTCAGGGTAGAAGTCAAAGTGGATCAGAAAATAATTTCTATTCTCTCCATTGACTTTCAATCTTTTTTTTTTTTCAGTCTAAGGACCCAGTGGGGTCAACAGGAAGACGATAAGACGCGTGAATACTTGTTGTAAACGTTGTTGTTTTGTTTTTCAGGACACGGAGTCGAGGAACCAGAGTCTGGAGGCTCAGCTGGGCGACCTGGAGCAGCGTCTGGAGAGCAGCCAGCTGGAGAGGGAAGCGTTTCGCAAGAGCCTGCGTTCGCTGCTCGAGCTGCTCGACGGCAAAATCTTCGAACTGACGGAGCTTCGAGACACGTTGACCAAACTGATCGAGGGGAGTTAAGATAAAAACACGAACACGCACGTTCACCAGAGCTCACAGAGCCGCTCGACGAAGACGAAAACACCTGCATGTTGGAAACTCACACTCTCACCGACATGTCAAACAACTTGAATTATTCTTTTTTTTTTTTTATTTCCCCTCTTCTTCCACACGTGTACGATTCGTGTTGACGCGCAACTTTATGCATTTTATTAACGGTACAAACGGACAGCGGAGAGGATCTTCTTTGCCTTCCTTTGAACTTTTCACTCCTTCGTTTACGGTGCGTTCAGTCGTCGCCCGGGGCCTCCTCTTCCTCGCGTAAAATCATCGTCATCGGAACGTGAACGGAGAAGGCGCGAGCTTTTTTCCTCAAACCCGTGACCGACGTTTCTGCCAAAAATGAAAAGGCTCGACGACGAAGACGATGGCGACGACGACGACGACTTCGATATTTATATACAAGATATGAGCAATACACACACACACAAAAATAAAATAAATTAATAATAAATAATAAAAAAAAGGGAGAATCAGAGGGTATGAACACTTTCCACTCTCACTTTTCAGGTAAAAAAAAATAAAAATCTTTTTTTTTTTCCACACAACGCAAATGGATGGAGGCGGGATTTTATTCAACATTTTTTTTTTTTTTTACGAATACTTACGCACTTAACAAATTTATAGCGCACTTGTGAAAAAATAAAAAATGAAAAAAAAAAGAAGCAAAAATGAATAAATCTGAGTTTGTGCGAATCTGATGATTCGTCCCTTTTTGTTTTTATTTTTATTTTTTTTCCTTCCTCGTCTTTCCGTTTTTCCGTCGCGACTTGAAGTGCAATCCTCCGTTTCTTTCTTTAATTTATTACGTTTTCACTCGACCTTTTTTTTTTTTTTTAATTATTACTATTGTCTGGTACGTTGGTATTAAGCTACTTTTATTATTTTTATTTTTCCTGGCAATATTTTTTAAAGTATTTATCAGAAGAAAGTGATTAAAGGTTTTTTGTTTTGTTTTTGTTTTTTGCTGGTGTTGCCTTTGGTACATTGACATCAACAGTAGCTGTTTTTCTTTCTTTCTTTTCTAATTTACTATTGCCAAAAAAAAAAAAAAAAGAAAAAAAATGGAGCGACGTTCACAACCGAAGAAAACTATTTAAGGGCTTTGTCGTTGGTGCATTCAGGATGAGACTTGAATGATTTTATCAAGAGTATTAACGGCTTGAAAGGGAAAAATAATCATTTGAATAAGACTTTTAAATGTTGAGTATTATACCACCTGCTTAAAGACACAAATTGTAATTTTGAGTTTATATTAAAAACAAAAACAAATAGAAATAAAGTCGCTGTGTTGTGTTTTTTTTTCACATTCTTTCAGACTTTCAGGTTTTTAAAATGTAACTTCTTTACAGACGTTTTGTGACGAGATAAAGAAACTTTAACATGAAGCGTAGTGAAGCTTGTTGTCAACTATGTTCAACCTGCACACACAGTTGAACTGAAACGCAGCAGTTACCACATCCTGATGATGATGTCAGTCAGAGCTTAAGCTCCGCCCCCTCACACGACTCAACAAGAAACAGGAAACAGGAAACATTTTACCGCCGGTTGCAGCTGCAGAGACACATGGACTGAAACACAGACGATCAGATTAAACTTTACATCAAACTAACAACTTCTTCTGAGTGAGTCCAGCTACAGGAGAGAAAAGTAGAAAACTACAACACTGCTGCTTCAACCTGAAGACACTCCACACACTGAAGGTGAGTCTGACGAAGACCAGCCATGTGTTTCAATTCACATACTTCAATACTTCTACTTACTACTTTGAGCGCGTTAAGTGTGTTCACACTGACCAGTCTGGTAAAACACAGTGTTACTGTTAACACCTGGATGGTTTCACTCATCACGGTTTAAAAAGATCAGTGTGGAAAGATGGACACTTCTCACCCTCAGTGACACCATCTTGGCTACGTAGCGTAAAACATGGAGCCACACAATCAAACATCAGAACTAGTAAGACTTTGATTATTGATCAGAATTGAAAACAAGACGGTAGATATGTTGGTGGGAGACGATCACTGTTCAAATCAATGATTAACGTTGTGTCCAGTGACAATTTACCATTAAAAAGAAGAAGTTGTTGAGATTGTTATTTCCAGTAAGTGAACAATGATTTGAAACAACACTACCCTGTTGTTGGTGCACTAGGGAAGTGAGTGTACATAGTCTACACAGGAAGTATGAAAACTGAGACACACGACATGACTGAAAGTGAAAGTAAACCTCAGTGACGTCAGTAGACAGGGGAGGGGAGCTACGACTGACTGTACTTTCTGTCTGCTGTGTTTTCAGCTTCACTCAGAGACTAAATGGCTTCCAGACTAGAGGAGGATCTCTGCTGTCCCATCTGTCATGACGTCTTTAGAGATCCTGTTGTTCTGTCATGTAGCCACAGCTTCTGTAAAGACTGTCTGAAGAACTGGTGGAGAGAGAAACCAACAACAGACTGTCCAGTCTGTAAGAGAAGATCTTCAAGACCAGATCCACCCTGTAACCTGGTGTTAAAGAACCTGTGTGAGACGTTTTTACAGGAGAGAGATCAGAGATCTTCAGAGACTCTGTTGCAGTCTGCACTCTGAGAAACTCAAACTCTTCTGTCTGGATCATCAACAACCAGTTTGTGTCGTCTGCAGAGATTCAAAAAAACACGTCAACCACAGCTTCAGACCTGTTGATGAAGTTGTTCAACAACACAAGAAGAAACTTGAGAAAACTCTGGAGCCTTTAAAGAAGAAGTTAAAGAGTTTAGAAGAAGTTAAAGTGAAGTTTGATCAAACAGAAAAACACATTAAGGTCCAGGCCCGACGCACAGAGAGGCAGATTATGAAGAAGTTTAAGAAGCTGCACCAGTTTCTAGAGGAGGAAGAGGAGGCCAGGATGGCTGCACTGAGGGAGGAAGAGGAGCAGAAGAGTCAGAGGATGAAGAGGAAGATGGAGGCTCTGAGCAGAGAGATAGCAGCTCTGTCACACACAGTCAGAGCCACAGAGGACGAGCTGAGAGCTGAAGACGTCTCATTCCTGATCAACTACAAGGCTGCAGTGGACAGAGTCCAGCGGCGCCCCCTGCTGGAGGATCCACAGCTGCTCTCAGGAGCTCTGATAGACGAGGCCAAACACCTGGGAAACCTCACCTTCAACATCTGGAACAAGATGAAGGACCTGGTCTCCTACAGTCCTGTGGTTCTGGACCCAAACACTGCTGGTTCATGTCTCATCCTGTCTAAAGATCTGACCAATATGAGAGAAGAAGAAGAAGACAAACTGCAGCTTCCTGACAATCCAGAGAGGTCTGGTTATTCCTGCTCTGTTCTGGGCTCTAAGGGTTTTAACTCAGGGACTCACAGCTGGGACGTTGATGTTGGAGACAGTTCATGGTGGAGACTGGGTGTGTTACCAGAGTCTGTCAAGAGGAAGGGAGACATGAATTCTGGATTATGGAGAATATTGTTCTACGGAGGTCAATATATTGCCCAGTCACCATCAAGTCCACAAACTGTTCTCTCAGTGAAGAAGAAGATCCAGAGGATCAGAGTGAATCTGGACTGGAACAGAGGAAAGTTGTCGTTCTCTGATGTTGATACTAACAAACACATACACACCTTCACACACACTTTCACTGAAAAGATGTTTCCATATTTTTGCAATGAAGATTCAGACCCAGTGAAGTTGTTACCAGTGAAGTTGAGTGTGACAGTGGATCAGATCAGTCAGAGATAAACAGGATGATCATGTTTATAACGTTGTTTGTGTCTTAAAGAGAAAAGTGTGTGAGTTGAAGCCAAGGCCCAACACAACTGAATCTAGACTGATTCATGTTGAAGTGACTAACTGATATTGATGTATTGTCTTTCTATTTGTTTTTAAATGTGGGTCTACGGTTCCAATAGACGACAACCTGCCCAAGAAAACATGGTGTTGATCGACTGTTCAGTCTTTTCTTTTCTTTCATTTATTACTGAAATAACTGAAGATTCATTCTGATTAAACTTTCATCTCGTTTTCAGAAAACGTTTGATTGTTTTTGTTTTGTCAAGTAACATTTTCGTGTCCAGAAAAATCTAATTCAATAAGACTTTTAAATGTTGAGTATTATACCACATGTTTAAAGACACAAATTATAATTTTCAGTTCATATTAAAAAAAACCAAATAGAAATAAAGTCGCTGTGTTGTGTTTTTTTTTTCACATTCTTTGAGACTTTCAGGTTTTTAAAATGTAACTTCTTTACAGACGTTTTGTGACGAGATAAAGAAACTTTAACACAAAGCGTAGTGAAGCTTGTTGTCAACTATGTTCAACCTGCGTACACAGTTGAACTGAAACGCAGCAGTTACCACATCCTGATGATGATGTCAGTCAGAGCTTAAGCTCCGCCCCCTCACACGACTCAACAAGAAACAGGAAACAGGAAACATTTTACAGTCAGTTGCAGCTGCAGAGACACACGGACTGAAACACAGACGATCAGATTCAACTTCACATCAAACTAACAACTTCCTCTGAGTGAGTCCAGCTACAGGAGAGAAAAGTAGAAAACTACAACACTGCTGCTTCAACCTGAAGATACTCCACACACTGAAGGTGAGTCTGACGAAGACCAGCCGTGTGTTTCAATTCATATACTTTTACTATTTTTAGTGTGTTCATACTGACCAGTCTGGTAAAACACAGTGTTACTGTTAACACCTGGATGGTTTCACTCATCACGGTTTAAAAAGATCAGTGTGGAACGATGGACACTTCTCACGCTCAATGACGCCATCTTGGCTACGTAGCGTAAAACATGGAGCCACACAATCAAACATCAGAACTAGTAAGACTTTGATTATTGATCAGAATTGAAAACAAGACGGTAGATATGTTGGTGGGAGACGATCACTGTTCAAATTGATGATTAATGTTGTGTCCAGTGACAAATCACTGTTAAAAAGAAGAAGTTGTTGAGATTGTTATTTCCAGTAAGTGAACAATGATTTGAAACAACATTACCCTGTTGAAACTGGCGCACTAGGGAAGTGAGTGAACATATTCTACACAGGAAGTATGAAAATTGAGACACACTACATGACTGAAAACGAAAGTAAACCTCAGTGACGTCAGTAGACGGGGGAGGGGAGCTACGACTGACTGTACTTTCTGTCTGCTGTGTTTTCAGCTTCACTCAGAGACTAAATGGCTTCCAGACTAGAGGAGGATCTCTGCTGTCCCGTCTGTCATGATGTCTTTAGAGATCCAGTTCTTCTGTCATGTAGCCACAGCTTCTGTAAAGACTGTCTGAAGAACTGGTGGAGAGAGAAACCAACAACAGACTGTCCAGTCTGTAAGAGAAGATCTTCAAGACCAGATCCACCTCTAAACCTGGTGTTAAAGAACCTGTGTGAGACGTTTTTACAGCAGAGAGATCAGAGATCTTCAGAGACTCGTTGCAGTCTGCACTCTGAGAAACTCAAACTCTTCTGTCTGGATCATCAACAACCAGTTTGTGTCGTCTGCAGAGATTCAAAAAAACACAAAAACCACAACTTCAGCCCCGTTGATGAAGTTGCTGAACAACACAAGAAGAAACTTGAAAAACTCTGAAGCCTTTAAAGAAGAAGTTAAAGAGGTTAAAACAAGTTAAAGAGGATTTTGATCAAACAGAAAAACACATTAAGATCCAGGGCCGACGCACAGAGACGCAGATGAAGGAGCAGTTTAAGAAGCTGCACCAGTTTCTAGAGGAGGAAGAGGAGGCCAGGATGGCTGCACTGAGGGAGGAAGAGGAGCAGAAGAGTCAGAGGATGAAGGAGAAGATGGAGGCTCTGAGCAGAGAGATAGCAGCTCTGTCACACACAGTCAGAGCCACAGAGGACGAGCTGAGAGCTGAAGACGTCTCATTCCTGATCAACTACAAGGCTGCAGTGGACAGAGTCCAGCGGCGCCCCCTGCTGGAGGATCCACAGCTGCTCTCAGGAGCTCTGATAGACGAGGCCAAACACCTGGGAAACCTCACCTTCAACATCTGGAACAAGATGAAGGACCTGGTCTCCTACAGTCCTGTGGTTCTGGACCCAAACACTGCTGGTCCAGGACTCATCCTGTCTGAAGATCTGACCAGTGTGAGAGAAAAAGAAGAACAGATTCAGCAGCTTCTTGACAATCCAGAGAGGTTTTATTCTTCCTGTTCTGTCCTGGGCTCTGAGGGTTTTAACTCAGGGACTCACAGCTGGGACGTTGAGGTTGGAGACAGTTCATACTGGGAACTGGGTGTGTTACCAGAGTCTGTCCAGAGGAAGGGAGACATAGATTCTGGATTATGGAGAATATGGTTCTATTTAGAAAAATTCAAAGCTCAGTCACCATCAAGTCCAGAAACTGTTCTCTCAGTTCAGAAGAAGATCCAGAGGATCAGAGTGAATCTGGACTGGAACAGAGGAAAGTTGTCGTTCTCTGATGTTGATACTAACACACACATACACACCTTCACACACACTTTCACTGACAAGATGTTTCCTTATATTAGCAATTATGAACCAGTCCCAGTGAAGTTGTTACCAGTGAAGCTTCCAACTTTGACTTTGCCTTAAAGAGAAAGGTGAAAATTACAGACATTTTGGTGTTTACTTTTATTTTGAAAGAACAAAAATATAATAATAATAGTAATGATGAGGATATAGAAAGCAGAGAGGAATGTCATGATAGGAAACAAACAGTGACAAAAGAGAAAAAAATACATTTGTATGTTTAAAAAAAAAAAAAAAATCTTTAAAACATGAAGCTTCAATAAATACTTCAATACATTTAGGCATGCGGATATATTCATGGTGATTTACATTTCAGTACAGTTCAACTCGTCTTCCGTTATTGCACTTACGTTGTGATGGGTTCGTTCCTCAAACCGTCACATGCATAAGGTCAGAAAGGTCAAAACGTAAACAGGAAAAAAAAAAAAAAAAAAAAAAGACAGAAATTAGCTGAGTGAAAAGATCTACGACACCTAGCTTAGCCTGTTAGCTTAGCTCAGGCCATGACCTTCGCCTGGCCTGTTAGCTTCGCTTAGCCCGTTAGCTTAGCTCAGGCTGTTAGCTTCGTCTAGCCCATTAACTTAGCTCAGCCTGTTAGGTTTTTACCTAGCCTGTTAGTTTAGCCTAGTCTGTTAGCTTAGCTTAGCATAAACACTGAAAATGAAAGGGAAGCTGGACGAGTCATCGTTTAACGAGCTGAACTATTTCCTGATCGGATCAAGATATTTCTTGGGGAGTTTAGGCTCTAAATACATTTGTGTTTTTAGAGAAGGTCAATGTTAATAATAATAATAATAATATCATTATAAGTCTATTAAAATTCATTTCAACTCTATTTCACATTTTTTTTGAGAAAATAAAATAAAAAAAATCCAGAAGTTAAAAAATAAATAAATAAACGAGTTAAAACTGCATCAGGATTTTGAGAAATTAATTTTTTTTTTTTTTTTTGATCAAATGCGAAAAAGTCGAAAATATTTCATCTTTTAATTTAAGAAAATAAAATGAAATAAGTTTTTTGTTTTGTTTTGTTTTACTGGCAGACTTCAACTTGTGTAAAACTGTAACAAAAAAAAAAAAAAAAAGAAAATAAACACCTTAAAGTGACATGTTTTTCTCATTTCTAATTTTTTTAAACCACTAATGTCTCTTTTCCACTAAACCGTTCTAGCTCGCCTCTAGATGATCATCGAGGAGATGCTGTACTTGTCGCTAGCTAGGTTAGCTTACGACCAGGTAGCTACGACCGCAGATATCACTCTTGATGGTTGTTTAAACACGTCACGTTTTAGTGTCGACTCAGATCGATCGGTTCCTCGACAGTAGGAACTAAAAAAGTAGTTGGTACCAGGAACTAGCACCAAGTGGAAAACCCTAGAAACTGAGTAGAGTCGAGTAGATGTTCCTGATCAGCAGATTCATCACTTCTCCTTCTTCAGTCTGTTGTTCAGGAAAATGATGAATCTGCTGATGTGGAACATCCTTCATCACCAGTAAGTCTTGTAAAACAGTGTTTAAAAAAACTCTGAGTTCACTTACTAAGTTATCAGTCCTTCAGTTTATGTGTAGGGACCCTATTCATGCTACTGCTGAAGTGAAGTGATATTTTGAGCTTTATTAGTGGTTAAAAAATGACAATTTAGATACATTTGGCTGACTGCCCCATTTACTTTCATTGTTAACTATTTGGTTGTGAAAACAAAAGACGGTTAAACTCGATTTTCAAATTATTCTGGACCGTCACTTAAATTACTAAAAAAAAAAACAAACAAATCAAAAAGGTGATTTAGTTTTTCAGTTTTTCCAAACTTCATACGTGAACAGAAACACACACAACAAACTCAAAACAAAACAAACAACAACCCCGTTAAGTAAATGATTAAGATCGGAAACGAGAGAAAGGCAGTGGAAACGTAGCGAGAGCGAAAGGCTTGGAGGAAAATAAAGCGTCAAGCGTGACCTTAAGCGAAACAAAAAGGTGAAAACAAACGTCGTCTGTCGACCAGCGGGGGGCAGCAAAGGATGAGAAAACGTCTGCGTCACGTTCGAAAACGTCCTCGTTTTCTTTATTAACTCGACGATTCTTCTCGAAAACGCTCAAAAGTCGCGTTTTCACGAATCGAATCATTCTTCTTCTTCAAAACAGCCTTTAAATTAAGATTCAAGTAATTATTCATATTCTGATATAAACATTGTAAATATATTATTATTGTTTATTTTTACTCAAAATACTGACCTGGTGTTAACGGTATCTTTAGAGGAGGAAAAAAAATATCAACATTTTCTGCTAATCGTGTTCAACTTTGGCTTCAGGCTCTTTCAGAAGCTGTGAAGGAGCAAATACGTTAGTTATTGATCTTATCAGAGTTTTCAGAGTCTGAAACTGCGCCTATATTGGTTGATTTTATTTTTTATTTTTTTGGCAAAATTAGCATCGTTTTACTTCTATCCATCTGTTATATCTGTTATAGATGTATGAGCCAAAGCGCTTTTACATTACATTATTACAGCGCCCCCTAGTGGCCAAATGATACAAACTTTACTGTGCCCGCACAAGACGGCGTCCTGGGACTGTCCACCAAGTTTGGTTACGATACGTCAAAGCATTGCCGAGATATCCGCTCACTTCCTGTTTTGGCAGGAAGTAGATTGGCTGTTTTATTTATTTAGAGTCAAAGTTTACGTGAACACGTGAACGCAATTCCAACTTTGACCAGCCGGTGGCGCCACAGCCTTCGAGCAGCTGGTGTTAAACTTGGTATAACGAATCGTGAGACCGGTGCCAATCAACGCGCCAAATTTCAGACATTTTTACCGACCGTACGGTTGCTATTGACCTTACGGTTGCCATGGTGACAGCCCCAGAGTAGTGGTGAAATGTGTCTGTGCGAACCTCGTGAACTACTGCTATTTATTCAAAAATATAAAATGATGTTGCCGAAATTTCTTTACCATTAAAGCCACAAGGTTTTACAGAATACACTGATCTAATTTTTTTGTTCGTGGTGTCAAAAATGTTGAAAATACAGCGAGTTAGAAAAAGCATAGTTTCTGTTTTTCTCCGAAAATCCCACTCTGGATTAACATTGGTGTCAACGGGGCGGTTTAGCGGTACTCCTGTCGCTTAGAGGCGAATAATTCAAAAACCGTAAGTCCTATTGTTTATGTAGGCACGTTGTGTGAAAGAGGACAAGTGTGGCTAAGACTCTGGAAAAAATCGTATGAGTAGAGTGAAATATGTGGCTTTGAGTGGTGTGTAAAAAAAAAAAATAAAAAATTGTGAGGATTTTTCCTCACTTTCACCACTCTAGCCTTAACATTCCGTGCAATACACACCCATTGTAAACTCTGAATTTCTCATGATTATTGAAGAGCGATTGATCAAAAACTAAACAACCTATCACAACGTTGATTACAACGTCACTAGACGGGACTTGTGTCTACATTTTAAAGTTTGAATGGCGTCTCTATGTGAAAGTACGCCAGAGCAATAGATGTTTGAAAAACTAATAAATTTGACCGATCCTTCCTCTTTACTTTAAATATATTTATCTGAATCTCTATTTATGGCTAAAAACAAACATGGCTGATTCTCCAAATACACAGGTCAAAGCTGGTTTGCGTGAAAGCAAAAAAAAGTAAAAAGTTGAGCGACAATGAATTAAAGACGTAGAAAAAGTCAAATTATTTCTTTAAGTAAACAGATTTGGCTGATTCCGTGTCGTCGTGAATAAGAATAATGATAGTGATGATTAAAAAAACAGAAACAAAAACACGCTGGTGTCCTAAAAACAAACCCATCACAGCAAACTACAGTAGAGTCAGTGAGAGGTTAGAGGTTGTCTCCTCGTGAAAAATGTCACAGCAGCGACATCGAAAGAAAAATCAACGATCAAGTGGTCCCTCGTTACAAACAACAAGCAGGAATATGAAAACAAAAACATCTGAGCTGTTTTTTTTATCTTCTGATATAAACAAACACATGCACACCTTCACACACACCTTCACTGAGAAGATGTTTCCTTATATTTACAATCATGATTCAGACCCAGTGAAGTTGAGTGTGACAGTGGATCAGATCAGTCAGAGATCAGTCAGTTCATTCTAACATTCTAGAATGTTCGGATGTTAGAATATTATACAAACTAAACATTTTACAATGTAGCTCAACATAACTAAATAAGCAACAAGTGAACAGGAACAAACAGGCTACTAGTTTAGCACTAGAACTAATTCAAACAACTTCACTCCTGAAGCTGTGTCTTCATTTACATTTTTGCACATTTCAAACTTATTTTTCACATATATATTTATTTTACAAAAGTCCATTTCCCTACCAGTTGCGTCTTTAGTGTCTTGACCAAGAGCTGAGAGTTCTTCTGTCTTTTAGCTGAAACATTCCTGTAGATTTCCTTTTTTTTCACAAACTTTTCCTCTCCCCTGCAGGTGATATGGCAGCTCAAGGAAGTTCAGGGTGATCTCTTTGACGACTAAAGCACACTGATTCTTGCTCTGCCCCCTGTAGGTTCGGAGGTTTGGAGCCGAGTCATGAGTGAATGTTTCCCCACACTCTTTACCCTTCGTCACGTGTCCACCTGCAAATCACCCGTTTAGAAAGTTATGTAATAACTGACATTCTAGAATGTTGTTCTATAAGATTAGACTGTTATGTTATGGAACGTAATGACTCTAATGTTATAGAATGTTATCTAGAATCTGGTGGAATCCCATAACATTCTAGAATGTTAAAATGTTATTCCATAACATTCCAAAGTGTTATGGAATGTTATGGAATGTTATGGAATGTAATCCAAGACAATACAAGGATTAAACAATATTAAAACCTCCACAGTAGGGGCGGGCGATACTGGGAATTTTGTTATCGATCCGATACCAAGTAAATACAGGGCTAGTATCACCGATATAGATACCGATACTGATACTTTTTACTTGAAATGTCGCAATCATTGAATAATTTTGTAATTTTTCCTGTAGTTAGTTGATCGTGATTATGATTTTAGGCAAATAAATGAAAATTATTAACTAACTACAACAATATAAAACAATACAGTATAGTATAAGTAACAGTATATCACCATCATCTTAGCGACGCTCTTTGTTAATTATCTGGGTGAAATAACAAAATGATTCAGATGATTAAATCTGTAGTTGTAATCTGCATGTAGCCTAAATAGAAATACTATTTTCCCTTCAGCAGTGAACACAAGAGGGTTTTTATATTCAGCCATATTCATATTTCAGGTCTGAGGTTTATATCTTTATAAGTCTATACTTTTAAATTCCAGTAAAACAATTAAAAATTTTCTTTCAACTGGCTGAATATACGATAAAAGTTTAACACTGTGAAAAACATGACTTTATTCTAGATGTTACCTGGATATTCTGGCTGAAAAGCTTCTGCCAGAGACCTCTGTCTGTGTCGGGGGTCTGGTTTAGGTTTGGGGAACTCCCCCCTCCTCTTTACTCAACTTTTTTTTTTTCTTTTTGCAGCTTGGAGTTCCCTCGAGGGTGAACCGCTTTTATATGTTTCTGTAAATTGCTGGTGTTACCACAGTGGTGAATGACTTGTGATGTGATGTGACTTGTGACTTGTCGTCACATGTGGCACTGAGACTATAGGAAGAAGAACAGAGGAGTCAGATTGTTCAGACTGAATGGTAAATATATTTAATAACAACTTTTAAAAACAGTGACTCTGCTCCACTTTGTTCAACCTGCTGACACAGTTGAACTGAAACACAATTGTTACCACATCCTGACGATGACGTCAGAGCTTCAAGCTCCGCCCCCTCACACGACTCAACAGGAAACACAAACCAGGTAACGTTTTACCGTTGGTCGCTGCTGCAGAGACACGTGGACTGAAACACAGACGATCAGATTCAACTTTGATCAAACTAACAACTTCCTCTTAGTGAGTTCAGCTACAGGACAGAAAAGTAGAAAACTACAACACTGCTGCTACAACCTGAAGACACTCCACACACTGAAGGTGAGTCTGACAAAGACCATGACTCAAAGTGAAAGTAAACCTCTATGAGGTTAGCGCCAACACATAGAGATAAATAAAACAAAACATCCTTTAATTAACATATGTGTCAGATTCTACAGACTGAATGTTAAATATATTTAAAGGTGACAGAGAACAGTTGAACGGGGTTTTGATCCTTGTTCTGTGATGTGACATAGTCACAATTACATGTTGGTTGGATGTGTAACGACTCAGAAGCTTCATAAAAACCTCTCAGAAAGATATTTTAGGGTGGGGGGTTTAAACATGTGGTTTTACACCTATTTGGCATCTTTTCTGACTTAACTGTCAACCTCATTATGAAATACAAGTACTTGACACTGATTGGCTCCTTCACTGTCACTCAAATGAATTTAACTTTGCCAGTTTCAGAACAAGGACAGGATCGTCTTTTTATAGTTAATCTCCTTAGAAATTTACAAATATCAACTATCAACCAGAAAGAGAATGTACCAACTCCAGGGTTGAACCAGAAGTAATAACGGAAAACAACCATTACAAGTTTTTCTTGATAGAGTTCATGCACAGCCAAGAACTGGTATTCTGGACTTGTTAAAGTGCTACGTGTCTTGTAAATTGGTTTTCTGAAATGTAAATAGTCTTCAAGCTTTGTAAAAGTGTTTCACATTTTGTAATGTTGGTTTGCACCTCCTGGCCACCGTAGTTCTAGTCACCTTTAATAACAACTTTTAAAAACAGTGACTCTGCTCCACTTTGTTTAACCTGCTGACACAGTTGAACTTTAATCTTTATGATCACTATCAGGCAGAGCTTCAACCTCCGCCCAGTCATATAATTCACCTGGTTCATCTGACAGAAACCAGGAAACATTGTTCAGTCGGGTGCGGCTGCAGAAAAACACACGGACTGAAACACAGACGATCACATCAAACTAACAACTTCCTCTGAGTGAGTCCAGCTACAGGAGAGAAAAGTAAAAAACTACAACACTGCTGCTACAACCTGAAGACACTGAAGGTGAGTCTGATGAAGACACAAAGTTACAGACGCAACGTTTACAAACAAGGCCCCACGACTCAAAGTGAAAGTAAACCTCAGTGACATCAGTAGACGGGGGAGGGGAGCTACGACTGACTGTACTTTCTGTCTGCTGTGTTTTCAGCTTCACTCAGAGACTAAATGGCTTCCAGACTAGAGGAGGATCTCTGCTGTCCCATCTGTCATGATGTCTTTAGAGATCCTGTTGTTCTGTCATGTAGCCACAGCTTCTGTAAAGACTGTCTGAAGAACTGGTGGAGAGAGAAACCAACAACAGACTGTCCAGTCTGTAAGAGAAGATCTTCAAGACCAGATCCACCTGTTAGTCTGGTGTTAAAGAACCTGTGTGAGACGTTTTTACAGCAGAGAGATCAGAGATCTTCAGAGGATCTCTGCAGTCTGCACTCTGAGAAACTCAGACTCTTCTGTCTGGATCATCAACAACCAGTTTGTCTCATCTGCAGAGATTCAACAAAACACAAACACCACAACTTCAGCCCCATTGATGAAGCTGCTGAACAACACAAGAAGAAACTTGAGGAAACTCTGGAGCCTTTAAAGAAGAAGTTAAGGAGTTTAGAAAAGTTAAAGTGAAGTTTGATCAAATAGACAAACACATTAAGATCCAGGGCCAACGCACAGAGACGCAGATGAAGGAGCAGTTTAAGAAGCTGCACCAGTTTCTAGAGGAGGAAGAGGAGGCCAGGATGGCTGCACTGAGGGAGGAAGAGGAGCAGAAGAGTCAGAGGATGAAGGAGAAGATGGAGGCTCTGAGCAGAGAGATAGCAGCTCTGTCACACACAGTCAGAGCCACAGAGGACGAGCTGAGAGCTGAAGACGTCTCATTCCTGATCAACTACAAGGCTGCAGTGGACAGAGTCCAGCGGCGCCCCCTGCTGGAGGATCCACAGCTGCTCTCAGGAGCTCTGATAGACGAGGCCAAACACCTGGGAAACCTCACCTTCAACATCTGGAACAAGATGAAGGACCTGGTCTCCTACAGTCCTGTGGTTCTGGACCCAAACACTGCTGGTTCAGGACTCATCCTGTCTGAAGATCTGACCAGTGTGAGACGAGGACAGAGTCAGCAGCTTCCTGACAATCCAGAGAGGTTTGTTGATAGTTGGTACTCTGTTCTGGGCTCTGAGGGTTTTAACTCAGGGACTCACAGCTGGGACGTTGATGTTGGAGACAGTTCATGGTGGAGACTGGGTGTGTTACCAGAGTCTGTCCAGAGGAACAAAGACAACATGTGGTCTGGATTATGGAGAATATGGTTCTATGGTGGTAAATACAAAGCTCAGTCACCATCAACTCCAGAAACTGTTCTCTCAGTGAAGAAGAAGATCCAGAGGATCAGAGTGAATCTGGACTGGAACAGAGGAAAGTTGTCGTTCTCTGACGTTGATACTAACACACACATACACACCTTCACACACACTTTCACTGACAAGATGTTTCCATTTATTTATAATTTTACATCAAATCCAGTGAAGTTGAGTGTGACAGTGGATCAGATCAGTCAGAGATAAACAGGATGATCATGTTTATAACGTTGTTTGTGTCTTAAAGAGAAAAGTGTGTGAGTTGAAGCCAAGGCCCAACACAACTGAATCTAGACTGATTCATGTTGAAGTGACTAACTGATATTGATGTATTGTCTTTCTATTTGTTTTTAAATGTGGGTCTACGGTTCCAATAGACGACAACCTGCCCAAGAAAACATGGTGTTGATCGACTGTTCAGTCTTTCCTTTTCTTTCATTTCAGGAACCTTGGGGGTTAATTTAGGCTAAATTAAACTTTCAAAGATGTTTTTGCTGATGTGTAGTTCTGACAACTTAAACTAATTGTACATAGAATGTAAATAAATCACAATAAAAACAGTAAAAGTTTTAATGAAAATGATTTGCAGATTCATTTTCAATATTGGAAACATTGTTGTCTCGTCTGTTGCGTGGAGGGTGGGGGGTGGGGTCACCATGACTGTGATGTCAACTCGGGTATCTCTGGTTGATCAACTTCCTCACAAGTTTTTGAGTGAAAAATCTGATCTGACGTTACGTTTAAGTCGTTCATTCCATAACATTCTAGAATGTTAAATATATTTAATAACAACTTTTTAAAACAGTGACTCTGCTCAACTTTGTTCAACCTGCTGATACAGTTGAACTGAAACACAGTTGTTGCAACATCCTGACGATGTCAGTCAGAGATTCAAGCTCCGCCCCCTCACATGACTCAATAGGAAACAGGAAACAGGAACCCGTTTAGAGTCGGCCGCGGCTGCAGAGACACACGGACTGAAACACAGACGATCAGATTCAACTTCACATCAAACTAACAACTTCCTCTGAGTGAGTCCAGCTACAGGAGAGAAAAGTAGAAAACTACAACACTGCTGCTTCAACCTGAAGACACTGAAGGTGAGTCTGACAAAGACCAGCCATGTGTTTCAATTCATATATACTTTTACTATTTTTAGTGTGTTCACACTGTCCAGTTTGGTAAAACACAGTGTTACTGTTAACACCTGGATGGTTTCACTCATCACGGTTTAAAAAGATCAGTGTGGAACGATGGACACTTCTCACGCTCAATGACGCCATCTTGGCTACGTAGCGTAAAACATAGAGCCACACAATCAAACATCAGAACTAGTAAGACTTTGATTATTGATCAGAATTGAAAACAAGACGGTAGATATGTTGGTGGGAGACAATCACTGTTCAAATTGATGATTAACGTTGTGTCCAGTGATGATTTACCATTGAAAAGAAGAAGTTGTTGAGATTGTTATTTCCGGTAAGTGAACAATGACTTGAAACAACACTACCCTGTTGTTGGTGCACTAGGGAAGTGAGTGTACATAGTCTACACAGGAAGTATGAAAATTGAGACACACTACATGACTCAAAGACAAAAGTAAACCTCAGTGACGTCAGTAGACGGGGAGGGAGCTACGACTGACTGTACTTTCTGTCTGCTGTGTTTTCAGCTTCACTCAGAGACTAAATGTCTTCCAGACTAGAGGAGGATCTCTGCTGTCCCATCTGTCATCAGGTCTTTAGAGATCCTGTTGTTCTGTCATGTAGCCACAGCTTCTGTAAAGACTGTCTGAAGAACTGGTGGAGAGAGAAACCAACAACAGACTGTCCAGTCTGTAATAGAAGATCTTCAAGACCAGATCCACCCTGTAACCTGGTGTTAAAGAACCTGTGTGAGACGTTTTTACAGCAGAGAGATCAGAGATCTTCAGAGGATCTCTGCAGTCTGCACTCTGAGAAACTCAAACTCTTCTGTCTGGATCATCAACAACCAGTTTGTCTCATCTGCAGAGATTCAACAAAACACAAAAACCACAACTTCAGCCCCATTGATGAAGCTGCTGAACAACACAAGAAGAAACTTGAGGAAACTCTGGAGCCTTTAAAGAAGAAGTTAGAGAGTTTAGAAGAAGTTAAAGTGAAGTTTGATCAAACAGAAAAACACATTAAGGTCCAGGCCCGACGCACAGAGACGCAGATGAAGGAGCAGTTTAAGAAGCTGCACCAGTTTCTAGAGGAGGAAGAGGAGGCCAGGATGGCTGCACTGAGGGAGGAAGAGGAGCAGAAGAGTCAGAGGATGAAGGAGAAGATGGAGGCTCTGAGCAGAGAGATAGCAGCTCTGTCACACACAGTCAGAGCCACAGAGGACGAGCTGAGAGCTGAAGACGTCTCATTCCTGATCAACTACAAGGCTGCAGTGGACAGAGTCCAGCGGCGCCCCCTGCTGGAGGATCCACAGCTGCTCTCAGGAGCTCTGATAGACGAGGCCAAACACCTGGGAAACCTCACCTTCAACATCTGGAACAAGATGAAGGACCTGGTCTCCTACAGTCCTGTGGTTCTGGACCCAAACACTGCTGGTTCAGGACTCATCCTGTCTGAAGATCTGACCAGTGTGAGAGAAAAAGAAGAACAGGTTCAGCAGCTTCTTGACAATCCAGAGAGGTTTTATTCTTCCTGGTCTGTCCTGGGCTCTGAGGGTTTTAACTCAGGGACTCACAGCTGGGACGTTGAGGTTGGAGACAGTTCATACTGGGAACTGGGTGTGTTACCAGAGTCTGTCCAGAGGAAGGGAGACATAGATTCTGGATTATGGAGAATATGGTTCTATTTAGAAAAATTCAAAGCTCAGTCACCATCAAGTCCAGAAACTGTTCTCTCAGTTGAGAAGAAGATCCAGAGGATCAGAGTGAATCTGGACTGGAACAGAGGAAAGTTGTCGTTCTCTGATGTTGATACTAACACACACATACACACCTTCACACACACTTTCACTGACAAGATGTTTCCTTATATTAGCAATTATGAACCAGTCCCAGTGAAGTTGTTACCAGTGAAGCTTCCAACTTTGACTTTGCCTTAAAGAGAAAAGTGAAAATTTAAGACATTTTGGTGTTTACTTTTATTTTGAAAGAACAAAAATATAATAATAATAATAATGATGAGGATATAGAAAGCAGAGAGGAATGTCATGATAGGAAACAAACAGTGACAAAAGAGAAAAAAAAAATTACATTTGTATGTTTAAAAAAAAAAAAAAAAATCTTTAAAACATGAAGCTTCAATAAATACTTCAATACATTTAGGCATGCGGATATATTCATGGTGATTTACATTTCAGTACAGTTCAACTCGTCTTCCGTTATTGCACTTACGTTGTGATGGGTTCGTTCCTCAAACCGTCACATGCATAAGGTCAGAAAGGTCAAAACGTAAAAAAAAAAAAAAAAAAGACGGAAATTAGCTGAGTGAAAAGATCTACGACACCTAGCTTAGCCTGTTAGCTTAGCTCAGGCCATGACCTTCGCCTGGCCTGTTAGCTTCGCTTAGCCCGTTAGCTTAGGCTAGCCTAGCCCATTAGCTTAGCTCAGGCTGTTAGCTTCGTCTAGCCCGTTAACTTAGCCTAGCCTGTTAGGTTTTTACCTAGCCTGTTAGTTTAGCCTAGTCCGTTAGCTTAGCTTAGCATAAACACTGAAAATGAAAGGGAAGCTGGACGAGTCGTCGTTTAACGAGCTGAACTATTTCCTGATCGGATCAGGATATTTCTTGGGGAGTTTAGGCTCTAAATACATTTGTGTTTTTAGAGAAGGTCAATGTTAATAATAATAATAATAATATCATTATAAGTCTATTAAAATTCATTTCAACTCTATTTCACATTTTTTTTTTGAGAAAATAAAATAAAAAAAATCCAGAAGTTAAAAAATAAATAAATAAACGAGTTAAAACTGCATCAGGATTTTGAGAAATTAATTTTTTTTTTTTTTTTTTTTGATCAAATGCGAAAAAGTCGAAAATATTTCATCTTTTAATTTAAGAAAATAAAATGAAATAAGTTTTTTGTTTTGTTTTGTTTTACTGGCAGACTTCAACTTGTGTAAAACTGTAAAAAAAAAAAAAAAAGAAAATAAACACCTTAAAGTGACATGTTTTTCTCATTTCTAATTTTTTTAAACCACTAATGTCTCTTTTCCACTAAACCGTTCTAGCTCGCCTCTAGATGATCATCGAGGAGATGCTGTACTTGTCGCTAGCTAGGTTAGCTTACGACCAGGTAGCTACGACCGCAGATATCACTCTTGATGGTTGTTTAAACACGTCACGTTTTAGTGTCGACTCAGATCGATCGGTTCCGCGACAGAGTAAGAACTAAAAAAGTAGCTGGTACCAGGAACTAGCACCAAGTGGAAAACACTAGAAACTGAGTAGAGTCGAGTAGATGTTCCTGATCAGCAGATTCATCACTTCTCCTTCTTCAGTCTGTTGTTCAGGAAAATGATGAATCTGCTGATGTGGAACATCCTTCATCACCAGTAAGTCTTGTAAAACAGTGTTTAAAAAAACTCTCAGTTCACTTACTAAGTTATCAGTACTTCAGTTTATGTGTAGGGACCCTATTCATGCTACTGCTGAAGTGAAGTGATATTTTGAGCTTTATTAGTGGTTAAAAAATGACAATTTAGATACGTTTGGCTGACTGCCCCATTTACTTTCATTGTTAACTATTTGGTTGTGAAAACAAAAGACGGTTAAACTCGATTTTCAAATTATTCTGGACCGTCACTTAAATTACTAAAAAAAAAAACAAACAAATCAAAAAGGTGATTTAGTTTTTCAGTTTTTCCAAACTTCATACGTGATCAGAAACACACACAACAAACTCAAAACAAAACAAACAACAACCCCGTTAAGTAAATGATTAAGATCGGAAACAAGAGAAAGGCAGTGGAAACGTAGCGAGAGCGAAAGGCTTGGAGGAAAATAAAACGTCAAACGTGACGCAAATGAAACAAAAAGGTGAAAACAAACGTCGTCTGTCGACCAGCGGGGGGCAGCAAAGGTTGAGAAAACGTCTGCGTCACGTTAGAAAACGTCCTCGTTTTCTTTATTAACTCGACGATTCTTCTCGAAAACGCTCAAAAGTCGCGTTTTCACAAAATCGAATCATTCTTCTTCTTCAAAACAGCCTTTAAATTAAGATTCAAGTAATTATTCATATTCTGATATAAACATTGTAAATATATTATTATTGTTTATTTTTACTCAAAATACTGACCTGGTGTTAACGGTATCTTTAGAGGAGGAAAAAAAAATATCAACATTTTCTGCTAATCGTGTTCAACTTTGGCTTCAGGCTCTTTCAGAAGCTGTGAAGGAGCAAATACGTTAGTTATTGATCTTATCAGAGTTTTCAGAGTCTGAAACTGCGCCCATATTGGTTGATTTTATTTTTTATTTTTTTGGCAAAATTAGCATCGTTTTACTTCTATCCATCTGTTATATCTGTTATAGATGTATGAGCCAAAGCGCTTTTACATTACATTATTACAGCGCCCCCTAGTGGCCAAATGATACAAACTTTACTGTGCCCGCACAAGACGGCGTCCTGGGACTGTCCACCAAGTTTGGTTACGATACGTCAAAGCATTGCCGAGATATCCGCTCACTTCCTGTTTTGGCAGGAAGTAGATTGGCTGTTTTATTTATTTAGAGTCAAAGTTTACGTGAACACGTGAACGCAACTCCAACTTTGACCAGCCGGTGGTGCCACAGCCTTCGAGCAGCTGGTGTTAAACTTGGTATAACGAATCGTGAGACCGGCGCCAATCAACGTGCCAAATTTCAGACATTTTTAGCGACCGTACGGTTGCTATTGACCTTACGGTTGCCATGGTGACAGCCCCAGAGTAGTGGTGGAATGCGTCTGTGCGAACCTCGTGAACTACCGCTATTTATTCAAAAATATAAAATGATGTTGCCGAAATTTTTTTACCATTAAAGCCACAAGGTTTTACAGAATACACTGATCTAATTTTTTTTGTTCGTGGTGTCAAAAATGTTGAAAATACAGCGAGTTAGAAAAAGCATAGTTTCTGTTTTTCTCCGAAAATCCCACTCTGGATTAACATTGGAGTCAACGGGGCGGTTTAGCGGTACTCCTGTCGCTTAGAGGCAAATAATTCAAAAAACGTAAGTCCTATTGTTTATGTAGGCACGTTGTGTGAAAGAGGACAAGTGTGGCTAAGACTCTGGAAAAAATCGTACGAGTAGAGTGAAATATGTGGCTTTGAGTGGTGTGTAAAAAAAAAAAAAATTGTGAGGATTTTTCCCCACTTTCACCACTCTAGCCTTAACATTCCGCGCAATACACACCCATTGTAAACTCTGAATTTCTCATGATCATTGAAGAGCGACTGATCAAAAACTAAACAACCTATCACAACGTTGATTACAAACGTCACTAGACGGGACTTGTGTCTACATTTTAAAGTTTGAATGGCGTCTCTATGTGAAAGTACGCCAGAACAATAGATGTTTGAAAAACTAATAAATTTGACCGATCCTTCCTCTTTACTTTAAATATATTTATCTGAATCTCTATTTATGGCTAAAAACAAACATGGCTGATTCTCCAAATACACAGGTCAAAGCTGGTTTGCGTGAAAGCAAAAAAAAAGTAAAAAGTTCAGTGACAACGAATTAAAGACGTAGAAAAAAAAAAAAAAAAAAAAAAGTCAAATTATTTCTTTAAATAAACGGATTTGTCCGATTCCGTGTCGTCGTGAGTGAGAATAATGATAGTGATGATTTAAAAAAAAAAACAGAAACAAAAACACGCTGGCGTCCTAAAAACAAACCCATCACAGCAAACTACAGTAGAGTCAGTGAGAGGTTAGAGGTTGTCTCCTCGTGAAAAATGTCACAGCAGCGACATCGAAATAAAAATCAACGATCAAGTGGTCCCTCGTTACAAACAACAAGCAGGAATATGAAAACAAAAACATCTGAGCTGGTTTTTTTTCTTCTTCTGATATAAAAAACTAAACTGTTTGTTGTTGCTGTTGTTCAAATTGCACCTCCAGAGCCGTTTGTTTCGTTTCTCTTTGTTTTGGCTTTAATATAGAAATTATGTTTTTTAAATCTTCCATTAAACTCAACTAGTTCTCCCAGTCAGTGCACGGGAGGCCTTCGTCCTCCGACTCGGACTCGGGCGACGCCTCCTTGATTCTCCTCAGCGCCTCGTGGATGCTGCGCGTCAGAGCGTCGGCCGAGTGCGTGAAGCTCTTGGCGTGACGCTGCTGCTGCTCCGGTCGAGTCCGGACTTTCCTCAGGCGGACTCCCTGACGGATCTGAGCCAGGATGTTGTTGCTGTCGTCGTCCGGGTCCGGACCCAGGACCCGTAGCTCCGCCTTCCTCAGGTGGAAACTGCCTCGTTTCAGAGACGCCAGAACCTCGTCCATGGGAGAGCTCGCTGTGGACGCACACACACACACGCAGTCGTGTTTACATGACTTCAGGGGACATTTCGTGGAGTTCATTCATTTCGTGGAAACTCTTTTACATTACAGGTCTAAGTCCCCACGATGTAGGAAAACACACACAGACAGATACACACACACAGACACACACACACACACAGACACACACACACTTCCTGGTTTCCTCAGCAACCAGGAAGCTGTGGTTGAAGCGTATTAAAACATCAGAACCTCATCAGAACCTCACCTCTCCTCCACTGCGACGAGTCGAGCGACGCCGTCTTCCTCAGCTTCTTCCTCGCCGTCTGCAGCTGGCTGCTGTCGAAGAACCGCGGCGAGAACGGCGCCAGTGGCAACGACGCCGACTCGGAGTCGCATTTGAGCCGCGGCGCCGAGCCGTCCTCGACCCCGCCCTCGCCCTCCGAGAAGGAGGAAGGTGGCGGAAGAGGCGGGGGAGGCGGAGGAGGAGGAGGAGGCGGCGGCGGGGGAGGAGGAGGAGGGGGAGGAGTCAGTGACAGGACAGAGGGGGAGGTAGAGAGGGGAGGCAGCGAGAGGAAGGCGGGGGGGGAGTCGCGGTCGCGGAGCTCGACGGTCGGTAAGGAGACGCCGTCGCAGCCGCAGGCGTCGGCCGCAGGAGGAGCGGCGAGCAGCGGCAGGTCTGAGATCAGCTCCGTCTGGACGCTAGCCGCCTGCGTGTTGGGCGCTGCCGCCGCTCGCCGTCGGGCGTGAGGAGCGGCGTTCAGACGCAGGCGGCTAGACTTCAGAGTCACCTGACCCGGGTAACGCTGCGAGGAGAGAGACGGAGGCGGAGTTAATGACAAGACGGTTTTAACAATAATACAGACGAGCGGTTCGAGTCCCGACCTGCTTGAGGCTGCGGAGTCGCTCCAACGTCCGCTGCCGCTCTTGACTCACGCGGGCGTTTCGTTTGGCTTCGTCGTCGTCGTCGTCGTCTCCTCCCTTCACAGGAAACGTAGTTGAATTAAAAACAGCAGCTGTTTGTGTGTTTTTGTGTTGTTTAATAACAATATAATCATAAAAACAGAGAATTTAGATTTAGATTGTGTGACCGTGTCGGGAAAAAAAAACACATTAACATTCAGACCAAAACTAATTAAATTATAACAGCTGATTCCTTTTGACTTTAACCACCAACAACAGAAACATCAGAACAAAACTTTAACTATGTAATAAATGTTTATTATCTATACTGTGACTTGTCTCTCACCGGCTGCAGAGCGTGAATCGAGGCGCCGTCTGCTGCGTCGCCGTGACGCTGCTGCATCTTCTGGTTGTGGTTGACGATGCAGATTTCCTACAACACAAAAAGACAAACAAATAAATAAATCGGCTTCTCCCCAACGGAGACGCGTCGTTTTTGACGTCTCTCACCTTCTTGTTTTTGAGGTAGACCTTCTTGGCCGTGATTCGTCCCCGTCGGGCCTCGAGCTGCCGCGTCCTCTGCTGCAGGACGCCGAGCTCCTCGTCCCTGAGCGGCGACGACGGCGGCGACGACGACAGCGGCGACGCGGGGTCCTCGGCTCCTTTCATGGCGTCGGGGCTCTCGTAGGCGTCGTAGTAAACCACCTCGTCCTGTCGCTCTGATCCAACGGAGTCAAAACACGTCGGTGAAAAAACGCTGCGGCATTTTGTTCAATAAAAATACGACTTTTCTGATCTTTAAAGGGGGACGCTGTGGCTAATAGGCTAATAAGTGAATGAGGCGGATTCCAAAAGTCCAAAAGAGTTGTTTTTTTTTTTTTGCTTTTTTGTGGAGATCATGGACAACATTAGCTGGGGCTAGCTGTTAGCTAGTTAGCATGCTAACGTCAGAAGAAGCTAATAGCAACAAAACAAGAGTTAAAGACGAACTCTGTCACATTTGAACCTATATCCTACTGTTAGAGTCTTTGACTTAATGTCAGTTGATAAAAAATGAAACAAACTGGTGCCACGTTAGCGGAGATGCTAATAGCTAATAAGCTAATTAGTGGGGCAGATTTCTAACGTTAAAGTCCAAAAGACTCGATTGTCAAATTTATTTCAATTTCCATCTAAACACTGGATATGAGGTACGATATGAGAGATTATTTTTTTGTAGTGGTGATGGACAAGATTAGCTGGGGCTAGCTAGTTAGCATGCTAATGTCAGAAGAAGCTAATAGCAACAAAACAAGAGTTAAAGGTTGAACTCTGTCACATTTGAATCTATATTCTACTGTTAGAGTCTTTGAGTTAATGTCAGTTGACAAAAAATGAATTGATGCTACGTTAGCGGAGATGCTAATAGCTGATAAGCTAATAAGCTAAGTGAATGGGGCAGATTTATAACTGACATCAACTCAAAGACTCTAACAGTAAAATATAGGCTCTAATGTGACAGAGTTCAACCTTTAACTCTTGTTTTGCTGCTATTAGCTTTTTCTGAAGTTAGCATGCTAACTAGCTAACAGCTAGCCCCAGCTAATCTCACCACAAAAAATAAACAAAAAAAAAAACCCTCACATATCATACCTCATATCCAGTTTTTGGATCGAAATAGAAACAAGTTCGACAATCAACTCATTTGGACTTTGACGTTAGAAACATGCCCCATTCACTTAGATGATTAGCTTATTAGCTAACTGCTAACGTAGCACTGATTTGTTTAATGTTTTTATCAACTGACATTAACTCAACGGCCGTAACAGTAAAATAAAGGTTTAAATGTGACGAGGGTCACCTTTAAACGTAGTTTTTTAACGACTATTCGATTTAAAACCATCGTATATTTCTGCAGACGCTCACCCGTCATCTGCCTGCGCAGACTCTGCAGCTGCGCGGTCAGCAGCAGCTCCTCGCAGCGCAGCACCTCGGCCTGGATGTCGTAGAGCTGCAGCTGCAGCTCGTAGTACAGCGCCTCCAGCTGGTCCAGGCGCAGCATGGCGTCCTCGCCGTCCTGAAGACTCTGCATCTACATCCACGCGCGCGCACATCAGCAAATGTGGAAAAATAAAAACCTCAGGTTGTTCGGTTTCAAGCGGGTAAGTTATGGGTTAGTTAACGCCTCTGACTTCTCACCTCCTCCTTCAGCCCGTGTTTCTTCTGTTCCAGGCAGATTTCTTTGGCCCTCATCAGCTGCAGCGTTTCCCTGGAGACGGCGTACTGCAGACGCTCCATGCGCTCCACCGCCGCCGCCCACGCCGACTTCCCGAACTTCCTCTGGTCGGCGCGCATCCGCTCGTACATGGCTGCAAAACACACGTAGCGGAGACCGAAGACTCAGAATTTATCATCTGATGTCAAAGACGAGATGAGTGTATCTGTGACGCGACACGTTTACGTCACATGTCGACACAAAAGTCACTAAATAGTGAATAGGAGTCAAACTCCCCCTTGAGAGATATTCTACGTTGGCTGAATTAATATTGAGTTTGATCGTCTTTCGTTGCCACAACCAAATAGTTAACAATGAAAGTAAATGGGGCAGCCAGCCAAACCAGATTTTTTTAACCGTAATGACACTTGATGCACTCAAAAACAGTAAGTACAAGTATGGAAGTCTGAAACTTTTTCTAAAACATAAACAAGGTTTCTTGTAACATAGCTGAGATGTTTAGGGGATTAAAATACCTTGTGTGACATGTCTCTGGTATGTGAAAGGTCAAAGATGAACACGTGAGGGAGCCGTTTACCTTTCTGTCCTCGAGTGGTGGTTTCGAAAAACTTGACGGTCAGGTCCTGGATGGAGAGGACGGCGGCGTGAGCTTTCTTCTGCCACTCGTCGTCCTCTTTCCTCAGGCTGTCGACGCGACGGGGGCCGAGTCGCTCCGTCTCCAGGGAGATCTGAGTGTAAAAACGAAGCGTAGCTGTTTTCTTTTATTTCGCAAACTTAAACAGACTGAGACTGGTGTTGATGTTAAAGCGGCGGGACAGACTGACTGGAAATAGAGAAGCAGCAGTTGAACTTTTCACCCCTTTTTTTTTTTTTTTTTTTTTGGTAAGTAACACAAACGTCCAGCAGATGGAGCCAGCGCAGCGAGCGGCAACAAGAGACGTCAGCGTGTTACCAGATGAAAACACCGGTGTCGGTAGATTTTGTAAAACACGTGACGTCATTTGTCTTTTGAATGAAACAGTTCAAGAGTTTCTTGTTACATGATACATACATGTGCTGTTAACAGATCCAGATGTGACAGGAGTTGCATGAGTCACATAAGAGAACATGCTTCAGGTCTATGGTGACCCTCTTTATCAGGACTCTTTGGATTCATCCTTTTCCCATATTGACCAAGGTGGAGACTCCTGTCACATCTGGATCTGTTAACAGCTGATGTCAGACTAGACGTGTCTATCAGTGATCTGAGTGTGGAGCAGTGACTTTATCAGTTAATTCCTTGTGGTTTTTGGTCCCTGAAGCTCTGCTTTTAATCTATTTAATGTGTCTTAAACACTTTGTACACATTCCCTGTATTTTCTTGCATGTATGGTCTTAACAGCAACTGCTAAAATAAAACATGTGGCTGGTCTGTAACTATAATATATTGTACATCATCGTCTTTTAAATATTACAAACCCGGATTTTCGTCTCCGTCTTTGTCACTTTCTATAGAAACCGAAGGTAACAACGTGGCGTCCAACGGGTCTGGACGTGACCACGGGCTCTCAAACTCTAAAAGGTCCAGCAACTCGTGTCGTGTCCATGTGAAAACAGTCGGTGGTGGGAGAAGAAGAAGAAGAAGAAAAAAAAAAAAAAAAAACAGCAGCGCCACGTGGAGACGTAGAGTCAAAGAGTCTTGGGAGTTTACCGAGAAACACAAACCCCCCGGAACAAAATGTACACAGAGAATTAAAAAAAAAAAAAAAGGGGATAAATACAGTCGTGTATTGACGTGAACCAGATGTGCGTGTAGGTGCTGACAAATAAATAAACAAAACCAACTAAACCCCAGAAGGATCCGATTCAAGTGTTTTTCACCGGTGAATTTAGAAGCTTCAGGCTCGTACGAGTGTGTGAGCGCACGTGAGGGAGTGTGTGTTTTTCTTTCTTTTTTTTTTTTTTTTGGATGAACAGAGTGACGTAATCTCTCCTCCCCCACTCGCTCCAGAGAGACGACACGAACAACCCGAGGCCCCAAGTCTGAGAGGATCGGTCTGAGAAACTGGAGACGATGGAAATAGAAATAAAGATACGTGTTTTTTAATAACTTCATTAAATTGTTGTTTGACAGAAACGACGCAGGTTTTACTTTTTACTGTGATTATTATTATTATTATTATTATTATCATTACTATTATGTATCCTAGGAGTTGTTTCAGTTTAGAAAGTGGGAACGTTTAGCATCACTACTAAACTCAGCATCGCTAACGTGTAGCATCAGTAACGCTTAAAATCTTCTCTAGCATTTAGCATCTCTAATGCTGAACATCACTAGCACTTAGCATCAATAACGCTTAGGATATGTAGCATTTAGCATCACTAATAAACTCAGCATCTCTAACGTGTAGCATCAGTAATGCTTAAGATAACTAGCACTTAGCATCACTAGCGGTTATCATCACTACACCCTTGGCATCATTACAAACTTAGCATCTCTAAAGCTTAGCATTACTAGCACTTAGGTTCTCTAGCGTTTAGCATCTCTACATCCTTAGCATCGCTAATGTTTATATCTAATGCTTAGCATCACTAGCACTTAGCATATTTACACCCTTAGTATTGTTACAAACTTAGCATCACTAATATTTAGCGTATCTAACGTGTAGCATCCCCAATGCTTAACATTACTCATGTTTAGCATCGCTAACGTGTAGCATCAGTAACGCTTAAAATCTTCTCTAGCATTTAGCATCTCTAATGCTGAACATCACTAACACTTAGCATCAATAATGCTTAGGATATGTAGCGTTTAGCATCAAAACAAACTTAGCATCGCTAATGTTTAGCATCACTAACGTGTAGCATTGGTATTGCTTAAGATATCTAGTGTTTAGCATCACTACAAACTTAGCATCTCTAATGCCTAGCATCACTAGCACTTAGCATCACTAGCGCTTAGCATCACTACACCCTTAGCATCGCTAATGTTTAGCATATCTAATGCTTAGCATCACTAGAGCTTAGCATCAATAACACTTAGGATATGTAGCGTTTAGCATCACTACAAACTTAGCATCGCTAATGTTTAGCATCACTAACGTGTAGCATCAGTGACGCTTAAGATATCTAGTGTTTAGCATCTCTAATGCTTAGCATTACTAGCACTTAGCATCACTAGCGGTTATCATCACTACACCCTTGGCATCACTACAAACTTAGCATCGCTAATGGTTAGCATATCTAATTTTTAGCATCTCTAGCATAAAGCATCTGTAATGTTTAAGATATCTAGTGTTTAGCATCTCTAATGCTTAGCATCACTAGAGCTTAGCATAACTACACCCTTAGCATCACTACAAACTTAGCATCACTAATAGTTAACATGTCTAACGTGTAGCATCCCCAATGCTTAGCATCACTAACTCTTAGCATTGCTAACTCTTAGCATCGCTAACATTTAGCATATCTAACTTTTATCATGACTCTTGTCTAAAGTTTATACTAAACACTTGAAACGTGAGTTCAACTTGTCAAAAAGGCCAAAGTGTTTGTGTCATTGGGACAAAACACAAACTAACTCACAAACTCACAAAGGAAAATGACAAAACGCTAATAATCATTTTATTCCGATTACTTTATTTTTATAATCATTTATAATCCAAACAGTCGATACAGTCTCTAGAGAGTAGAACTTGTGTTCTGAACTAGTTGGAAGTTAAAAACATGGTGGAGGCAGATTTGTGCTTCATGACAAGTGTTCGACAACAACACAACAGTAAACCAGCAGCACCTCGGTGTGAAAACGCCAACATGCGTCTGAGATGTGACACGTCGGCGCGACAAACGGACGACGTCTCCGTCCTGACGACGACGTCCTCCTCTGACCTCCGAGACAAATCAAATTCAAACTAAACGCAACTCTCTTGGCTCCGTCGCTCTGTTCCACTGGTTTTTATGCAAAACGGAAAAACGCCGACTGGCGAAATGTGTCTACATCGCCCACAATGCAACTGGACTCTACTGAAGACTGTGTCATATACATATGGACGTGCTCGACGTTGATTGGACGACTGATACTCAACCGCTTCCTGATTTTGGTCATTGGTGTCCAAATTATGTGCGGTATGCTAACACGTTAGCGTCTAATCAGGGTTTCCAATACAATGATCAATGTGTGGTGGGCCGACACAAGTTGATCGATTGATTGATCGACGCCACTTGGTAGCTGTAATGCTAATGCTAATGCTAATGTTTACACAATCAGTGTTTCTCGTACGTAAAACTGTGGCGCCACGTCATCGTCTAGTTTGCTCCACCACAGGTGATTACTGTCATTATGGCACGTCATAGCTCTAATGCTAATGCTAATGCTAATGGAGTGCATGTTTAGCACCTTTACCCCTTTTACACATTTAAAGGAGCAGTATGTGAGATTGTGGCCAAAAACAAAAGTTGAGTCGAGGTTGCCAGATCGTTTGGCGGATCCTGCAAAAACTACTCTACAAGGAGCTAACGTAGCTAACGACGAGTCATGCACTCTAAATTGATCGCCTGTTGATCCGATAGGGATGACTCGTATTTTTATCCACAGTTAATGTCTAATGTTATGTTTCGTATTTGCCATAATTCGCTAACTGCTAATGTTTGCGCTGTTAACATATCGTCTCAGCGTAACACGATGCTAACGTTAGCATCACCGCTTTATTTTTGAAACGCGAAAACACGACCGGTGTTTCTCTCTTGCGTTGACGAGTCTGTGACGCCGCGTCGTCGTCTGGTTTGCTCCACGCGTTACGACACTTTCACAGCTCTAATGCTAATGCTAACGCTAATAGTGCCCTTGTTAATAAGCACCGCTTCTGAACGACACAACGTGCCCTGAGCATTTGAAAGATGGTTTCTGCTTTTCGTCAAGACGAGTCATAGTAGTTTTTAGTAGCGTCAAACATTTGTAATCCACTATATTTGTAGCTAAAGCTAACTGGCTAATTTGTTAAAATGTGATTATTCTGGTTGTACCATTGTTGTCAGTGATGTCAGTGTTTCTAATTAGCATGATTCCTTAATCTCTGGTGACATATTAGGATCATTTTATGATTCATTGACATAAAAAAAATCTCACATAGTGCACCTTTAATATGATAACACGTTGAATATTTTTACTTTTACCTGGAAATCTCCACATAAAGAAAAAAAAAAAAAAACACCTGGTTACTTCACCTAATCCTCTCCTCATGAATAACACACGTCTGTCGCTGCTGCTGCTGTTACAATCGTTACCCATAATCCCGTGGTGTTGACGACACATCACACCTCTGCTTCAATAGCTGCTGGTGATAAAGACACAGACGCGACAGACTGAGGCTGAAAATAGAAGTGACGCCACTTTGTAACGAGTCACTGTGGCCGTGGCTTTTATCTCATTTGGTTAAAATAGCAGCTGAAGGCTCCTTTTGTTTGTTTTTTGTTTTAAAGCGTCGGATACAAGCGGCGTTTATCAGGCTGCTGCTGAGTAACGACGATACTGAAAGTAAAACAAAAAAACGAAAAACCTAAGGTTTAACTTCAGAGAAATAGCGTCACGCGACACTATACGACAGCCGACGACCGCCGTCACCCGAGACGCCATCTTTAATTCATGGCTGCACTCTGACCCCACGCCACGCCGTCCCACAATGCACCATTGGACAAAACGCCGGGCGACAACGCCGCTCTTTGTTGACCGGTTCATTCAGGTGATCGTTGGTCAAATTACCTGATGAGTTGATCAATTATCATTGTAAATCGACCCCTCACAGATCAATACAATCGACAGAAAATTCGAAACTGAAACAAATGCAAATATTTAAGTTATTTATTCATTAATTAAATTAAACTATTATTATTTTTATTGCATCTTATTTTTATTTCTTATTTGTTTTATTCTATATATGATTTTTTCATTTGATTTTATTATTTTAGTTTATTTTTATTTTATTATTATTTCATACATACTGATAAATTTACTTTTATTTTGTTTTGTTTGTTTTATTTTATTCATATGTTAACCATTTTATTCATTTTATTTTATTATCTATTATTTTAAATGATTTTATAATAATTTCATTTGAAACACGTTGATCATTTTCTTTTATTTATTTGTTTTATTACTTTATTTATTTTATTATTAGATGGACCATGATCATTTTGGGTTTTTTTTCTGTATTTGTTCTCATTTGATTTTATTATTTTCATCTGATTTTTATTAAATTTTTTCATTTAATTTTTTTGAAACACGTCGATTTCATTTATTCTGTTAATTCATTTTGCATTTTATTTGATTATTTTACGCTATTTCTGTATTTTTTCTATTATTTATAGTTATCATTTATTTGTTTTTTATATCATCATTTCGTATGATTATTATCATTATTTTTATCTGATACACGTTGATCGTTTTGATGAGGTCCAGGTCTCAGAAACGTGATAAAACATGAACCTTCCTCTGCTCTCGGTTGTATTTCTAGCGAACATTTGGCAGCGTCGCGTCAGATGCAAACCACATGTAAATTGCAGCGTCGTCCTGAATCCTGCTGGTTCTTTTCCTCTTTTCTTTGCCAACGGGAGAGAATCTCTGGTGATGATTTGTCGGTTTGGGAGAAACAAACCACCTCTGCCGTCGGCGAACTGGCCTCGTTTGCATACAGCTTTGTTTTGAGGCCGTTCGGTCGCCCCGAGGGGGAGCAGGTGGAAACGCTCTGGGATGGTTCAGCAGTTCAGATTCTCAGGTGGAGACGTGAAACGTCTTCGGGCTGAAGTCACTCAGGAATTTCAACGTTTCAGTAAAGTTGGGAAACTCAAGTCTGAGGAGAGAGAAACGTGCCGAGACCTGCTACCGGTTTTATTTGTTGATTTAGTCTGATATTAAAAACAAAACCAGAAAAACAACCTTAGGAGATTTAAATTTTCTCCAAAACCCTTAACTAGATGTTAGCACGTTTATCATTGCTCCAAATTTAGCATCTCTAATGTTGACCATCGCTAACATTTAGGATCGCTAATGCTTAGCATGGCTAAGATTTAGCGTTGATAACTCATAACACCGCTAACACTTCGAATCACTACACATTTAGCATCTCTGATGCTTAGCAACAGTAGCACTTAGCATCTGTAACGGTTAGTGTAACTGACACTTAGCATCACTAACGCTTAGCGTCTTAGCGTCGCTAATGATTAGCATCTCCAACACATGACATCACTAACGCTCAACATCAAGCGATTAGCGATGCTAAACATTTAGCATCACTAACACCTAGCATTCTAGTTTTTAGCATTCCTGATGATTAGCATCTCTAACAGTTAACATCACTAATGTTAGCATCACTAACACCTAGAATTTCTAACTCTTAGTATTGCTAATGATTAGCATCTTTCGTAAACAACATCTATAATGCTAAGCATCGCTAATGATTAGCACCCCCAACACTTAACATCACTAATGTTTAGCATCGCTAACATTTAGCATTGCTAAAACCTAGCATTTCTAACTCTTAGCATCTCTAATATTTAGCATCTGTAAGGTTTAGCATCACTAACGCTTAGTATGACTTAACACTTAAAACGCGAGTTCAACTTGTCAAAAACAGAGGAAAACATTTCCATTTGTTACTTTTTGTTTTTGTAACATGTCTCCATTAACTGCACAGTCCTATCATCTACGTCTGTGTAATTTTTCAACAAAAACAAAACAAAAAAAAACAACCAGATTAATTAAAAATCAACTAATGTAACAAAGAAACATGTGACCACAGCAGCATGTATTTGACTGATCCTTTAACAAGAAGTTGCCGCAAACTATTTTAATGATGATTCAGTGAAATTAAAATAAACTTAGAGCAGCACCCGCCCAAGAAGATAAATACCGACATAATACGGTCATAAACAAAAACACGCCCACGCGGTCACTTGTGGCGATTAGCGACGCGACGCTGTGAGAGGAATGTGGTTCAGAGGGGAAAGTCCTCGCAGCACAGTTCAAACCGTTTGGCGTCCGTGTCAAACTTGAACAGTGAAGCGTCTGAAAGTAAACCTGCCGTCTGCTAATGTTGCTGATTTGCCAAAATGTAAAATGGGTTAAAAAAAGAAAAGGAAACAAAACCTAAACGAGGCTTAAAGTCGAGCTCGCTGGATCAAGGACGGGACGAGAAGTCACATTTATAAACGTATTTGACTGAGCTGCTGGATCATGGAGAGAATAATGATCATGATTATATGTGACAACTCTTAGCATCGCTAAAGTTTAGCATAACCAACACTTCTTCTCTAACACTTGGCATTTCAAACGCTTAGAATCGCTAACATTTAGCATCTCTAACGTTTATCATCTCTAACACTTAGCATTTGTAACATTTAGCATCTCTAGTGTTTAGCATCTCTGACGTTTAGCATCTCTAACGTTAGCACCTCTAACACTTAGCATTTCTAACACTTAGCATCTCTGACGTTTAGCATCTCTAACGTTTAGAATCTCTAGTGTTTAGCATCTCTAACATTAGCATCTCTAATGCTTAGCATCTCTGACGCTTAGCATCTCTGACGCTTAGCATCTCTGACACTTAGCATCTCTGACACTTAGCATCTCTAACGCTTAGCATCTCTAACGCTTAGCATCTCTGAGACTTAATATTGCTCTCACTTAATATTGCTTAGCATCTCTAATGTTTAGCAACGTTTGGCATCTCTAAAGCTTTACGTTGCTAACGTTTAGCGCCGATAACACTTAGCATCTCTAACTCTTATAACACGTGTCCAAAGTTTGCACTAAACACTTGAAACGTGAGTTCAACTTCAAATGGTCGAAGTGTTTGTGTCATTGGAACAAATTACTTTGTCTTTGTGAATCATTTGTGGTCGTACTCAAAATTGCACATCTTAATAATAATAATAACTGTTATATTACTATAATTATCATATTTAAGGTTACATTAATGAGGGTTAAATGGCCTATGACACATGCGTACGTGTCGTATTTATATCTACGACATCTTTATAGTACTACCCGTACGGCTGATTTGCATTTTACTCCGGTATATGTTGTTTATTTTCTGCGCTAATCCTCTTTTTTTTTCTCTTTTTTTTTAGAGCAACTCTAATCCACGCGAATGCACAAATTCCTGGCTTAATAAAGCTGATTTTGTGTCCGATTCTGGCATTTATGGTTAAATATAGACGTAAGACACGCTTAAAGTGAAGTTCGACGTGGAAACACAGAAGTGTGTGTGTGTGTGTAGGTGTATGTGTATGTGCTGAGGCTGCAGAATTACTGAGTGGTTTAGTGGCTGCTGTAATAATACTTACGCTGCTTGTTAAGCCGCTCTAGGCAGAGACAGAGAGAAAAAAAATCCTCTGCCCTCCACAGCCCCCCCTGATGTACAACTACAGATCGGCTACTACACCATCACCGGCTAATGCTAATGGCATTACAGCGAGCTTAGGACTGTACCACAGCTCTACCCTTTGATTTAAAGGGGACATAGATGGATGTTTTTAATATTGTAAACTGTACGTAAAAGACCATAAACATGAGTATTTAAATGAGCTGTGCTCTGATTGGTTGATTTCCGGCGACAGCAAAAAGAGAGAAAAGTTACGGAGGCTTTTAGGTGAAAGGGGAGGGGTCGCACGACTGTCCAACATGACGCGAACACAGGACAAGCACTTCAAAAACGAAAGGGTGCGAGAAATTTCCCAGCATGCAACAGGACAAGGATGGCGAAACAGAGGGAGAGCGGGAGGCTTACAGATTTGTAGGTCAGTTGTCAGAGAAAAAGTTAGCAATTCGATCGTATCGCTAACCGCAACTAGTTGTTACTTCGCTAACGTTTTCCACACAACCCTCCAAATGAAGCTAATCCCAGCGCCAGCACTTCAAATGAAGACGGGGGAGAAATTTCCCAGCATGCACCAGCACAAGGATGCAGTTGTCAAAAAAAGTTAGCGACTGAACTGATAAACTAATCGATACGTTTAACCTATTAAGCTAACTTATCACTAACTAACTGCTAATCGGTAACGTTAGTTATTTGCTTAGCAACCACTAGTCGTCACTTTGCTAACATTTTCCATTCGTCTGAGAACAGGACTCTTTATTCATGATAAATTGAAGACGCCATCTTTGTTTTGTTTGCTGCCATTCGGTCGTCATGGAGACTCATCGAGTCGTCTTACGTAGCAACCGGGGACGAAGTAGAGGTGTCTCATTTCCTAGGGGGATGTTTTCACCCCCACCCCCCTCACTGCTTTTAGTTCGCTCTTTTCTTGTTAAAAGTGGGGGGGGGTTATATTTTAGGGGCGTGTCTAAAGTTATGACATCGTAACCTTTCGCAGAACGGAAAGAATCAGTTATGATGTCGTTTTAAAGCGGCTGTTTCTATTATTTTTTTATTATTATTATGCGTACAGAGGCGTAGACTGGGTTTGACACAACGAACTGTCTTTATTCAACGACGTCAAAGAAAATATGATTTTTGTATCATGTGTCCCCTTTAAAAAAAACAAACCATGAATCTGGAGCTGTAGCTGCTGGAGTCAAAGTGCGGTCCAGGACAGACCAGTTAGCCGCCGTCTAACCCTCCCTGCTTAAATCCAGCCCTAAAACAGATGGTACTTGTATTTGCGTGTGTGTGTATGTGTGTGAGTGTGTATGTGTGTTACCTTAATCTGCTGTCGGCGCAGCATTGCCAGTTCCCTCATGTCCCTGAACGGCTGCAGCAGGTAGTGGTAGAGCTGAGTGGTGGCCTCCAGCAGCTCGCCGTACGCCTCGTCCTCCTCGGGGTAAACCTGCAGCAGCTCCACCATACTGTCCACGGCTCGGTGTTTGTCCAACACCTGCAGACAACAAATATTCGCAACATTAAAACGAAGTACGTTGTGTTTAAAGGAGGACGAGGCGTAAGATGTGACCCACAAACTAAACCCTGGTTCACACTAGTCGACTCCACCAACGATCCCCGAGACTCAGACTCTGTCGTGATCGTTAACGACTTGTTGTTCCCGTGATCTGGAGTCTCAACAACTGGTCTGAGACCTGTAGTGTTCACACTACAAGACTTGTCAGTGATCGACTCCCGATCACACCGTGACGTCACCAAACTCTACGTCTGGTCACGTGAACTAGACAGGATGTAGCCGCTGCAGCTAAAACCGGCGTGTAAACATCACCATGGCAACGCGGTGGTTTTCATGGTGGAGCTGGGTACTGGGTAACATCTGGATCAGACGCGGGGAGTTTGTAGAAAGTGAAAATGAAAGAAAAAACTGTTAAAACGCCAGACTTTTAAATGTGGTTGTGAGTTTGCTAACGCTTAGCTTCTCTAACAAAATAATGCTGTAAAACTTAACGTTGCTAGCATCACTAGCACTTAGCAACGCTAATGTTTAATGTCGGTAACAAGTAACATTGCTAGCTTTTGGCATCACTGATGTTTATCGTTGCTAGCTCTTATCATCGCTAACGTGTAACACTGGTAACACTTGACGTTGCTAACTCTTGGCATCGCTAGCATTTAGCATCGCTAGCTCTTCAAACGTCAGACTTTTAAACGTGGTTGTGAGTGAATCAGTGAGATGGCAGCAGCATTTATCTCACATCCCTCCTCTGATTGGCCGTCGCTCTTTGTCAGTCTCTTCAGACTCCTCCAGTTTTCTAACATGACAGATCCAGTCCCGGTCTCAGACCAGGTCTTTTGGTAAAGTCGACTAGTGTCAACTAGATTTTAGCCTTTTGCATCGCCGTTGTCGGGGTCCAAGCTAGCACCCAGCGCCGCTCCCTCATTCTCGCTTCACCACACACTCGCTACGTCACACATTCACAACCAGAGTTACGTCTGGGGGCTGTTATTACGTTACGGAGACACTCTGACTCTGATTAATACAGGACAAGTCACCTATTGAATCTTATTTTTAAAACTTTCTATGCAACAATGGAGGGAAACGGCGACGCGGGCAAGGTTTTGTGGTTTGCGCTAATAAAAAAATATGACTAAACTTAACTTGTGTTTCCAGAAAATGTTAAACCAGACAGGTTAATTTAAGACAGTGTGAGTATGAGCGTGTAGTGGCTCGAACAAAAGCTCTTTCAAAAGCTAAAACGCCTAAACGGAGCCAATTTCTATTTTTTTTTTTCCAGTAAGAACAAGAGTAAAGAGTGTGTGCGTGTGTGAGGCAACGCTGGCGAACGCCGTCAGCAATGACACCATAAAATACATTGTTCCAGTCGAGTACAATGAGAATAAATTGGCTCCGGTTGTTGCTGATTCATCCCATATGTAGAGGAATCCACAGGCTCCTCATTGTTACGGAGATAAACGCTATCAAAACAGCTATTGTGCGAATAAAACACAATTCATCTCGGAGCACAATCCTCCTCCTTCGGGGTAATATTGAAATCTTCAATCTGCATCTGTGAATAAAGTGCTCCTCTCTCTCTGTGTAGATATGAATAGAGACTCTTATATTAACTCCAGGCTGCTCCTTCACGTCGTGGAGCGAGAGAGAAGAGGTGTGAGGGGTGGGGGGGACACTAAACCGATTCAGCTCCGACTGCTGAACACAGCTCCTACTGTTTACCTCCGCTACACGTTTCTGTGGTAACGGCCGACCGACCGGAAAAGTCAGGGAAACCCCCCCTCACCCTTCAATGTTGCTAAAAGCTAAATGAGCCGAACGTGGATTCGAATTTTTTTTTAGTTTTCGCTGGAACTGTATTTACTTTCACCCGCCCGTGTTTGTCGTCGTTTCCTGCTGTTGTTGTTATTTACATACAGTCCGTCTGTTTGTTGACGACACACACACACACACACACACACACACACACACACACACACAGGGGGTTGATTACCGAGGCTGCAGACAAGACAAGACAAGAGGATTACGTTTCTACGCCTTAATCGGAGGCGAAACTACTAGTTGATTAATTAACAAAAGAAAAAAAAAAAAAAAAAAAAAAAAAAAAGTCCAGCTTCTTAAGTTCGCTTTTTCCTTGTTGTAAATGATTATTAACTGGATATTTTCAACTTCTGGGCAAAACAAACAAGTTCAAAGGTTCTATTACACCTGTAGTTTATGAAACGCAAACAGAAAATACAAATATATAGATTAAAAGTGCAAAAAAATAACATAACATTACAAAGCCAACGTTTAGCATCTCTAACATTTAGCATCTTTAACACTTAGCATCTCTAACATTTAGCATCTCTAACATTTAGCATCTCTAACATTTAGCATCTCTAACATATAGCATCTCCACATTTAGCATCGTGTATGTTTAACATCGCTAGTACTTAGTATAGTTACGCTGATATGACGAGGTGTCGGAGACATCACACTACTGTTTGAGTTAATTCCACATTAAAATAATCAAAATGTACAAATAATTACTTCCAAACATTAAAACCAAATGTTGTGGATGTGAAGTCTTCCTGCTGCTACAGACTGGGATGTTTTTGGACGACAGTTTTATTTGGTGTTTTATGTGAGATTTTTTTTGTGTTTAACATATTAAAGTTCATAAAAAATGACAATAAAGGACATTTTGACTCTGTACAGACTCTCACACACTGTTTAAACAACCTCTGTATACTAGAGGGTGTTTATATTGATATTATTTATAAGACTCGCTTTATTTATTTTACCTTTATATGTAATTTCTAAATAAAAAAATTGAAACAGATACAGTAAAACGGTCTGTTCTGACAAAGGCTCAGTTATGACGTCATAACTTTAATCAGATGTCGGTTGCTACGTAAGACAATGCGACGAGTCTCCACGACAACCGAATGACAAACAAACAAACAAAGATGGCGTCTACAGACTCGTTTTGTCTGTCAAGTTGGCGACGGATTAAAAACTGACAAGATGTTTGTTACATTAATCTAGTTTATCATTAATAAAGAGTCCTGGTATCAGATGAATGGAAAACGTTAGCAAAGTGACCACTAGCGATCGCTAAGCGAACGCTATTGGTTAGTGAAATGTTTAACATCTCTACTGATTAGTATCTCTTACGTTTAGCATTTCTAACGCTTAGCATCTCTAACATTTAGCATCTCTAACGTTTAGCATCTTAAACATTTAGCATCTCTAACGCTTAGCATCTCTAACACTTAGCATCTGTAATGTTTAGCATCTCTAACATTTAGCATCTCTTATGTTTAGCATCTCTAACATTTAGCATCTCTTATGTTTAGCATCTCTAACAATTGGCATCTCTAACGCTTAGCAGAATGACAGCTAGCAGTTGCTAGCTAACGTTATCGATCAGCGAAGTTAGCTTTATATGTTTTAAATTTATCAATTAAATTAATTCGTTAAATTTTTTTTTTTAACAACTGCTCTATAAATAAATCTATAGGTGTCCTGTTTTCCCCTCTGCCGCCAACCTTGCCTTGGTGCATCCTGGGAAATTTCTCAAACCCCTTCTGAAAACTTCTGAAAGCTGCCGTCAGTCACTTTACTCCTTTACCTTTGCTGGAAACCGACCAATCAGCTCGCGGCTCATTTAAATATTCATGAGCGCGCTGAAAACCGGTCGTGTCATTCTAGAGGTATTTCACGAGGTTACATTAGGTCGTTTAGGATCGTTTACATACTATTTGGAGACGTCAAAGAACAGTTTACAATGATTAAAAAACATCCTTTCTGTGTCCCCTTTAATCCAGACGAGTCTGAGTGAAAGTTTGAGTCCAAATTCTCCCTCGGACTAAAACTCAAACGTCTTATTTGACAGAGATGTTGTGGAAAGATAAACATCGGCGTGCTAATTTTAGCCGTTTAGCTCCAAAGTGAGACATAATTACAGGACGCGATACGAGTTTCAGCTACAGCCGAGCGGCTCCGACACCCTGTCATCACGATTCACGACCGACTCTTCCAGTTTGTTTCGTCGCTACACACACACACACACACACACACACACACACACACACACAGAGGATGTAAGAAGTCTGAGAAGAAATACTGGTTATTGTTTCGACGGTGAGGATGATTCAGCAGAAGTTGAGGCCGACCACAAAAAATGTGCCGTCGTGTTTTTAACTCGTGAGGTTTATGAACCAGACTTGAGAGTCTTCAAATCATCTTCATCACCTGATGACGACAACACAAACCCAGAGATAATGGAGCCGCAACCACATGACCGTTAGCATGTTAGCATTACTAACGCTTAGCATCTCTAATATATAGCAACTCTAACGCTTAGCATCTCTAATGTATAGCATCTGTAACGCTTAGCATCTCTAACAGTTAGCATCTCTAACGCTTAGCATCTCTAACAGTTAGCATCTCTAACACTTAGCATCTCTAAAAGTTAGCATTTCTAACGTTTAGCATCTCTAAAGTTAGCATCTCTAATATATAGCATCTGTAACACTTAGCATCTCTACCAGTTAGCATCTGTAACACTTAGCATCTCTAACAGTTAGCATCTCTAACAGTTAGCATCTCTAACGTTTAGCATCTCTAAGATTTAGCATCGTATAAGCGTAGCATCTCTCACAGTTAGCATCTCTAATGTTTAGCAACTCTAACACTTAGCACCGCTAACGCTTAGCATCTCTAATGCTTAGCACTTCTAACACTTAGCACCGCTAACGCTTAGCATCTCTAATGCTTAGCAGTTCTAACACTTAGCACCGCTAACGCTTAGCATCTGTAATGCTTAGCACTTCTAACACTTCGCATCTCTAACGATTAGCACTTCTAACATTTAGCATCTGTAATACTTAGCGTCTCTAACATTTAGCATCTGTAATACTTAGCATCTCTAACACTTAGCATCTCTAACATCAGCAGCTTCCAGTTTGTTTCGTCACTGTTTCGACACGCTGAGGATGAATCAGCAGAAGTTGAGGCCGACCACAAAAAATGTGCCGTCATGTTTTTTTTAGCCAAAACATGAGGTTTATGAACCAGACTCATGAGTCTTCACATCATCTTCATCACCTGATGACGACGACAACACAAACCCAGAGATAATGGAGCCGCAACCATGTGAGCGTTAGCATGTTAGCTTGAGTCGACGTCAATGATTGACACATGAGCACGAGTGAAGCATCTGAGGTTTGTTTTTCTTCATTTTTGCTCTTTTTGTGGTCTGAGTTATCATCATGAGGGTGGAGCTGCATCTTGTGACTTTACCACAAACTTTACCACTGACCCGTCTATAAAAAAAAAAAAAAAAAACATGCTTCATATTTAACCTAAAGATAAGCTTTAGCCTCATCTCTGCTGGGACCGGGCCGTCGTCTCTAGTTTATTATCTGACCTGCAGTTTGAACGTTGGACTCACTGACCTGGAAAAACAAAAACACGTGTTCTCTAATATAATAAAACACATCCTGTAATAAAATACAACCTGTGTTGTTTCTGTCAACATGCTAACCGCTAACCTTCTTTAACAAAAGCTGCAGTTACCGGTGTTATGTTATGATGCAGGAATGTGTAATAAATCCAAACTTTCCACTTTGTGAGTTTTCTCTTATTTTGTATCGACACAAACACGTCGGTCATTTCAGAAGCTTAAATTCACGTTTCAAGTGTTTGGTACATATTTTGGACAAGTGTTATACTAAGTGTTAGTGATGCTAAACGTCAGAGATGCTAAACGTTAGAGATGCTAAACATTGAAGATGCTAAGTCTTAGTGATGTTAAGCGTTAGAGATGTTAAAGATCCTAAATGTTCGAGATGCTAAATGCTAGACATGCTAAGTGTTAGAGATGCTAAACGTTAGAGATGCTAAGTGTTAGAGATGCTAAACGTTAGAGATGCTAAACGTTAGAGATGCTAAGTGCTAGACATGCTAAGTGTTAGAGATGCTAAATGTTAGAGATGCTATGTGTTAGAGATGCTAAACGTTAGAGATACTAAGTGTTAGAGATGCTAAACATTAGATGCTAAACGTTAGAGATGCTAAACGTTAGAGATGCTAAACGTTAGAGACGCTAAGTGTTAGAGATACTAAGTGTTAGAGATGCTAAACGTTAGAGATGCTAAGTGCTAGAGATGCTAAACGTTAGAGATGCTAAGTGTTTAAGATGCTAAACGTTAGAGATGCTAAACGTTAGAGAGGCTAAACGTTAGAGACGCTAAGTGTTAGAGATACTAAGTGTTAGAGATGCTAAACGTTAGAGATGCTAAGTGCTAGAGATGCTAAACGTTAGAGATGCTAAGTGTTTAAGATGCTAAATGTCAGAGATGCTAAACATCAGAGTTGCTAAATGTTAGAGATGCTAAGCATTAGAGACGCTAAGTGTTATAGATGCTAAATGTTAGAGATGCTAACCGTCAGCTACAAGCATCATAATGTAGCGTATACATTACGTATACGAGTCTTTTCCAGCGTCAGATATAAACATTACTTCACTTCCTCTGTCACTCTGTTTTGACCAGTTTTCCCAGCAACACAAAGACTCCAGGAAACTCACTAACAACCTTTCACCTCTTCTACTCTGGACCCCCCCCCCCTCATCCCCACCACCACCCCCTCCACCTTTTATGAACAGCAAACTCAGTCATTACTGTAGAACAAAAAAAAAAAAAAAAAAAAAACTTGACGCTTGATTACATCAGATTAGTTTAGTTACCGGCGTTCCCAATAAAGCCCAGGGAGTCTGTTGAGCGCATAAGTGAGACGTTGTGTCATTAGAATAATTTCTTCCTGGTCGGGGCCGAACCCACAGCTGTTTGTGCTTTGTGTGTCAGTGTGTTGGAAAAAAAAAAAAAAAAAACATCTTCGCATCAGGGGGGTTGTCTGTTTTTGTCTCTAATCTTCAACGTTATCGTCTCAGGTCGGTGTCGAGGTAAAGATATACACATATATGTGTGTGGATTAGTGTTGAAATGATCCTAAAACAGCTGTGGTGACACGTCATTTGTGTAACTCCACCTCTAATTGTTCTCTCTCTTTTTTTTTGTGAGTGTGTGTGTGTTTCGGCCTTCAAACTGCTCAGCCAACTGGAGTGTGATGTCTGGCCAGAGCCGATCATATTACAGGCCTGGAAACGTGCAGCAACAGATGGTTTATCACAGGGAGTTGGAGGAGGAGGAGGAGGAGGGGGACAAAGGAAGAGGAGGAGAATGAGTCGAACCAAGAGGCTCAATTATACTGTGGAAACTAAAAAGATCTATGTGTGTGTTTGTGTGTGTAACTGGTGTGAGTTCAATTGAAAAATAAAAATAAAAAAAGACTTTTAAAACCAAACTTAACACCGGTTTCATCCTCCAACTTGCAAAAGCTGCATTAAAAACCTGTAAAAAGTGATCGTAAATGCATAATTATCATATTTTAAATGGACTTTAACACCATAATTAAGTGTTTATTATCATTTAATTATAATAATAGTCGACTTAAACTTGAATGAGCTGCTGAAAACTTTATGAATGAACGAATCTAATGAAAAATAACTTAGAAACGTGTATAAGTATTTAAAAAGTGTTTTTTAATTAAGCAGGTGAGGTCATGTGAGGTTATAAGCTAATTAAATTAGATTTAAAAGTGTTTATTTCACCTCTTGCATGGCTCTCTTGGCCCTCTCCAGTGCATCTTCGTATCCTTTCTGCCTCAGCTCGCTCAGGCTCTCGTAGTACTCCTCCGTGTCGTCGCCCTCGGAGAAAAGCACCTGAGACAGGATCTTCCAGCCGCAGGTGTCCAGGGCGTGACCCAGGTACACCTGCAGCTGGTAGCAAAGGGCCTCGGTCTCCCGCTGCGACGCTCCCGGAGCACCGAAGAGCACCGTCCACACTCCGGATTGCTCCTCCGGGAAGGACGGTAAACACGGCTCCAGGTCTGAGTTGACGGCGCAAAGCTGGAGGTGAACGGCCCGCAAGTCCTGGAAGGAAAACAACCCGGCCCAGCTGAAGTCTTCCCGGGCGTTCATCTCACGATCCACCGGGTCTGGATCATCCAGCGCGTCCACCAAAACCACAACCGGATCCAGAATCTCCATATCCATCACCTTGGGTGTCACGACATCCCAGGACCCTAACGTGTGGCTGATACACTCAACCGTCTGAGAACCACCGGGTTTTAAACCCTTTTTATCCGCGGTTACGCTCTTCCCTTTAGGCACCGAGTGCGGTCGAACTTTCACGCCGGGGTAGACATCATCTCTCCGGGACGCGGCTGCCACCGAGGCGCCGGGGCCCAGAGGAGGTTGAGTGTTAGTATTATTAGCATTAGTACAGTCCAGGAGCGGGTCTAGGAAAGTGGCCCGTCTCTGTACGGTTCTGTTGTGGCAGGTTATGGCGAACTTCCCCTCGATGTCGTTCCAGGCCACGATGAAAGCGAATTTATGCCGTTCTTTCTCGTCGAAGACCCGGGGTCGCACGGACACCCACCCGGACTCTAAGTTGTCCTCCATGGTGAATGACATCTCACTCAACCAGTGGGGAAAGACAACTAGGTGAACGTTTAAAAAAAAAAAAAAGAAAAGAAAAGGGAAAAAAAAGGAGAAAAAATCTCCCCCCTCGGTCTTGACGAAGCTAACGGTTCCAGCTAGCGAAGCTGCTACCTCCAGCGGGAAAAGTACGAACCTCGACCCGGGTCAGAAGCGAACAAAACCGGCGGCGAAACAAAGGACTTCCAGCTTTGTTTACCCGCTGGCAGCGCAACGAGAGCGGCCCAGACGGCGGCAGCTAGCGTCGTCGTCGTTCGTCCCTCCGGAGCGTCTCGTTTCGGGACATGAAGGAAAGAAGTTCACCGGACACCGCGGTGCGAACGCAGCCGGGGGACGAGCTTCATTTCTGGGGAGACGGTAACGACGGTTGTCATGACCACGTTCATGGAACCGAGCTCACCTGCGACCAAGACGACAGTTGAGAGAACGCTCGCGGACCGTGGCGTTCTTTGTCCGCTCGCAGACAATGCGGCCGCGCGCTGTCTGTCACGTGTGAGCTTCTGTTTACAAGCAGTGAAGGTGCGTGCGTGTTTGTCAAATCCGGGGAGGGATTTCTCTGCCGCACCGAGGCCCCTCCCCCCTCCTCTCACGGCCCCGGTGCTGCCTTCAGGTCCGCGGTAAAAAAAAAAAAAAAAAAAAGAGGAAAAACGAGCTTTATTTGAGGTTATTAAAAAAAACATAAAAACTACATTAAAAACATCACAGACACACAAAGTAACAACAATAGGTATAATATAAGCAATAAAAGACACAAAATAAGATGTAAACAGTCACAAAATAATAGAAAATAACCACAAAAATCTGCAAATTTGTTACAAAATGACTAATATGAGTACAAAAATACACAAAATAAAAAACAAAAGATAAATTAATTAAAGAAGATGTAAAACGACCTCAAAAAGATGCAAATTTGTTAAAAAAATGACTAATATGAGTACAAAAATAAATTAATTAAAGAAAGAAGGTGCAAAAGATCCTAAAAGAAGCAAAAACAACCACAAAAAATATAATGTGAACACTAACTGATATAAGATAACCAGAAAGAGATAAAATAAAATGTCCAAAAAGATGCAAAATAATCATAAAATGATACAAAACAGTCAGAAAAATATAATATGAGCGCTAAAAGACATAAAATAAAATGTAAAACAATCAGAAAGAGATACAAAATATCCAAAAAGATGCACATTTGTTACTAAACGACTAATATGAGTACAAAAATACACAAATTAAAGATAAAAGGTGCAAAAGATCAAAAAAGAAGCAAAAACAGCCACAAAAAGATATAATATGAACATGAAAAGACTTAAAATAAGATGTAAAACAACCTCAAAAAGATGCAAATTTACAATATACAAAACAGCTAATACGAGTACAAAAATACACAAATTAAAGATGGAAGATAAAAAAAGATATAATATGAATACCAAAAGACTTAAAATAAAATGTAAAACAACCAGAAAGAGATACAAAATATCCAAAAAAGATGCAAATTAAATATAGAAGATGCAAAAGATCAACAAAAGAAACAAAAACAACCACAGAAATATGATAAACTTCACAAAAGTTAGTTATTATGACACTAAAAGACACAAAATGAAGTAAAATAAGCAAAAACCGATGCAAAACAACAACAAAAGATGTGGTTTGGTCACAAAAAGATATAATATGAGCACTAAGATGAAGAAAATAAGATGTCAGTAAGAGTTGAAAAATGTCTAAAAAGATGAAAAACGTTCAGAAAAACACATCTAAGAGACACAAAAACCACTAAAGATGCCAAATGTACATAAAACCTGCACAAAAAGATGCAAAACAACCGTAGTTACTTATACTATTTTTATCCCAGGCAACTTGAACGCACCACGACTGTGACTTCTCCTTTAAGAGTTTATGAAATTAAAAAAAAAAAAATTAAAATTAAAAAAACAACGGAGATAGAAACAAATATCTATTTTCCTTTTTCCAGCAACTTTACGTTTTTTAAACTAAAAAAATAAAATAAATAATAATAATTATTATTATCTCCGTTTGATTCTCGTTGTTTCTATATTTAAATGTTTAAAGAGACGCCTGGCTTCTCTCAGGCCAGACGTGCACGAGGAGCATAAACATCTGCACGTGGGCAAATCCATGACGCAAGCACGTAGCGGAGAGGGGGAGGGGAGGAGGAGCGTGATGACGCAGCGGATGTACGGCAAGTCAAGTGAGACAAAACAGATTTATTGCAAACAGATGTACGGATTTAAAATATTTATATTTATATATTTTTTTATACTTTATACGCTTTAATTATAAATTAATTATAAAAAAATATTAATATTTAGAAAAAATACATAAAATATATATTTTGGAAATTTTAATTAAATAAAAAAAATGAAATAAAAAATATTTTGTGAACATTATGGTTGAAAATTTGGGGAAAAAAATATAGCTTTTACAATTTAAACTGTATATAAACTGCAAAAAATAATGACATTATACTCAGTAAACTACAGTGTTTATTTATTTATCTTCTATGTGTATTTTCTGCATTTGTTTTGATGTTAAATTGCAGATTTTTATCCTTCTGGACACAAAAAAAGTTTGTGCATAATCCTTCACAGATGATACTTCTCAGCCTTTTATTTTAAAAAAAAGTATTTCATAAACACAAACCTCTGTGTTCATATAGGTCAATCTATGTCAACTCACACCAGCTTCCTCTCTGTCCTCTGTTGTTTCGGTGTCTCTCTCTCTGTCTGTAATTCACACAAAAATCTGATCCAACACATTTATTTTTGGTTCGAGTCGACCAAAGAATGTGCTGCCAGCATCCGTCAGGCCTCTTTTCATGTTCTTTGGCAAAAGTTCGCTCTTACAGTTTAGTATTCATGCGCGCTGGGTTTTCTTTTCGGGTTTGGCGAAAAGTCTGATTTGGACCGTGGCTGTCGCCCGCCAAGATATCTGCTGGCTTGTTTTCAGTCATAATGAAGAAGGAAAGCATTACTGTGCGTCTCAGTTCACATACATCCATACTTACACTCATTAACACTGACAAGTGTGGTAAAATGTACAGTGTTACTGTTAATACCCGCATGGTTTCAATCATTACGGTTTAAAAAGTTGAGTGTGGAACGATTGGACAGGAAAAAAGGGATGGGAAACATCCTCAAACAGAGACGTGACCTAAGACATCAACTATCAACCACCTTCCTCAGACCCATTCACACCTGGAGCCATGTGACCCTAACGACTCACCCACCAACGAGTCGCACCTGGGCCCCACGAAGGCTTTCGGATGAGAGGTGAAACGTCTTCAAGGAACAGAGGAAAAGTCCAATCGCCTTCAGCTTTCAGCACTTGATGATTAACGATCTGTCCGGTGACAATTCACCATTACAAAGGAGAAGAAGAAGAAGACGTTGGGATCCTTATTTCTGGTAAGCGAACAATGATTTGAGACCAAACTACCTCGAGAAGTGTTCATCGTTCCACACTCAGCTAAACTTTTTAACCACAATGAGCAAAACTGTCCAGGTATTAACAGTAACACTGTATTTTACTATACTTCTCAGTGTGAACACACTTAACTCACTCGTGTTGAAGTAATATTCGAGTTTGACCGTCTTTTGTTTCCACAACCAAATAGTTAACAATAAAAGTAAATGGGGCAGCCAGCCAAACGTATCTAAATTGTCATTTTTTAACCACTAATAAAGCTCAAAATATCACTTCACTTCAGCAGTAGCATGAATAGGATCCCTACAGATAAACATAAAGATGGACACATCGACCTGTTGTTTAGGAAAATGATGAATCTGCTGATCTGAAACACCCTTCATTGCCTTCAAGACGTTGGGTAAGTCTTGTAAACTAAAAAATTTGTGATGTACGTTTGGCTGACTGCCCCACTTGTATTCATCGTCTTTTTAATAAACACTCGATATATTTACTAAGTTATCGGTACAACAATGAAAGTAAATGGGGCAGCCAGCCAAACATATCTAAATTGTCATTTTTTAATCACTAATAAAGCTCAAAATATCACTTCACTTCAGCAGTAGCATGAATAAGGTCCCTACACATAAACTGAAGTACTGATAACTTACCAACCATTTCAGTAATTTTTCTTCAGTGGTGTTAAAATAAGGTAATAATTCATACAAATGTGTTTCCTGTCATTTGTATTCTGGCCACTGGTGTTGAAACATTGAAGAGAGACTTGGAAACATTTTAAAAGTAGTTCACAGGGTGAAGGTTGAGCATTTTGCTGCCGGACGGGGAGTGTAAGAGGGAAAAAAAAGAAAAGGAAAAAAAAAAAAAACAACATCCTATTATTTCCACATCAGCGTGCGGGGACAATAACGTCAGCTGAAGAAACACAGGAAATAAAAACTCCCCTTTGGACTTTCCAGTATAAAAGCTCACACGGTCAAGTGAACCACAGCTTTAATGGTCGTATGATTAAAAAGCGACAGATTTCCGACGTAAGTGACTGTTTGTGCTCGATGTGGCTTCTTTTTTTTTTTTTGTCACTTAATTACTCATTAAACATCAGATTTGACCTGGTAAAAGGTTTAATTTACTTAAAGAGGTTGAGTGTTTTGTCCACTAGATGGCAGCAGCGACACTTATCGAGTGTGAACTCTATTTAAAGTGACAGATTAATATTTATTATCTATTGTGTTTTCGATAGTGAAGAAAACTTTTTGTGGAACAGCAGACTCCTGAGTTGTTATGTCGACATATTGATAATGTATTGATTGGTTTAACCTGTATAGATAGCTAGGTAGATAGATAGATAATCAAAACATCTTCAGTTTTATTTCTTCTTCTACTGTTCATTGGAAGTAGTCAAGTATGAACCATATATAGATAGATAGATAGTCAAAAAAAACTTTCTGTTCTTCTTCTTCTACTGTTTATTGGAGGTAGTATTTTACTGTTTGTCAGATAGATAATTAAAACATCTTCCATTTCTTTTCTTCTTCTACTGTTTATTAGAAGTAGTATCCTATTTGTTGTAAAGTTTGAACCATGTATAAATAATCAAAACACCTGCTGTTTCTGTTCTTCTTCTACTGTTTATTGGAGGTAGTATGCTAGTATTTGTCAGAAAGATGAAACCATAGATACTGTAGATTTAAAACACGCGATTGAGTCAAAATGAGACCAAACGTGTAAGAGACGTCATTTAGCTTTGTCCGTAATCATCATTAATTTTCTATTGCACAATCTACTTTGATATGAAGCCAAATATTCAACAAAATAAAAGTCAGTGAAGAGGAAATGAACCTAAAAAAAAAACTTAAAAAGTAAAAGTTAAAGAAACAAGACGCAAACCTGAATGAGTTAAACTACATTTCGGACACACGACACTTGTTTTTAAGCCGTCACCTTTATAATAATACAAGATGTTTGTAAAGTTTAGTTCGACTTTTTTTTCCTCTTTTTAAAACAAAAAGGACAAACCTCACTCACACAAACCCACTTGGTTCAATTGCAACTTTATTGCTACACATACTTCAATTGTTTTTGTAACAACAGGCACTTATTCATCATCTAGAGCGTTAAAGGTTTCATTCACAGCCGTTTCTACTTCTTTTTTTTTTTTTTTTTATTTCTATTTTACTTTAAAGCTTCATAGTTACAGTATTTTCACAAGGCTCACAGTTGTGATCAGGCAGAAGAGAATAGAAATAGAAGAGAAATGGTCCTTTTTTTTGTTGTAAAAAAAGACAGAAATAACTTCGGCATTCTGATCTTTATTTTTGGTATGTAAACGTCAGGGAATGTGTGAGTGTGTCGTCTCACACGCCGCTGCTTCGGAGGAAGAGGAGGAGCTCACTGGGTTTTGTCGGCCTTTTGGAAAAGCGCCTGCAGCTGCTCCTTGGAGGTCGCCTCCTTCTGCTGCATCAGGTCGGCGTGACCTTTGGTGACGCCCCAACCGTCGGGCGTAGACATGGAGGGGCAGAGAGGACGCCCGGACGCTGGCTTCAGCTTCTCCCAGTAGTCACGACGAGCCCTATGGAGACGACGATGGCGTTAAACACCAGACATGATCACAAAGCCATAAAAGATACGAAGAAGAAAAATGGCCGCTACCTTGCTCTGACCCAAGGTTTGGTGTGCATCTCCAGGCCGCTTCCCCACAAGCCGTGTTTCTCCGAACCGACGGGCATGAAGCCTCTCTCGGTCGTGAGCTCCTCAGCCAGGGCTCGGATGTGATAGGGTTCGAACCCGCAGCAGCCTCCGATGTAGCGGATGCCGGCGTTGTATGCCTCGCGGGCGTATTTCTGCATGTCCCATCTGGAGAGGATCCTCGGCTCCAGAGCTGTCAGAAACGACGCGACGGTTTTAGTGTCTAGTGTCATCGCTAACACTTAACACTGCTAGCACTACGCATTGCTAACATTTATAAATTCTAATATTTAGCATCACAAACGCTTAACGTCTCTAAAGTTTAGCATGACTACCCCTCAACACTTAACATTGCTAACTCTTAGCATTGCTAATGTTTAGCGTCGCTAAAGCTTAACGTCTCTAACGTTTAGCATGACTAACCCTTGGCATCGTTAATACAACATTGCTAACTCTTAGCATTAATACTGCTTAGCATTACTAGCACTGAACATTGCTAATATTTAGGATCGCTAACACTAAGTATTGCTAGCAGTTAACATTGCTATCACTTTGCACCTGTCCAAAATTTGTCTGAATTGACGTGTCCAGACTTTTGGTTTTTGAGGAGATTATGTAAACTTATATAAGTTATATCTTAAAGTTGAACAATAAACCCGTTAGCGCCTTCTACTGGACAAAGGAAGTGTTACATATTAAATTATTTTACTCCAATCCTCAGGAGATAAACATCATTTACTTAACTATACATTATAAAATATTGGTGACAACGCATCGTTTTCAATGTGGGAACATACGAACCGAAGGGAAACTCCGGCAGGTCGATGAATCCCTGGCGGTTGCAGTCGGGGGTGTGGTACGCCAGCGGCTGACACATGTAGTGAGCTTTCAGTCCGGCTTTCTCCACGCCCTCCTTCATCATCTTCACGGTCTTCACGCAAGTGTCCGGGTCAAAGTGGCAGTTGATGCCCACGATATCAGCTCCTGCAAACAGGAGGTGACACCGGATCAGAAAACATTACTATCTGCTATAGTGTTGTTCTTCGTTTTACCACTAGATGGCGCCAAACAGCAGCCTTTTCAACCTAATGGCCAACTGTATCATATCTTATTAAAATAGTCGGCATGTATCAAATAAAATAAAATCAAAAATCAATATAGCTTTTTTGTTTTTTGTAATGGTTAAAGGGTTTAATGTACATTTCAAATAAATAAAAAAACATTTTATTTGACATGTCAGTCATTCAGTTGCATTGTGGGAAATGTAGGCTCAGCACTAAACTAAACACTCAACCATCAGGTTATTAGGGACAACCACAGCTGGTGCTAATTCATGCTAATCCGTCATTAAGACGGTTTCAAGCTGGAACCGTATTTAACAACGAGGGGGGTCATAAGATCATGGGGTTCAAAGTGCATCGGTCACATCTGCAGACGACAAGTCAAAGCTTTAACCTTTTTAACTAGTAGTTAAGTTTTAGTTTGTTTATTTACCAGCTTTGACCAGTTTGACGGCGCAGTCTCCCGGGCCGACTCCGTTCAGATCTCCCTCGGGTCCGATGCAGAGACTCGCAGCCACCGGTTTGCCCGTCGTCTTCAAGACCTGTACCGCCCACTCGGCCTCTTCCACGTGCTCAAAGTACTGAAAGAAAACAAATTTACGTTCACACCAACACAAGCAACGACTTTATATTCAGTATAAACGACAGGAAGTTGAACTCAGACTCTAACGGTTTAGTTGTGTCCAGGCTTCTGCAGAAACACGTCAGCTCGATAGATCAACCTGAAATCGTACAAACTGGACTAAAACACTTCAGTTACCTGTTGGGTTTGAGCTGGGTTGCATTATGGGAAATGTAGGCCCTTTAAAAAGGGGCGCTAGCGTTGTAATACGTGGGTAAACTCATGGGCTTCTGTAGAAACATGTTTGCTCCAAAAACAGGATTATACCGATGACAGATTAACGTAAACCCTGCAAATTTTAACTTTAATGCTTGTCTACTCTTCAGTTACCTGTTGGATTTGAGTTGGGTTGCATTATGGGAAATGTAGGACCTTAAAAAGGAGCGGTTGTGTCGTGGTATGTGGGTAAATTGTTGCAATATCGCCGCTTTCGGGGTCTGAAACTTCACTTTGCATCTTTAATCGAAGGTTTTTGGACAAAAGCGATTCAGTTTTACTCACGTTGGAGATGTCCGTGTGCAGCTTTAATCTGAAAAGACGTGGACCTGATCTGCATCTGCGGCTATTTTTATCTTGGTATAAGGTAACAAGAGTAGTGGCTGTGAGCTTCACCTCACCTCACCGCTGCTAAACTAAACTAAACTAAACGCTCGTACCTCTGCGATCAAAAAGTCCACGTCTTTCTGGACGAAGACGTCCAGCTGTTTCTTGAAGATGGCCTTGACGTCGTTCTCGCTCTTGCAGCTGAGGTAAGAAGGAGTCTGGGAGACGCCGCCGGCCACTAGGGCGTCGCCCTCGTTGGCCACCTCCCGGGCCAGGTCACAGGCCGCTTCGTTGATCTGCTGCCCCTGCACATTCACATTCAGGAGAAGAAGAAAGAAGTGGGTTCAACTTTCATGTCAGGTTGAATCACACTTTTGCTGCCAAACTGCTCCAACTCCTCCTCCTCCTGCTGCTGTTTTCATCTGTCAAGATGAAGGTTCAGAGCAGCTGCAGTCACTCAAGATTTAGAAGAAAAAAAAAACTACTCACAGTGAAGCGCTGAGTGTGGCCTCTGTTCTCCAGTTTGTCATCGCTTGCATAGAAAGTGAACGTCTGCATGACATTTGCTCCAGCTCTCAGAAACTCCCTGTGCAGCTGGCGCACTAATTAAGAAAAAAAGCATATAAATTGTCATTCATTTAATCAATAAAACATATGGATACATGCGCAAATTTGAACCGAAGCGATCTTTTTTCGGTTTTTTGGAAGTTTTGGAGAAGTTTTTTTTTTTTTTTTTACCAGCTTCAGGGTGCTCTGCAGCAGCTTCAGGTGTCCACGGTCCCGCTTTGCAGTAACCTCTTTTCTCCAAAGCGAAGACGAATCCACCGTCTCCGATAACGATCTCTCCTGCGTCCAGACGCTCCAGAACACCCTGCGCGCAAAAACCCCCAAAAGTTTGGCGTGCGTCCTTATAGTTTGCACCAAAACACTTCAGTTTTCTCCTTCACAATCACTCACCTTCTTTGCTCCAGCTGGTGCCATGATTATTGCAGCAGTGACCGGCCCCCCAACTTCTTCTTCTTCGACTAACAGCGTCTCTCTTGGAGTTCGGAAAAGGGCTTTGTGCACGCATCCATGCTGCATTTATAATCCAAGATGGGCGCGGTGATCCTGATGTCACCCGAAGAACCGCCTGCCTCCTCCTCCTCCTTTCTCCTATCACAGTAAGGAAAGTACTTACTCTGCTCTACTCTGCTGCAGAACAATGAGCTGTTTTGTGTTTGTGTTCTATAATTCAGGGACATAATTGAGGGTTTAAATGCGTGAAAACAAGATAATTATCGGTGGAAAAGTTCAGATAATTTGAAGCATAAATAAATAAATATAAGGATCTATTATCTCTGTTCAGTTTGACCAGTTTGGTTTGACTTTAAAATATAGCTCTGCTTTTTATTACTTCACTTCCCTGTGATGTTTAAAGTTACATGAACCCAGAGACATTTCACCGTGACGAGTCCAACTCCCCCTCAAGAGATATTTTCCATTTATTTGAAGTAATATCAGGTTTAACCATCTTTTGTTTTCACAACCAAATAGTAAACAATGAAAGTAAATGGGGCAGCCAGCCAAACGTATCTAAATTGTCATTTTTTAACCACTAATAAAGCTCAAAATATCACTTCACTTCAGCAGTAGCATGAATAGGGTCCCTACACATAAACTGAAGTACTGATAACTTAGTAAGTGAACTGAGAGTTTATTAAAAACACTGTTTTACAAGACTTACCCAACGTCTTGTTTTATAACAACTGGTGATGAAGGATGTTCCACATCAGCAGATTCAACATTTTCCCGAACAACAGTCCGATGTGTCTGTGAAGATCGAATAAAATGATGAATCTGGAGCAACTGTTGTTTTCACAACCAAATAGTTAACAATGAATGTAAATGGGGCAGCCAGCCAAACGTATCTAAATTGTCATTTTTTAACCACTAATAAAGCTCAAAATATTACTCCCTGCCCTACACATAAAATACTTTTCATAACAACTGGTGATGAAGGTTGTTACAGATCAGCAGATTCATCATTTTCTTCTCTCTTCACGTACACATTGTTCTGTTGCTCAGGAAAATGATGAATCTGATCTGGAACATCCTTCATCACCAGTTTATGTTAAAATGGTAAAATCTATTAGTGAGTCTCAGTCTCTGTCGTGATTGTTAATGACTTGTGTTTCCATGATGTGGAGTCTCAACAACTGGTCTGAGACCTGTAGTGTTCACACTACAAGACTTGTCAGTGATTGACTCCCGATCACACCGTGACGTCACCAAACTCTACGTCTGGTCACGTGAACTAGACAGGATGTAGCCGCTGCTTCTCACCGTGATTTACAGACGTTTATTGTTGACGAGCACCGGTGAAGACGCTGCCTCCGACACAGACTAAACCGCTAAACCAGCGTGTGAACATCGCAGTCAGATCTAAAAGTGTTAGTTCATGATGATGAATGTGTTTTAAAGCCCAGAGGCGACGACAAACAGGCTGGATCAGTGGATGTGACAAGTTTTAGACGCCTTAAAATACCTGTGATCTCACTGAATATTCTGAAAAAACGTTTTTATTTTAGTCGCTTTGAGGCAGGAAAAGTCTTCTTTTATGTTCAAAACATCAAAAGACATAAAGAATCTTAAAATAGGAAAAGAGACATAAATCTGAGCTGTAACTTGGCGTCATTCCCAACCCACTCAATCAATCGACCATCTTCGTCTTCTGAACGCGATATCTCGGAAACGCCTTGAAGAATTTTCTTAAAATTTGGCAAAATCCTTCACGTGGACTCAAACATGAACTTGGTACATTTTGGTAGTTAAAGGTCAAAGGTCAAGGTCACAGTGACCCTTTAAAGTCCAAACACTCAAAACAAAACATTGGATCCGTTTGGGTTCGTAGTTTTTGGTGCTTTTGAAGGTTTTTGAAACTTTAGATAAAGATCATCGTGGTGTGAAATCATTATATTAAATCATATCAAATGAGTCAAATAGAGACAACAGAGACCTCTGCTTTCCCTCGGTCCAGATCACCATGGTGATAACACCATCTATAATCCAGCCGAGATTAATACAACAGACCGAGTCCAGGCAACCAGCTGGTATGTTAGAGTCGGGGTCAGGGGGGTCGGGGAAGAGAATGAACTGTTTTTATTCTTGTCTGGTTCCTTTTACTGGTGTCGGTGGCCCTAGAGACACAACACTACGAACGAAGAAAACACGCGAGAAAACATCTTAATCCACTTGAAAATGAAACTAAAAGAAGCGTCTCAGTTGGACAGAACTCGTCGAAAGTTACTTAGAAAAGTAGAAAGTGGTAAAGGAAAATGGGTAAATAACATTAGTTTTGCGGCTGGTAGATTACGTTAGACTTTATTAGACGTCATTCAGAGATAGAACAAAAACAAGCACAAAGATACTCAACCAATCATACACGATTATTAAAACTAAACCAAAAATGCACACAATTTAAAAAACATCATTAAAGATATGATATGTTTCATAAAATACACTATATTTGAAGAGAATAGAATAGGATATTTCTACATTTAATAAATATAAATGCAATCAGAAAAGTAAAAATTACTATTTTTTTTAATTATAGGAATCAAAACCTCGTTTGGATCCTTGAACCTGGGGCTGGAACTGCACCGACACCTGATCCACTGTCACATTGACCTTCACTGGGACTGAATCTCTATTGCAAATATATGGAAACATCTTGTCAGTGAAAGTGTGTGTGAAGGTGTGTATGTGTGTGTTAGTATCAACATCAGAGAACGACAACTTTCCTCTGTTCCAGTCCAGATTCACTCTGATCCTCTGGATCTTCTTCTTCACTGTGATCACCACTGGTTTGTGGTGTTGATGGTGACCAAACTTTGTGTTTGTGTTGAAAGCTGAAAACACAGCAGACAGAAAGTCCAGTCAGTCGTAGCTCCCCTCCCCCGTCTACTGACCTTACTGAGGTTTACTTTCGCTTTGTCCTGGTCCTGATCTGGTCTTTGTCAGACTCACCTTCAGTGTGTGGAGTGTCTTCAGGTTGAAGCAGCAGTGTTGTAGTTTTCTACTTTCACTCAGAGGAAGTTGTTAATTTGATGTGAAGGTGAATGTTACATGTCCAGGCCGGGTCAGCGTTTTTTCTCCTTCTCTCTCTTTTTTTCTTTCTCTTCCTCTCCTTTACCTATTGACTCCATAGGATAATTGGGGTGTTTGGCCAATCAGCAGCCAAGAGGTCAGACTCTCTCGCTCTCTCTCAGACCCTGTGTTTATTCTGGTGCAGCTCTATCTAAGGGTGAGCTAAGACTTTGGATACATTTATTCACACATCTAGAAATTGTTTGTTTAGTTTACTAGTTACTGGGCTGTGCATGTTTTGGTTCCACCTTGTGTCAGACTAGGGTAGTGAGGCATTTTTTTGTTGTTGTTGTTGTTAGATTTCATTGTGAGTGACAGACCTGGCAGACGGACCTGCTTTCGGTTTACTAATTTCATTTGTTTGGCACAGCCCCTTTTTTTTCCCTTGAAGATCTGACTTACGGTGATCGAATGTTAAATATATTTAACGTTCAGTCTGAACAATCTGACTCATCTGTTCTTCTTCCTATAGTCTCGTCCAGAGAGCAGCCTGTAGAGCACAAAGTGCAAGTACAGCACCTCACTAAAGTAAATACATCCCTCATGTTTCAGCAGCCATGTTATTATAACTTCTCATGAAACGAAACTTATGACATTCCTTACCTCCTTATTTTGTCACTCTGGGAATTTTCAAACTTTCCCTCTTCTATTTGAGGAATGTTTAACCATTTCACAACACTATATTTCTATCTCGATCTTGTTACACACACACATTCAAACACACAGTTTTAACATATACACATTTCTCTGATTTCTATACTTTCATTAAACTATTCTTTAAACTACTAACTAATCATTGTGTTGCCAACTTTATATCATCACAATTATCTTCTATCTATTTCTTATGATCTTATCTGTGACGCCGCTGGTCTCAACCTTGACAACGCTAAATAGATTACGTTGTTATTTTCCCAGTTAAAGGGGGAAAATCCTCATTGCCTCCGGTTAGTAGATCAGCTTCAACATGTTTTAGCATGTGCAATCAAGTTTGCATTCGTTTTTGCACACGCAGACCTTTAATTCATCAGGGTCTCAGAGTTTCTTTATCACATCATAAAACTTGGAGCATTTTTTTTAATGTGACAGTTCAAGTGAGGTTACATTTCAAAATCTTTAAAAAGTCTTGAAGAACGTGAAATAAACACAACACAACGACTTTATTTCCATTTGTTTTTTTAATATGAACACAAAATTATAATATGTCGTCTGATAATCGACATAGAAAAGTTTTTTTTCAAATGATTTTTCCTGAACAAGAAAAACAAAAAAAACCAAAAATACTTCAATCTTAACAAACAAGATGATGAAAAAGATGAAACAAATCATTTTCACTTCTTCTTTATCGTCTTGTACGATGGTGATGAAACTTTGATCAGAATGAATCTAATACATGAAAGAAAAGAAAAGACTGAACAGTTGATCAAGACCATGTTTTCTTTTGCCTGTGGAGATCTCTGATCTCTCCTGTAAGAAGAACACAGGTTCTTTTACAACAGGATACACATGTTACATCTTTTCTTACAGAGTGGACACTCTGTTGTTGTTCTTTGCTCTCTCCGCTCCCTCACCAGACAGTCTTTACAGAATCTGTGTCTACATGACAGAACAACAGGATCTGTAGCGACCTCTCCACAGACGAAACAGGGGAAATTGTTGTCTGGTCTGGAAGCCATTTAGTCTCCGAGTGAAGCTGAAAACACACCAGACAGAAAGTACAATTAGTCGTAGCTCCCCTCCCCTATCGGCTGACTTCACTGCGGTTTACTTTGTCGCTGAGTTGTGGTCTTTGTTAGACTCACCTTCGGTGTGTGGAGTGTCTTTAGGTTGAAGCAGCAGTGTTGTAGTTTTCTACTTTTCTCTCCTGTAGCTGGACTCACTCAGAGAAAGTTGTTTGATGTGAAGATGATTCTGATCGTCTGTGTTTCAGTCCGTGTGTCTCTGCAGCTGCGCCCAGCAGGAAAATGTTTCCCGGTTTCTGTCAGATGAGTCAGGTGAGTCATGTGTGGGGGGCGGAGCTTGAAGCTCTGACAACTGTGTTTCGGTTTAACTGTGTGTTCAGGTTGAACATAGTGGAGCAGAGTCACTGTTTTTAAAACTAATAGTTGTTGTTGATTTTATATTTAACATTGTCTTTTCAATCTGACATTTTCTACTTTAAATGTGATTTTGTTTGTTTGGAGCAGCCTCAGTCTCCTCCAGTCTTTTATTTATTATTGTTACAGGTTTTTTTTTTTTTTTGTTTTTTTTGGTTCATCTTTGATTTAGTGTGAATTTTTCTATGTTTCCCAGATTTCTTCTTTCTCTGTCCAGGTGAGTCCATACAACCTCTGTTGAAGCAACATCATCATTTCCAGCACAAAATGGCTCCTACAGGTAAAATCCAGTACGAAGTGTAACTCAGTGTCACTAAGAACATCTTGAACTCACTCTGTCAGTGTTATTTGTGTCTGTGCACACAAGACTGAGACTCATACACACTTTCGAATACGTCAAGAAATGCTGTTTATTCCCAAATTAATAATGTCACCAATAGTCATTGTTCTTTTAATCAAAATACAATGTACAGAAGATTCAATATGCAAATAATTCGTTCATTGAGTGAGAGAAAGAAATGTTAAGAAGGAAAACTGCAACTGAGTCCTAACGATGATGATGATGATGGTGTCAGAAGACCACCTCCACCTCTAACTTTCTCAGGTGATCTACCTGTTGAACCTTATCTATTAAAAAGTCCACCAGGTCCAGGAGCTTCTGAATGGCTCAGGCCATGAACATTTTCATAAAAAACTTTTTGATAATAGACATGATAAGGTTTAATCCAGTTGCCCCTTTCTGGGCCCACTCACCCTGAGGTACAAGGCAGTGCAGTACCCACTCCCAGCCAGGCCATTAGTAAATGTACCGCCTATGTATAATTTTATATTAGGGCTGGAGCTGGGGCTGTGGCTGCGTCCTGGATGCTAACACCCCCTCAGCGCATTCAAGTTTGGTGCTTGGCTGACGACAAATGTTGGGGCCTGTATAGCCATTGGACAGTTGTTGTGGCTCAGTTGTGGTGTACTGGGCCATGATGATATCAGCTGGGGCTGGACATACGAGGCCCATCCCTGGTGTGGGATTAGGGGAAGAAAGGGTGCAAGTTGGGAGGCTAGTGTTCAACGGTACCCACACCTGCTCCACTGTCACATTCAGCTTCACTGGTAACAACTTCACTGGGACTGAATTACAATCTCTATTGCGAATGTATAGAAAACATCTTGTCAGTGAAAGTGTGTGTGAAGGTGTGTATGTGTGTGTTAGTATCAACATCAGAGAACGACAACTTTCCTCTGTTCCAGTCCAGAGTCACTCTGATCCTCTGGATCTTCTTCTTCACTGTGATCACTCCACTGGTTTGTGGTGTTGATGGTGACCGAACTTTGTGTTTGTGTTGAAAGTTGAAAACACAGCAGACAGAAAGTCCAGTCAGTCGTAGCTCCCCTCCCCCGTCTACTGACCTTACTGAGGTTTACTTTCGCTTTGTCCTGGTCCTGATCTGGTCTTTGTCAGACTCACCTTCAGTGTGTGGAGTGTCTTCAGGTTGAAGCAGCAGTGTTGTAGTTTTCTACTTTCACTCAGAGGAAGTTGTTAATTTGATGTGAAGGTGAATGTTACATGTCCAGGCCGGGTCAGCGTTTTTTCTCCTTCTCTCTATCTTTTTTTTTCTTTCTCTTCCTCTCCTTTACCTATTGACTCCATAGGATAATTGGGGTGTTTGGCCAATCAGCAGCCAAGAGGTCAGACTCTCTCGCTCTCTCTCAGACCCTGTGTTTATTCTGGTGCAGCTCTATCTAAGGGTGAGCTAAGACTTTGGATATATTTATTCACACATCTAGAAATTGTTTGTTTAGTTTACTAGTTACTGGGCTGTGCATGTTTTGGTTCAACCTTGTGTCAGACTAGGGTAGTGAGGCATTTTTTTGTTGTTGTTGTTGTTAGATTTCATTGTGAGTGACAGACCTGGCAGACGGACCTGCTTTCGGTTTACTAATTTCATTTGTTTGGCACAGCCCCTTTTTTTTCCCTTGAAGATCTGACTTACGGTGATCGAATGTTAAATATATTTAACGTTCAGTCTGAACAATCTGACTCATCTGTTCTTCTTCCTATAGTCTCGTCCAGAGAGCAGCCTGTAGAGCACAAAGTGCAAGTACAGCACCTCACTAAAGTAAATACATCCCTCATGTTTCAGCAGCCATGTTATTATAACTTCTCATGAAACGAAACTTATGACATTCCTTACCTCCTTATTTTGTCACTCTGGGAATTTTCAAACTTTCCCTCTTCTATTTGAGGAATGTTTAACCATTTCACAACACTATATTTCTATCTCGATCTTGTTACACACACACATTCAAACACACAGTTTTAACACATACACATTTCTCTGATTTCTATACTTTCATTAAACTATTCTTTAAACTACTAACTAATCATTGTGTTGCCAACTTTATGTCATCACAATTATCTATTTCTTATGATCTTATCTGTGACGCCGCTGGTCTCAACCTTGACAACGCTAAATAGATTACGTTGTTATTTTCCCAGTTAAAGGGGGAAAATCCTCATTGCCTCCGGTTAGTAGATCAGCTTCAACATGTTTTAGCATGTGCAATCAAGTTTGCATTCGTTTTTGCACACGCAGACCTTTAATTCATCAGGGTCTCAGAGTTTCTTTATCACATCATAAAACTTGGAGCATTTTTTTTAATGTGACAGTTCAAGTGAGGTTACATTTCAAAATCTTTATAAAGTCTTGAAGAACGTGAAATAAACACAACGACTTTATTTCCATTTGTTTTTTTAATATGAACACAAAATTATAATATGTCGTCTGATAATCGACATAGAAAAGTTTTTTTTCAAATGATTTTTCCTGAACAAGAAAAACAAAAAAAACAAAAATACTTCAATCTTAACAAACAAGATGATGAAAAAGATGAAACAAATCATTTTCACTTCTTCTTTATCGTCTTGTACGATGGTGATAAAACTTTGATCAGAATGAATCTAATACATGAAAGAAAAGAAAAGACTGAACAGTTGATCAAGACCATGTTTTCTTTTGCCAGTGGAGATCTCTGATCTCTCCTGTAAGAAGAACACAGGTTCTTTTACAACAGGATACACATGTTACATCTTTTCTTACAGAGTGGACACTCTGTTGTTGTTCTTTGCTCTCTCCGCTCCCTCACCAGACAGTCTTTACAGAATCTGTGTCTACATGACAGAACAACAGGATCTGTAGCGACCTCTTCACAGACGAAACAGGGGAAATTGTTGTCTGGTCTGGAAGCCATTTAGTCTCCGAGTGAAGCTGAAAACACAGCAGACAGAAAGTACAATTAGTCGTAGCTCCCCTCCCCTATCGGCTGACTTCACTGCGGTTTACTTTGTCGCTGAGTTGTGGTCTTTGTTAGACTCACCTTCGGTGTGTGGAGCGTCTTTAGGTTGAAGCAGCAGTGTTGTAGTTTTCTACTTTTCTCTCCTGTAGCTGGACTCACTCAGAGGAAGTTGTTTGATGTGAAGATGATTCTGATCGTCTGTGTTTCAGTCCGTGTGTCTCTGCAGCTGCGCCCAGCAGGAAAATGTTTCCCGGTTTCTGTCTGATGAGTCAGGTGAGTCATGTGTGGGGGGCGGAGCTTGAAGCTCTGACAACTGTGTTTCGGTTTAACTGTGTGTTCAGGTTGAACATAGTGGAGCAGAGTCACTGTTTTTAAAACTAATAGTTGTTGTTGATTTTATATTTAACATTCAGTCTTTTCAATCTGACATTTTTCTACTTTAAATGTGATTTTGTTTGTTTGGAGCAGCCTCAGTCTCCTCCAGTCTTTTATTTATTATTGTTACAGGTTTTTTTTTTTGGTTTTTTTTGGTTCATCTTTGATTTAGTGTGAATTTTTCTATGTTTCCCAGATTTCTTCTTTCTCTGTCCAGGTGAGTCCATACAACCTCTGTTGAAGCAACATCATCATTTCCAGCACAAAATGGCTCCTACAGGTAAAATCCAGTACGAAGTGTAACTCAGTGTCACTAAGAACATCTTGAACTCACTCTGTCAGTGTTATTTGTGTCCGTGCACACAAGACTGAGACTCATACACACTTACGAATACGTCAAGAAATGCTGTTTATTCCCAAATTAATAATGTCACCAATAGTCATTGTTCTTTTAATCAAAATACAATGTGCAGAAGATTCAATATGCAAAGAATTCGTTCATTGAGTGAGAGAAAGAAATGTTAAGAAGGAAAACTGCAACTGAGTCCTAACGATGATGATGATGGTGTCAGAAGACCACCTCCACCTCTAACTTTCTCAGGTGATCTACCTGTTGAATTTTATCTATTTTAATAGTCCATCAGGTCCAGGAGCTGCTGAATGGCTCAGGCCATGAACATTTTCATGAAAACTTAAAGAGTTTTTTCTTCTGATAACATACATGATGAGGTTTAATCCAGTTTCCTTCTCCTGGGCTCACTCCCTCTAGAGTAAGGGGCAGTGCTGACTGTGGCTTTCCAGTCATACCTACGAGTAACCCCCCCACCCCCCTAATCCATTCCCATACCCAAACCCCCCCAGCCCACCCACATACCCATGCTGAAACACCCTTACCCTTTCTCGTTGCGCTAGCGGTGGCGGTGGCGGTGGTGGTGGTGGTGGTGGTCGAGGTGGTGAAAAGAGGGAGGTAAGGTGCTGTTGGACTTTGCGTGTGGGCTTGGGCTGCTTTCTAGAGCTGGTCAGGATTGGGGTCTGGATCTTTGGCTTTGGGTGGACCTTAGGTGTAGGTGACTGTGGGTGACTGCTTAGAGGCCCTTGGTCTTCTGGGACCTGTCCTCTGTCTAGGACAAGGAAATTCCCTGGTTGTGCCCCGGGGCATCTTGATGTGTGCTGGGGCTGGACGGATGTGGCCTCTCCCTGGAGAGGGAACAATGTGGAATGGGAAGAGAGAAGAATGCCAGGTAGAAAGCTGGTGCTCAGTGGCTCCGATGCCTGCTCCATTGTCACATTGGTCGTCACTGGTAACAGCTTCACAGGGACTAGATCCCAATTGCAAATGTATGGAAACATCTTGTCAGTGAAAGTGTGTGTGAAGGTGTGTATGTGTGTGTTAGTGTCAACATCAGAGAACGACAACTTTCCTCTGTTCCAGTCCAGATTCACTCTGATCCTCTGGATCTTCTTCTTCTTCACTGAGAGAACAGTTTCTGGAGTTGATGGTGACTGAGCTCTGTATTTATATCTATGAAACCATATTGTCCATAATCCAGAATGTATGTCTCTCTTCCTTTGAACAGACTCTGGTAACACACCCAGTATCCACCATGAACTGTCTCCAACCTCAACGTCCCAGCTGTGAGTCCCTGAGTTAAAACCCTCAGAGCCCAGGACAGAACAGGAATAACCAAACCTCTCTGGATTGTCAGGAAGCTGCTCAATCTGTTCTTCTTCTTCTTCTTTCTTCTTCTGCTCTCACACTGGTCAGATCTTCAGACAAGATGAGTCCTGGACCAGCAGTGTTTGGGTCCAGAACCACAGGACTGTAGGAGACCAGGTCCTTCATCTTGTTCCAGATGTTGAAGGTGAGGTTTCCCAGGTGTTTGGCCTCGTCTATCAGAGCTCCTGAGAGCAGCTGTGGATCCTCCAGCAGGGGGCGCTGCTGGACTCTGTCCACTGCAGCCTTGTAGTTGATCAGGAATGAGACGTCTTCAGCTCTCAGCTCGTCCTCTGTGGCTCTGACTGTGTGTGACAGAGCTGCTATCTCTCTGCTCAGAGCCTCCATCTTCTCCTTCATCCTCTGACTCTTCTGCTCCTCTTCCTCCCTCAGTGCAGCCATCCTGGCCTCCTCTTCCTCCTCTAGAAACTGGTGCAGCTTCTTAAACTGCTCCTTCATCTGCGTCTCTGTGCGTCGGGCCTGGACCTTAATGTGTTTTTCTGTTTGATCAAACTTCACTTTAACTTCTTCCAAACTCTCTAACTTCTTCTTTAAAGGCTTCAGAGTTTCCTCAAGTTTCTTCTTGTGTTGTTCAGCAGCTTCATCAACGGGGCTGAAGTTGTGGTTTTTGTGTTTTGTTGAATCTCTACAGATGAGACAAACCAGCTCTTGATGATCCAGACAGAAGAGTTTGAGTTTCTCAGAGTGCAGACTGCAGAGATCCTCTGAAGATCTCTGATCTCTCTGCTGTAAAAACGTCTCACACAGGTTCTTTAACACCAGACTAACAGGTGGATCTGGTCTTGAAGATCTTCTCTTACAGACTGGACAGTCTGCTGTTGGTTTCTCTCTCCACCAGTTCTTCAGACAGTCTTTACAGAAGCTGTGGCTACATGACAGAACAACAGGATCTCTAAAGACGTCATGACAGACGGGACAGCAGAGATCCTCCTCTAGTCTGGAAGACATTTAGTCTCTGAGTGAAGCTGAAAACACAGCAGACAGAAAGTACAGTCAGTCGTAGCTCCCCTCGCCCGTCTACTGACTTCACTGAGGTTTACTTTGTCTTTGAGTCGTGGTCTTTGTCAGATTCACCTTCAGTGTGTGGAGTTTCTTCAGGTTGAAGCAGCAGTGTTGTAGTTTTCTACTTTTCTCTCCTGTAGCTGGACTCACTCAGAGGAAGTTGTTAGTTTGATGTGAAGGTGAATCTGATCGTCTGTGTTTCAGTCCACGTGTTTCTGCAGCCGCACCCAACTGAAAAATGTTTCCTGGTTTCTGTCAAACAATTCAGGTAAATCATGTGAGGGGGTGGAGCTCTAAGATCTGAATGATAGTGATCATTAAAATAAGACAATAACTCTGTTTAAGTGTGTACAGGTTGAACAATGTAGAGCAGGGTCACTGTTTTTAAAAGCTGTTTAAATATCTTTAACATGCAGTCTGTACAATCTGACACATCTGTTCTTTAAGTTATATTGTTTCTGGTTTTTATGTACATTTTGGTGCTAAGCTCATAGAATTCATTTTACTTTAGTGAGGTCTTAGAATTTAACTGCATTAGCTTGAGCCACTGCTAACGACTGTGTTGGATTAGAGAAAAGGAAGAACAATGTTGAAACACACATGTAACATTCCAGGTTGTACTAGGAATATCAGGACTATGCACTATGTTTTGGCAAAAGCAGCGTTATCTTGGTGGATTTACGTCTTGTAAACAAAACAACAAAGGCAAGACAGGATTCATGATGGTTTTCTGGGGATATAAGTCATGCCAGTGTTTGTAGAAGAACACGCCATTTTTACACATCATTGACAGTGTTACACACCATCAGACGTCATTAGACATATGCTGTATAGAGACTTAAAGAACAGTTTGCAATAGTTGAGAAAAGGTGTTCTAGGACTCCTTTAAATACTGATCTTTGTCAGACTCACCTTTAGTGTGTGGAGTGTCTTCAGGTTGAAGCAGCAGTGTTGTAGTTTTCTACTTTTCTCTCCTGTAGCTGGACTCACTCAGAGGAAGTTGTTAGTTTGATTTGAAGGTGAATCTGATCGTCTGTGTTTCAGTCCGTGTGTCTCTGCAGCCGCGACCGACTGAAAAATGTTTCCCGGTTTCTGTCAGACGAGTCAGGTGAGTCAGGTGAGGGGGTGGAGCTTGAAGTTTTGACCGATAGTAATCATAAAAATATGGCAACAACTCAAGTTCAACTGTGTGTGCAGGTTGAACAAAGTGGAGCAGAGTCACTGTCTTTAAAAGTTGTTATTAACACTGTTGATGCTGTTTGTGGCTCGTGAAGCTACAATGACCTGTCATTTACCAGGAATACGAGTCAATAATATTAGTTTTGTCATTGTTAGATCGGATTAAACTTTATTAGACAACATTCAGAAGTGGAAGAAAAACAAACACAAAGATACTAAACCAATCATACAAGATTAAGATCAAACCAAAAATACATACACAAGTTTAAAGTTGAGGAGAAACCTTTAAAAATATTATTCAATACAGGCTTCGCTAGGCTTTGTCTTAGGGCCTGATTTACTAAGATCCCAGACAAGAGACGCTAAATTGTGATTAAACTGGAAGGATATGACAATGGGCTCCTAACATAACATGTTGATATAATATTTGATGTGGCTGCTGTACCGACCCGGACAGCAGCAGAAATTTAATAGATCACCTTATAATTCAATGATTATTATAAAGGATGAGGGCGAGTATTAGTACCCAACACGTCACTGTACTAAATCCACATCTAGTCTGCTCCTTGCTACAATAAAAGCTGTGCCAGTTAAGACTTAAAGTCTTTCAAACATGCTGAATAAAGACGCAAAATTAGTGAACACAATCAGTGTTGGGTTTGGTAAATCACATTGCGCACACTATCTTAATCTCTTTGCATCTACTCCTCCCAGTATTTTGAGTGAGATGTCTATATTTGCATATTCATTAAGGCAAACAAGCTGTTAGATCTTCAGGTTAAACCCCTGTACCGGAGGTCTGGACCAGCTCTCCGTCCCTCGGGTTAGAGCTGTCAGCAGCGATGTTGTTTACTACTTCAAATGATCTGAGCTCTTAATATGGTTGCCAGGATAATGTCCTGCAGCCTGAATTACCACAAGGACACATTTAATTTGGTGAACTAGAACAACCTGTAAGAACCTTTCTTATTGTTAATATGCACAGTCTCTGAATAACTGTCTGAGTAAGAATTAATAACTCAATGTCCACAATTTCTACTTTAAATGCAATTTAGTATATTTATTTAAGCAATGGCAAAGCAAACAGCTCAATATCACATCAATTATCAATATAAATCACAAAACTATTCTAAACCTAACCGATTTAAATTGTTATACTAAAGAACTCTGGAGTCCTTTAGGTCCTACTACAGTCCTGGACTTGAGCTAGGAGACCTCGACCCCGCCCAGGGTCCCAGACTCTCCCGCCGGTCTGGACTCATGCAGTCAGGTTGAGCAAAATCACTTTGAAGAATAATTGTAATCCACTGCCCGTTGGCAGCTTTGTTTGTTTTTTCTCTCCACATACTTTCTCGAATTGGCCGGTGGATCTTCTTCGCAGTGACGTCTTGGATGGAAATGTAGCTGGATGAACTCCGTCTCTACTTGTTGATGGTACGAGGAGGGGTCTTCCGCAGGCAATCGAACAAGCAGATCAGTCTAATAAGATTCTGTGTTTTATTCTTTGTTGACTGTTCCTCCGTGTTCCTCTTTTTGGGTATATCCCTTTTGGGTATACCCCTTTTTTACTCTTCCGATCGGTACCTGGTTATTTTCTATCAGTCTTTTTGTTACAATGTCTAGGTACTTTTCTGCTCCAATTACTTTTAACCAAATCAAATTTATTTATATGGCACTCATACGGCAAAGTTCCCGGTTCCCACAGTGGCGGGCACCCAATGACGAAACACTAGAGCTAAAAACTGAGGAACTAAAACTTCCTTACTTCCTTATTTCAGCACATTTCAAACCTTCCCTCTTCTATTTGAGGAATGTTTAACCTATAACACTATAACACTATATTTCTATCTTGATCTTGTTACACACACAAATTCATGATTTACACACACACATTCAAACACACAGTTTCTACCTTCTTGTTTTAACATACACATTTCTCTGATTTCTATACTTTCATTAAACTATTAGTTTCAGCATTTTGTTAGTAATAGCAAAAGCATCGCGTTGCTGACTTTATGTCATTACATTTCTCTATTTCTTATGATCTTATCTGTGACGCCGCTGGTCTCAACCTTCTCGACAAAAATAAAACTTGAAGCATTTTTTAAATGTGATAGTTCAAGTGAAGTTACATTTTCAAAACCTGAAAGTCTCCATTTCCATTTGTTTTTAACATGAACTCAAAATTATAATTTGTCGTCTAATACTCGACAATACTTTTTCAAATTATTTTTCTTGAACAAGAAAATGTTTTTTGACAAAACAAAAGCAAAAAAATAAAACAATCAAACTCGAACAAATCGCTTTTTTTCTGACAAAAAATTAAAAAAATTGTCAATTGTTCCAACAAAAAATACTTCAACCCCAACGAACAAGACGATGAAAAAGATGAAGTGAATTGTTTTCACTTCTTTTTTATCATCTTGTACGCTGGTGATTAAACTTTGATCAGAATGAATCTAATAAATGAAAGAAAAGAAAAGACTGAACAGTCAATCAAGACCATGTTTTCTTTTGCCTGTGAAGATCTATGATCACAGCTTCTTTCACAACAGGATACACATGTTACATCTTTTCTTACAGCGGAGTGGACACTCTGTTGTTGTTATTCTTTGCTCTCTCCTGTTTTTCTCCAGACAGTTTTCACAGAAGCTGTGTCCACATGACAGAACAACAGGATCTGTAGTGACCTTCTCACAGATGAAACAAAGGAAATCCTTCTCTAGTCTGGAAGCCATTTAGTCTCCGAGTGAAGCTGAAAACACAGCAGACAGAAAGTACAGTCAGTCGTAGCTCCCCTCCCCCATTTACTAACTTTACTGAGGTTTACTTTGTCTTTGAGTCGTGGTCTTTGTCAGACTCACCTTCGGTGTGTGGAGTGTCTTCAGGTTGAAGCAGCAGTGTTGTAGTTTTCTTCTTTTCTCTCCTGTAGCTGGACTCACTCAGAGGAAGTTGTTAGTTTGATGTGGTGATTCTGATCGTCTGTGTTTCAGTCCGTGTGTCTCTGCAGCCGCGAACGATAGGAAATGTTTTTTTTCTGGTTTCTGTTCCTTTTGAGTCCTGTCAGGGGGTGGAGCTTGAAGTTTTGACCAATAGTGATCATAAAAATATGGCAAAATATCTGTTAAAGTTCAGCTCTGTGTACAGGTTGAACAAAGTGGAGCTGTTGGTAAATATATTTAACATTCAGTCTGAACAATCTGACTCATCTGCTCTTCTTCCTATAGTCTCCTCCAGAGAGGATATAATTTATAGTAGCTGGTGTACATCTTTTATCGCAGAATTACTGGAACCATGTCCTGTGTTCTGATGAGACCAAAATAAACTTGTTTGGTTTGGATTGTGTCCAGCGAGTGAGATGCACAGTGTGCAGAGGGTGGCTGGCGTTGTCCAGGATGACCAGTATTTCGTTCATTGTTCTTCTCTCTGCCACTGTCGCCAGATGCTCCAGCTTTGTGCCGACCACCGAGCTGGCCCGTCTGATCAGCTTCTCCAGCCTGGAAGGTTCAGCCAGAGAACGCCGGTGACCACCGACTGGTAAAACGTCCACAGGAGCTTCCTGCAGATGTTCAAGGAGCAAAGTCTCCTCAGTGAGTACATCCTGCTCTGAGTCTTCCTGTAGAGCTGCCTTGTGTTGCTTGTCCAGTCCAGCTTGTTGTCCAGCCACAGCCCAAGATATTTGTAGGTCTGCATATCAAAGTTTTGTGATGTGATCTCTGTCTGGCTTCGTCCTTTATCTATTAAGTTTCTTTATCACATCACAAAACTTGAAGCTTTTTTTATAATGTGATAGTTCAAGTGAACTTACATTTTAAAATCCTGAAAGTCTTGAAGAACGTGAAATAAACACAACACGACGACTTTATTTCCATTTGTTTTTGTTTTTAATATGAACTCAAAATTATAATTTGTCGTTTAATACTTGACATAGAAAAGTCTTTTTCAAATGATTTTTCCTGAACAAGAAAATGTTGTTTGACAAAACAAAAGCAAAAAACATGAGAATCAAACTTTTTAACGTTTTTTCTTTTCTGATATAATCAGTCAGTAATTCCAACAAAAAAAACCAAAAAGTACTTTAACACCAACGTACAAGGCGATAAAAAAGATGAAGTGAATCGTTTTCACTTCATCTTTTTTAGTGAATCGTTTTCATTTCATCTTAAACCTGAAACTTTGATCAGAATGAATCATAATCATAAATGAAAGAAAACAAAAGACTGAACAGTCGATCAAGACCATGTTTTCTTTTGCCTGTGAAGATCTATGATCTCTCCTGTAAGGTTCTTTTACATAAGGCTACACCAACTTCCACCTGGATTGCAGAGTGGACACGCAGCTTTTTGTTTCTTCATCCTCTGCTTCTCCAGGCAGACTTTACAGAATCTGTGTCTACATGACAAAACAACAGGATCTTTAGCGACCTCCTCACTGGAAGCCATTTAGTCTCTGAGTGAAGATGAAAACGCAGCAGACAGAAAGTACACTCGGTCGTAGCTCCCCTCCCCCGTCTACTGACCTCACTGAGGTTTACTTTGTCTTTGAGTCGTGGTCTTTGTTAGACTCACCTTCAGTGTGTGGAGTGTCTTCAGGTCTGTGTTTCAGTTTGTGTCTCTGCAGCCACGACCGACAGGATATGGTTTACCTGGTTTCATTGTCCTGTTAAGTCATGTGAGTGGTGTTGTTGGTCCTTCCTGGCTTCCTGGATGTGAGCGGGTCTGGGTCCTTTGATTTGGACTGACCACAAGTGTAGGGATGTGTTGGGGCTTTGAAAGGCCTTGGTCTCCTGAGACCTGCCCCTTGCTTCATCATGTACCTCCTTGAGTTACAACCGACTCAACCTAAAACCCCACCCAAGAAGTTCTTCAAGAAGGCTAAACAGAGTATCTACTCCAAGGCATGGACTCCTTTCTCCCCTGAAAAGGTTCCTGAGTTTTACCTCTCAGGGACTGTTAATCTGGTAGAGACACACTCTAACACCTGAGTTCTTTAAAAAATACCCAGTTGTTCTATACTGAGGTATTCGATTTTTCATCATTTAATGACTATTCAAGTCTTCGAAAATGACTGTTCATCCCTGGTGTTTAGTCCATCTACCATATCCCTCACAGTTCTAGAGCAGTCATCTAGCTCCAAGAACCTCCTCTTGGTTCTGGGTCTGTCCTCTTCCTCCCAGAACCTCCTCATGATTCTAGGTCCTCTACTGACCAGAACCTCCTCTCGATTCTGGATCTATCCTTAACCGACTTGAACCTCACAGTATTGGGTCTGTCCTCTACCTCCCTCCACCCCCTCACAGTTTTGGGTCTGTCCTCTACCTCCCTCCACCCCCTCACAGTTTCGGGTCTGTCCTCTACCTCCGCCAACCCCCCCACAGTTCTGGGTCTCTCCAATACCTCCCTCCACCCCCTCACAGTTTTGGGTCTGTCCTCTACCTCCCTCCACCCCCTCACAGTTTTGGGTCTGTCCTCTACCTCCACCAACCCCCCCACAGTTCTGGGTCTCTCCAATACCTCCCTCCACCCCCTCACAGTTTTGGATCTGTCCTCAACCCCCCTCCACCCCCTCACAGTTTCAGGTCTGTCCTCTACCTCCCTCCACCCCTTCATGGTTCTGGGTTTGTTCTCCAACTTGCTCCTCATATTGAGGTGTCTTGATCGAGGCTGGGGCTGGATGGAGGTGGTCTCTCCCTGGCCAGGGGGCGGTTTGGTACAGATGAGAGGAAAGGTATAAGTTAGGTGATCCATTGTCACATTGACCTTCATTGGTAACAGCTTCACTGGGAGTGAACTTCCATTGTAAATAAATGGAAACATCTTTTCAGTGAAAGTGTGTGTGAAGGTGTGTATGTGTGTGTTAGTATCAGCGTCAGAGAACGACAAGTTTCCTCTGTTCCAGTCCAGATTCACTCTGATCCTCTGGATCTTCTTCTCAACTGAGAGAACAGTTTCTGGACTTGATGGTGACTGAGCTGAATATTCACCTACAAAGAAACATATTCTCCATAATCCAGACCACATGTTGTCTCTCTTCCTCTGGACAGACTCTGGTAACACGCCCAGTCTCCAGTCTCTACTGTCTCCAACCTCAACATCCCAGCTGTGAGTCCCTGAGTTAAAACCCTCAGAGCCCAGGACAGAGTACCAACTATCCAACCTCTCTGCATTGTCAGGAAGCTGCTGACTCTGTTCTTCTTCTGCTCTCACACTGGTCAGATCTTCAGACAAGATGAGTCCTGAACCAGCAGTGTTTGGGTCCAGAACCACAGGACTGTAGGAGACCAGGTCCTTCATCTTGTTCCAGATGTTGAAGGTGAGGTTTCCCAGATGTTTGGCCTTGTCTATCAGATCTCCTGAGAGCAGCTGTGGATCCTCCAGCAGGGGGCGCTGCTGGACTCTGTCCACTGCAGCCTTGTAGTTGATCAGGAATGAGACGTCTTCAGCTCTCAGCTCGTCCTCTGTGGCTCTGACTGTGTGTGACAGAGCTGCTATCTCTCTGCTCAGAGCCTCCATCTTCTCCTTCATCCTCTGACTCTTCTGCTCCTCTTCCTCCCTCAGTGCAGCCATCCTGGCCTCCTCTTCCTCCTCTAGAAACTGGTGCAGCTTCTTAAACTGCTCCTTCATCTGCGTCTCTGTGCGTCGGGCCTGGACCTTAATGTGTTTTTCTGTTTGATCAAACTTCACTTTAACTTCTTCTAAACTCTTTAACTTCTTCTTTAAAGGCTCCAGAGTTTCCTCAAGTTTCTTCTTGTGTTGTTGAACAGCCTCATCAATGGGGCTGAAGTTGTGGTTTTTGTGTGTTGTTGAATGCAGACAGACGACACAAACTGGTTGTTGATGATCCAGACAGAAGAGTTTGAGTTTCTCAGAGTGCAGACTGCAGAGATCCTCTGAAGATCTCTGATCTCTCTCCTGTAAAAACGTCTCACACAGGTTCTTTAACACCAGGTTACAGGGTGGATCTGGTCTTGAAGATCTTCTCTTACAGACTGGACAGTCTGTTGTTGGTTTCTCTCTCCACCAGTTCTTCAGACAGTCTTTACAGAAGCTGTGGCTACATGCCAGAACAACAGGATCTCTAAAGACGTCATGACAGATGGTACAGCAGAGATCCTCCTCTAGTCTGGAAGCCATTTAGTCTCTGAGTGAAGCTGAAAACACAGCAGACAGAAAGTACAGTCAGTCGTAGCTCCCCTTGCCTGTCTACTAACTGTGCCCGACAGTGAACTGTTTCCTGGTTTCTGTCAAATGAGTCAGATGAGTTATATGATTAGGTCAAAGGTTGGAGCTTTGACTGATAGCGATCATAAAGATGTGGCAACAACTGTGTTAAAGTTCATATGTGTCAGCAGGTTAAATGTAGTGCAGCAGATTCATTGTTTTTAAAAGTTGTAAATATATTTAACATTCAGTCTGTACAATCTGACACATCTGTTTAAAGTATATTTTGTTTGTTTGTCTCTATGTGTTGGTGCTAACCTCACCTAGATTTGTTTTACCCTTGAGTTGTGGTCTTTGTCAGACTCACCTTCAGTGTGTGGAGTATCTTCAGGTTGAAGCAGCAGTGTTGTAGTTTTCTACTTTTCTCTCCTGTCGCTGGACTCACTCAGAAGAAGTTGTTAGTTTGATGTGAAGGTGAATCTGATCATCTGTGTTTCAGTCCGTGTGTCTCTGCAGCCGCACCCGACTGGTAAACTGCTTCCTGGTTTCTGTCAGATGAGTCAGGTGAGATATACGAGCGGGTGGAGCTCTGACTGATAGTGACCATAAAGACGTGTCAACAGGTTGAATCTAGTAGAGTGGAGATTATGTTAAGAACAACTTGTTTTGTTGTTGTTTTGTCTCTACGTTGCTGGTGTGATTGACTGGTTTTCTGTCCAGGGTGACCTGCTTAATGAGCGAGTCGTTTTAACACGAGCAACTGGAATAAAAGGACTTTTTTTTTATAGTAAACACTTTTATTTTATTTTTTCCTACTTTTATTTTGACAAGCAGGAAGTGGGTTTGTGCTGTGGTGATTATATCCTTGCTATATGGGGGCTTATATTGAATTTTTAATCTTTTTCTGTACTTTTATTCTTTTTACTGACAGTTTTATTCTGAAAATCTCACTTTACTTGATCCCAGATTAAAGCCGTTAAAGATCAGACAGGTTTGTGCAATTGACTTGTTTCTGCAGAAGACAAATTTGACGTCTGAAGTTGAAGTTAAGCTACTGGTGCTGATCTTTACACTGATTTATAAAACTGATCACAATTTTCACCTGCTGTATATAAACATTTCCCTCGCTCCTTCACATGTCAGCGTTTATATAAACCAACAGTCTGGTTCAAACCTGCTGCAGCTGTTCCAGGTGGGTCAAACGCTGTGTCGCAATCAAAAAAAAAAAAAAAAAAGCTCAAGGACCAATCAGAGGTAAACATTTCTTGGATTGTTGAAGCCGGATGAATCCGACACACAGACGGAGGCTTTTCAGGGTCAATTAACCCGACTTCTGTTTACAATTTTACACAACTGACATGAAAACACAGGAACCACTTTAATGTTTATTCATTTATTTATGAGATGTTAACTTTGGACTTTCATTTTGGTCCCAAAAAATATCATCAAATATTAAATGAAGCACCAATAAATCTACATTCATGATCCCCAGATGATGAACCCTGGTGCCTTTGAGTGTGTTAACATGCAAAGAAGCCAAACTATGGTGGTAATCATTTAACTCAAAGTAATAGCTGTAGTCTTTTGTTAATGAAAGTTTGTATTCATTTATGTATGAGATGTTAACATTCGTGATCCCCAGATGATGAACCCTGGTGTCTTTAGGTGGCTAATATGTTAAGTGTTTTTCTTCAAGTGCAAACATCAAGTTGACATTTGTGCTTTTTTTTTTTTTTTGCAAAATCCTTCAAAAAACTATTGAATTGAAATTCAGCGTAGATATTCATGCTCCCCTGAGGATGACCAAAGGTCGTGTTAGCATGCTAGGAAGCTAAACCATGATGGTAAACATGAAAAACATTATGAACATTTAACTCAAAGTAACCGTTGTAGTCTGTTGTTAATGAATTATTTTTATTCATTTACTTATGAGATGATTATATTTACCAACACGCCAATAAATCGACATCCCCAGATGATGAACCCTGGTGTCTTTAAATGGCCAATATGGTGTTAAAATTAACATTTAGCTCAAGTTAATAGCTGTAGTTTCTTGTCAATGTAACTTTTTTTTTTTTTTTTTTTTTTAAAGAAAACCGTTGACAAATATTTATCTTGGGTTTATGTAACGCACATTTTTTGTCGATTTCTTATTCTAAAAAATAAAGGAGCCATTCAGTGACCTACCTCAGGTTGTGTGTGTGTGTGACCTATATTTGCAGCCTCCGGCGCACAAAGCGTTAACTTTGAGCTGCGGGTTGATCTGGGTAAAGTTTCGTCTTGACTTGGGTTTGTCGACCTGGGGGCGTGCCATCTCCGCTGTCAGCGCAAAAGTGAGATATTTCTAACTACACACACCGCGGTGCAGGGGGTGCAGTGACAAGGAGAGGGTGGGGGGTGGTGGTTATACTGTTGCATGTGTTAAAAACAAAACAAAAACATCATATATTTTAGTTTCTTAATCATGTCTCGGATATTAAATCTTATCAAAGTTCAGTTGCGGAGAGATTTATCCGCGTTTGGAGCGGGAGGAGGCACCGCTCGGCTTCCTCTGAGGACCATCTGCTGCACCGCAAGAAAACACGCCGAGGAGAGGTTAGATCACTCACATGTTGACTGGATTTGTCACGAAACGCGTTGAATATAAACTTTTAATCACAAATAAAAGCGTTAAAGATGTGTTAAATCCGCCGCTGGTGCGTCTTCGTGCGTAAAAGCATAAATACAAACTTTGGGTTTGATCAACAGCTGTTATGCTCTTTTTTTTTTTTTTTTTTGGTGACATATTAAGTTAATTATCACAACGTAAACACGACACTGAAGTGCACGTGCCTCACACACATTTGAGCTGCAGCTGTCAGTCGATTAGTCGATTAGTTGACTCAATAATTGATTAGTTTATTGGCCTTTTTTGTCAACTTATGAGCAGAAAATGTAAAGATTTCCAAAAAATACTTTATTCTGAGATTTGTTTAAAATCTGTAACGTCTTCTCTTTCCTGGTTTTCAGCAATGCATCTTCAGTTCTTGGAAAACGGTGGAAGGACACGGCCGACACGGTCATCATCGGCGGCGGGTGCGTCGGGGTCAGCTTGGCGTATCACCTGGCCAAAGCCGGCAGGAAGGACGTGGTGCTGCTGGAGAAGACGGAGCTGACGGCCGGGTCCACGTGGCACGCCGTACGTTTCCATCATTTCCATCTAGAACTGGAAGAACTGAAAAGTGTCCGTTAAGCGTCCGTGAAACTGTAAAACATCAGAAAATAATGAGAAATTCCCATTTCGATTGACAAAAAAAAAATTTAAGTCGCCAAATTGATCGTTTTGTCAGCGGAAGCGTCAAAAAATGGCACCAAAGTGTCCGAAACTATAAGAAATATAATTTATGATATATATATACTGTATATATCATTTGTATAAGACAAGTAGCACATTTTCTCATTTGAGAAGCTAAAACTAGCATAATGTTTGGTATTTTTACTTAAATGAAGAATGAAAATAGCTACTAATTAACTTTTAATCAATGAAAAGCATCTGTTTTTACAAAGAAGGAAGTCAATTCTAATCATTTAAAGGCAGAAATGATGGAAAAAGTTTTTTTTTTTTTCTTAAAAAATGACTTTTTCAACACTTCAAGCTGTATTTCTTGTCCATTAACACTAGTACTTGGTTTCAAGTGGCCTGAAAAGGGAGTTAACCCCTTTATGATGAAGATGTAGAGATCTTACTCTACGAAACGCGACGCTTAGCATAGAAACGACGTAGGAGCCACAACCTATAGTCGGTTTTCATTCATTCAGGTTGGAAAATACCAAAAAAACAAACACAAATGCACATCATCCCCAGGGACTTTGAGCTACGACATGCTAACGTGGAGTGGCTAACATTACGGTAGCGTTCATGTTTACGAACTACGACCGAAATCGAGATCAAACCTTAAAAAAAACGCGATAATCTGTTCTCGTAAACGCGTAAACGTATTTGTGCATCACACTAAGACATTTCAACAGGTTTTGAAAAAATCGCGTATTTATTTCCGAAAATGTATTTATATCTGGCCGCCATCTTTCTTCGCAAAATATCCTGTGTAATTTCATCTTGCACTTTCCGTCTGTGCGTCTCAATTCACGAACGATGGACACGGTTCAAATCCATGATTAATGTTCTGTCCAGTGACAATTCACCGTGGATGAAACGGGACACGGCCGTTATCTTGATTATTTTTGGGGTAAAAGTCGTGGTGGGAGGACCCCCCCTTCCTCCTCCAAGACTTTAAAGTTCCTATAAAATGAAATCACAACGTGGTTCTTTTCCTCAACAGCTCCGCTCGGTGAAAATGTTTACAACCGTCATCCAGTAATATGCTCGACGGCGGCAGCTGCCATGTTATTGGTTTTCGCTTCATCTGAAGTCTTGACCCACTTCCAGTTCCACTTCCAAGCGCTTCACCGAAACACTATTAATACCCAACATGTCGGAGAAGGGGGGGCTGACTCTTATTCAGTTACTCATTTCATTAGGGGAGTTTTCCCAGAATACACTAGGGGAAAGGCGTTCTTTTAAGGTTTGGTGTCTGTTTTTTAGCTTTTGGAGGAAAAAAAAACAACAGTTATACTATAAAGTATAGGTAGTATAGGTATAAACATTATGTTTGTATGATATAGTGACATCTAGTGGTGAAGTTGCAGATTGCAACCAACTGAATGTCACTCTCCTTTTCTAAGGAGAATAGAAGTAGAATAAAAACTTATTTTAGTCAGCTAATGTTTGTTTGTCCATTCTGGGCTTCTGTGGAAACATGGTGGACTCAACAATTCTTAGTTTTACATTGTTTACACGCAACTTTTTTCTTATCTGCAACAGACTTCAAAAAAGCTACTGGTGAGATTTGTTTCTGCTACGTAACCAACGTTAGCGTCACAAGTCTGGAAGAAATCCTGCAAATTTCTTGTTAGCTTCTACCAGAGCTAGCATGCTAATTAGTTAGCACCTGTAAGGAAACATAATGAAACTTGGAACGAAAAAGTCCCCCTCAGATCTACAAAGCTTTTTAGCCTCTTTTAGCTCAATATTTTTTGATTTTTGCCCCAAAACTGTATTGTTTTGTATTGATGGTGGAGACCAAAATGGAGTTAAAAGTGGAACAATTATTGGACACGATATTTTTTTAAAATTCAGTGAATTTTGTGTTTTGTTTTTTTTTTGTCCATTTCAGGCTGGTTTGACGACATATTACCACCCGGGTATCAACCTGAAGAAAGTCCACTTCGACAGTATTAAATTATACGAGAGTCTGGAGGCAGAAACTGGGCAGGTGAGGAGGCGCCTTGCTCGTTTTCTATAACCGTGATGTTGCGCGTTGAAGTTTATTAGTCGTGTTGTCTTTTCTCCGCAGGCGGTTGGTTTCCACCAGCCCGGCAGTGTCCGAATCGCTTCGACGGCAGCTCGAGTAGACGAGATGAGGTACCAGATGACCCGTACGCACTGGCACGTGACGCCGCAGTACTTCATCGGACCCGAGAAAGTCCACGAGCTCTTCCCTTTGCTCAACATGGACAAGGTTTGTTGGAGCCACGGTAACGTCACGGCTCCTGTTCGGCATCTTGACCTTTTGATTTCATCTTTTAAAACAGCAGGAAGCTTTGACGTTACAAATGTTTGAGATTGACCTTCTCAGCTGCCGTTATGTGACCGTTTCTGGGTATTTTCAGGTGCTGGCGGGTCTTTACACCCCAGGAGACGGCCACATTGACCCGTACTCTCTGACTATGGCTCTGGCTGCTGGTGCTCGTATGTACGGTGCTCAGATCTACAACCCGGCCCCAGTCACCGCCTCACCCCGACTGCTGATGGGAAGTGGGACATCCAGACTCCACACGGGACGATTCGCGCCAATCGTATCGTAAACGCTTCAGGTTTGTACTCAAACATGAATACATCATATTTTAACCCACAGATAACGGAAAAGTGAATAACAGAATTTTATTTAATCTGACATCACCGACTTCACCAGACACTGTCGCTGATCATTAACGACTTGATGTTCTCATGATCTGGAGTCTCAACAACTGGTCTGAGACCTGTAGTGTTCACACTACAAGACTTGTCAGTGATTGACTCCCGATCACACCGTGACGTCACCAAACTATACGTCTGGTCACGTGAACTAGACAGGATGTAGCCGCTGCTTCTCACCGTGATTTACAGACGTTTATTGTTGAGGAGGAAACAGGAAGTAGAGACGTTTAGATGTGAAAACACATGAAAACAATCTTGTTACTGGTTGATCGGATCCTCCAGGATTTAATGACGTTACAATCACAACTATTAACACTAATTCAACCAATGTGTTGTGGATTTTCCTGAGGTCTTTGACTGGTGACTACCTATAGCAGCTACAGTTGAGGAGACTGTTACTAAACCGCTAAACTGGCGTGTAAACGTCACCATGGCAACACGCTGGTTTTCATGGTGGAGCTGAAATCAGCAGCAGACCTCCCCGGTACCGGGTAACATCTGGATCAGACGCGGGTTTGTAGAAACTGAAACTGAAACAAAAACCTGTTAAAACGTCAGACTTTTAAACGTGGTTGTGAGTGAATCAGTGAGACGGCAGCAGCATTTATCTCACATCCCTCCTCTGATTGGCCGTCGCTCTTTGTCAGTCTCTTCCGACTCCTCCAGTTTTCTAACGTGACAGATCCAGTCCCGGTCTCAGACCAGGTCCCGACGGCCTCTGATGGAGTCGTTAGGGCTGTTCACACATTATGATCATTAACTGATGATTCACCAACCGTCACCAACTAAACTTTAGTCTCAGCGTGTTTTTAAACAGGCACCAAAAGCCTTCACACTTTCTTTTTTAGGCTTAATGAGCTCTGTGTGACTTTTACCTTTTCATCTATTTTTGCTTTTCAGCCAAATTTCTGCAAACACAACTTTTTAAGATAATGTGCCAAAAATGGTAATCCAGGATTCACCAAACTTTCTCACATTTGTGTGATTAGTGACGCGTATTTTGGAAGAGCTACGCATTCATTTATTTATTTCCTTATTTTATTACATTTCTGTTGCATTTAAACACCAAATTCATTCATTGATGTTCAGTCTGTGCATAAAAAAACAACACGAACGCCGCTCACCGTCCTCTCTGCTCTGTAGCTCATGTTATCAGTGTGGTGGAGACCTTTGGTCACACAGACCACTGCTCGCTGAGTTCAGGGTAAAGACTTTGTGGCTTGAACCGGGTCCGACCAGATCTGGGGGGATTTCGTTGGCGTCGACTCCCTTGAGTCCTCGCTGCTGCTGCTGCTGCTTGTTTATCTGGCAACAGTCAGGAATTTGCTTTGCTCTTTAGTTGCCCTGTCTGTCCTGATGTTATGTAACACACAGCAATATATAGACCATGTATAGTTTTCCCGAGTCACCTTTTTAAGCTCTATAGATTGACTGATATGGAGATAAAAAATATAGTCTTATTTCACCACAAATACAAGTCAAATTCCCCCTCAAGAGATATTTTATGTTGGTTGAAGTAATATCGAGTTTGACCGTCTTTTGTTTTCACAACCAAATAGTTAACAATGAAAGTAAATGGGGCAGTCAGCCAATTTTTTGGGGGGTGGAGGGGCATTTTTTTTTTACTTAAACGATAGGGTGAAGGGTGAAGAGAAAAGTGAGACAGGAAAAATGGAGGAGAGCGGGGGAAGGACACGCATGAAAGTTCGACTCCAAATCAGCGAACAGCTGCAGAATAAATATACGCCAACGTGGTGCACTAAAAAAAAATGATGAATCTGCTGATCTGGAACAACTTGAAGGTTGTCCCAGATCAGAAGATTGATCTTGCACGGACACATCGGCCTGTTGTTCAGGAAAATGATGAATCTGCTGATCTGGAACACCCTTCATGACCATTTGTTATGAAAGCACGATATTGGGTAAAACAGTCTTGGTACAGTTAGTTAACAATGAAAGTAAATGGGGCAGCCAGCCAAACGTGTCTAAATTGTCATTTTTTAACCACTAATAAAGCTCAAAATATCACTTCACTTCAGCATGAATAGGGTCCCTACACATAAACTGAAGTACTGATAACTTAGTAAGTCATAAGTGTAAGAGGAAAATGATGAATCTGCTGATCTGGAACATCTGTCACCACCAGTTGTTATGAAACACTTACTAAGTTATGAGTATTTCAATATATATTTTATATAACAACTAGTAATGAAGGGTGTTCCAGATCAGCAGATTCATCATTTTCTTGAACAACAGGCCAATGTGTGTGTAGAGAGCGAGAAAAATGATGAATCTGCTGATTAAATAAACTCTCAGTTCACTTACTAAGTCATCAGTACTTCAGTTTATGTGTAGGGACCCTATTCATGCTACTGCTGAAGTGAAGTGATATTTTGAGCTTTATTAGTGGTTAAAAAATGACAATTTAGATACGTTTGGCTGACTGCCCCATTTACTTTCATTGTTAACTATTTGGTTGTGAAAACAAAAGACGGTCAAACTCGATATTACTTCAACCAACATAACATATCTCTCGAGGGGGTGTTTGACTGGTTGTCATGGTGATAAACACCGTGGGTTCATGTTACTCTGGGCCGTCTCTTTAAACTCTCATGTGCTTATTAACGTATTGAACGCTGCACAGCTTCAGAACCGACTCAAACTTTTCTCCAGCTCCGTTCATTCATTCGTTCGTCTTCTTGCTCCATATTTTCTCCCTGAGTTTGCACATTTCCTCCGGTTGAACCCCGTTGGCTCGACACCTTCGCTCTGCCCCCCCCCCATCGGCCAATCCGAGTGAGCCAAGCAGTTCAACGCTTCGTCCAATCGTGAAGCGGCAGCTCATGCACACCTCCCGACATATGGTTTTCTTTAGCTGCTTATATGCATGCAGGGACTTAAACATCAATTTAGTTTGCATTTTAGTCTCTGTTTACATTTTATCGCTCGTTCACACCAGTTTTACTTCCTCGATTTTGTGTGTTTTAGACATTTTGTTGCAGCTGCAAAACTCGGGGTCACTGAGTTTACCCTCCACTCCTCCTTCCTTCGAGTTTTTTTGTCTATGATTTACAGTTTCCCACGTAACAACCGATGCTTTGTGCATTTGCGGTGGCGAAGCAGCAAGTTTAAAACTTTTGTTTCAAACCAATAAGGAGCCGTTTTGTTTTGCTAAACTTCTTGCACGACCATCGAGCATCTTTAGTTAATTTTCACTTCTTTTACCATTTTATTTTTGCCGTAAGTTGTCGCTCTCGTGTTTCCACGTCTCCTTTGTTTCCTCCCCCACATCACCCCCTAAATAAAGGTCAAAGGTCACGTTTCTTGGAATGTGACCCCCCCCCAGTAGGATCGGTTACAACATCGATCATCGTGTGAACTGTTTTAGATTAAAAGCTGCGGTTTAAATATGGTGTTACTATGGAAACCGGAAGCTCCACATTCCGAAAATTTCTAGATTATATTTACTGAACGATTGAACAAAATGTCAACTTTTAGCAAATATTTTCCACTTTTTCAACATTTTATAAAATGAAAAATTATAAAATATTTTAAATTGATTTAAATCACATTTAAAATATATTAATAAAAAATGATATATTAAAAATATGCTTTTAAAAAGTTTGAATATAAGTAAAAAATAACCACTGAATTTTTACCAAGAAGCTAAAAGTTATAACTATTTTTAAATAGATTAGTTAGATAATAGTTACAGTTAAACGGTTGAAATCATGTATTTTATTTTGAAAACCAAAAACATTTTAAGACATTTAAAATGGTCACTGATAAAGGGTTTTGTGGAATAAGAGAAGTAGAAGAAGAAGTAGTTGAATATGCTCACACACACACACACACACACACACACACATATATAGTATTCTATTTGTAGAATATAGTGTGATAGTCTTTGTATAACTAAGTTTTCCTCCAACTCTAGTTTGCCACCCCACCCCTCATTAACTGCCCCCTGGGGCTATTAATAAAGTAAATACTGGGAGTCACTGCTTTTATATCAATTTAGATCCATAAAAATTATCCTAACCAAGCAGGTGGTTAATGAGGACATTGCAGGACGTTTTTTTTTTTTTTTTATTTTATTTTAAATTTTGCTAAACTTGTTGACTCTGTTCATTCATCTCAGTGCTGCTCCCGTGTTAACTCAAGTCAATCAGTTCATTGTGCAGCCGCCTGGTAAAAAGCAACTTTTTTTATATATATATCTAAACTGCCAGAGACCTTATCAACATCATCCTGCACTGTGGGATAAAGGGGGTAAAAACATTTATAGCTGAGCTCATATTATAGTAAATTATATTATATTAAACCCAGAGTCTATTTTACAATTAAAACCAGTCAAACTCCCCCTCAAGAGATATTTTACGTTGGTTGAAGTAATATCGAGTTTGACCGTCTTTTGTTTTCACAACCAAATAGTTAACAATGAAAGTAAATGGGGCAGCCAGCCAAACGTATCTAACTTGTCATTTTTTAACCACTAATAAAGCTCAAATTATCACTTCACTTCAGCAGTAGCATGAATAGGGTCAATACACATAAACTGAAGTACTGGTCAGTGTACTGTGAATTTAGTAAAAAGACTGTTTTATAAGATTTACCGAACTGGTAATGAAGGGTGATGCTGAACAACAGGCCGATGTGCACATGAAGAGCGAGAAATATGATGAATCTGCTGATCTGAAACAACGTTCATGTTGTTCCAGGTCAGCAGATTCTGGAACATCTGTTGTTTTTCACAACGAAATAGTTAACAATGAAAGTAAATGGGGCAGCCAGCCAAACGTATCTAAATCCGCTGATCTGGAAGTCACAAAACTGGGACTTTTAATTTGCATTTTAATTTGACATTTTGGGATTATTTGGAGTTTTTTTACCTTAAAAAATACAAGATTGTGTGTGTGTGTGGGATAAATACGCTATATTAGGTCTATTCTAATTACAAGGAGCGTTAAATGGTGAAAGAGGAGGGCGTCGCAGGAGGTGTGACTTCTCACTGACAAACGCCGTCATTCATCAAACTTTGTTTGTCCGTAAGGAGACATAAACAGCGGAGAACGTGCTGTATCAGCTCTGCAGGTTTTCTACCAGAAAAAGATTTAAATGGTGAAGGGAAGATGTTTGTCTGAGGCGACTCTACAGCTCGGAGGTGGTCTGTCTTCTTGGCTGTTGGCACATTTTTGTTTTTGAGGTAACTTAGCTACATAACTAAGCTTCATGTTGAATGGACAAATATGAAGATATTGATCTTCCCTTTTACGTCACTGCGTAAACAACGGTCGCGAATATATGCACGTCATCCAAAATGAACTTCTGTCGTCGTTTGCTGGATTTTAATAAAGAGAGTGTTGGTTTAGTTAGTTAAACCACCGTCTCTGTTGGTTTCCAGGTTTCTGGGCCAGAGAAGTGGGTCAGATGATTGGTTTCCAGCATCCAACCATCCCAGTGCATCACCAGTATGTAGTGACGGCAACCGTACCAGAGGTGAAGGCTCTGAAGAAGGAGTTGGCCGTCATCAGGGACCTGGAGGGATCTTACTACCTCCGTCAGGAAAGAGACGGTCTGCTTTTCGGCCCGTATGAAAAGATGGAGAAGATGGTGCTGCAGGACTCTTGGGTCAGAGATGGTGTACCTCCAGGTCTGTCCACCGCAGATAACACTTTTTTGTGTAGATTTACTTACAATTTCTTGTAGATCTCACGTCGTATTTATTCCACCTTCCAACATCCCGTCCAGGTTTCGGGAAGGAGCTGTTTGAGTCCGACCTGGACAGGATAATGGAGCATGTTGAGATGGCCATGGAGATGGTCCCCGTGCTGAAGAAAGCTGACATTATCAACATCGTGTCCGGACCAATCACGTACACCCCTGACCTGCTGCCCATGGTGGGACCACACCAGGGTGTTCGCAACTACTGGACCGCCATCGGCTTCGGGTACTTGGGCAAAATCGATGTTTCAGTGTGGCACATAGCTGTGTTTTTACCACCTTTTGTGTTTTCTATTGTGTTTGGACAACTTGAAGCATCTACACTGAAGTCCTGTTGCTCAGCTTTTGTAAGATAATTATGACCAGGAGGACCAAGAATCCATCAATACTGAAAACTATTGGTTTCTTTGGTGTAGAGGCTCCAACAAGTCCAGGTCCCCTTGAGTGCTCGTTTCTTGGAAACACAACAGGGCTTCTTGGAGCCTCTTCACTGAAGTCTAGTTGTTCTCAGTTCAACTTTCCTTGGATAATCATGATTGTGTTAACAAGAAACCAAAAGTTTCAGTCTTGTTGAAATATTTGTGAGCAACTGGACTTTGGTGTAGAGGCTCCAAGTAGTCTGGTCGCCCTGGATTCCTCTTTTCTTGGGAACACAACTGGACTTCTTCGAGCCTCTATGCCAAACTTTGGTTGCTCTCAATTTAGCTTATTTTTAAATTACCATGACTGGGAGGACCAAGTAGCCAAAGGGACCAAGTTCAATTGAAAGCAACTGGACTTTGGTGTAGAGGCGCCAAGAAGTCCAGTTGCCCTTGATTCTCTCTTTTTTAGGACAACAACTTGACTTCTTGGAGCCTCTTCGCTGAAGTCCACTTGATTCAACTTTTCTAGGATAACCATGACCAGAAAGATCAACAATACTGAAGACTATTGGTTTCTTGCTCCACCAGGTCATGGTTATCCAAGAAAAGTTTGAATCAAGAGCAACTGGACTTTGGCGAAGACGCTTCAAGAAGTCCACTTCCCTTTGATTCCTCTTTTCTTGGGAATACAACAGGACTTGGAGCCTCTTCTCTGAAGTCCAGTTCTTCTTGATTCAACTTTCCTTGGATAACCATGACTGTGATGACAAGAAACCAAACGTTTCAGTCTGGTTGAAATATTTGTTGGCTTCTTCTTGACATTCAAAGCTTTGGTTTCATGTGTTCAGATACGGAGTCATCCATGCTGGTGGTATCGGTAAATTCCTGAGTGACTGGATCATGAACGGAGAGCCTCCCTACGACCTGATCGAATGTGACCCCAACCGCTACGGCAAGTGGACGGACGTGCCTTTCATGTGCGCCAAAGCTCGGGAATCCTACGGCTTCAACAACGTCGGTAAGAACAACGTAAGACGATTGTCGACTTCTCTGTTTTTAACTGCTGTTAAACTCTTTGCCGTCCTTGTCGGCGTCTCCAGTCGGTTACCCCAAGGAGGAGCGCTTCGCTGGCCGCCCCACCAGCCGAACCAGCGGCGTTTACGAGCTGCTGAAAGACAAAGCGTCCATGGGCTTTCACGCCGGCTGGGAACAACCTCACTGGTTCTACAAACCTGGCGACGACATCGGATACAAGTAAGACTTCTTTGCGAATCTCTAATACCATCTGTGTTGTTTGATTGAAGACGTTTGCTATATTTATCTTGGACTTTAACAATACCATTTATTTCCAGAAGTAAACAAAATGAACAAAATGTTCCCCAACTGTTTGTTGAAGCTTTTGTTTCATAACTGCTCCGCCGTCCTCTAATTAGATCACACATTCCTGCACTAGACTCGTCCCGCATCCGTTTTAAAACACCCTATCATCACTGTGGTGACGGCTCTTACATACCATGTGGTGCATAAAGAAAGAAGCTGTTTGTGATGTAAAACTCGAAAGATGGTTGCGAGCTGAAAAGAGTCTGGATTGAAGTCAGACAAATATTTGAGGACATGCTGTTCTCGTTGAAGACCGGAGCTCACCGCACACGCAAACATCATCTAACGTCCTGTTTTAGCTCTGAGCTGCACGACAAGGGAACCATTTATCTACGCAAACGCAGCTCTGAAAGCGGGTGGCGTTGGGCGACAATCACAGATAAATAACTGCCAACGACTACACAAGTCGCAGCTTCACCAGACTCTTTCAACTTACACGGTCACGTTATTGCCTCGAGATAAACCCGACGAGTGTTTGGACTCGCACCAAACAGCGAGTGTAGCGTCCAGCTGGCGTCTCTGGAGCCGCATACTTGGCTCACATCTGTGGCTCGGAGATTTGTTCTTGTACAAATAGAAAAGCTGCAGTCACAGTTTTGCTATGAAACATACTTTCTCCAGCTTTGACTAGGTTGTATTTTTAGACACGGTTGTGTTGTGGCGCTAGGAATGGCATTTCTTATGAACTGTGAGACGCATTGCTGTGATGTTTGGCACAAGAATTCAGGGTCTGGTGAGGATTAATCCTAAAAATGTCAGTCGTCTTCTGACTGAAATATCTCAACTATTCGATGTACTGCCACGAAATTTGGTACAAATATCCACTTTACCTCGTGAATGAATTGCAACAAGTTTGCAACTTTTGGGTTTGGTGACCATGTTTATGACCATGTTCTGACAAATAGGAGGGTACTACTTCAAATATACAATAGAAGAAGAAAAGAAACAGAATATTGTTGACCATCCATCCATCCATCCTTTGACTAATACTAGGATACTACTTCCACTAAACAGTAGAAGAAGAAAAGAAACAGATTATTTTGTAACTAGCATCATCACCAGGTCAAAAACACCCAAAACTACGATGATAAACCTGTTAACTCTTCACATTATGTCTGCAGATCTTTAAAACTCTTAGAAATCATTGAAGTAAATTCCCTTTGAAGGTGTTAAATGGCTTAAAATATTATATTTCTGTCATATTTGAGCACGTTAGCCTGTTGACGTTAGCCACCATCATGGGTGTTTAAACTTAATCTTTAAGACATTTTAATCTTACAAAAGAGCGTCCATCAGTTTTTTATTATCTGTCGTAATAAAAAACAATAAGACAAGACACAGTAAGAAATAAAAGATAATGAATCCACTGTGTGTTTGAATTTAGACCCAGTTTCCATCGCACCAACTGGTTCGGCCCAGTTGGCAGAGAGTGTAAGCTGGTGATGGAGAAGGTGGGAGTGATCGACCTGACGCCGTTCGGAAAGTTCATCGTGAAGGGGAAAGACTCGCACAAGCTGCTGGATCGTCTCTTTGCCAACACGATGCCGGCGGTGAGTTAAAGCTCGTGTGGACCGATGAGCGGATTCGTTCGCTTCCTTTTTGTCGCTGCTGACGTTTGCGAACTTCTGACGTCTCTGTTTATTTCAGGTCGGTCGGACTAACATCAGCCACATGCTGACGCCCGCCGGGAGAGTCTTCGCTGAGGTCACCATCACACAGCTGAGCCCAGGAGAGTTTCTGCTTCTCACCGGTTCGGGGTCAGAGATGCACGACCTCAGGTGAAACTGTTCACACGTGCACAAAGTAGCCAAACTAACACATCCTGCCACAAAATTAGAAGGAAAATCCATTGACAGTGGTGGGATCGTATTGCAAAGTTAGCATCACGATTAGAGACAAGTCAGTGAACAGATTGGAGCATTTAGAGGATAAATAGTCAGATATTTCCCTCAAGAGTTAAAATAAAATGAAATGTTTGCTGTTTGTAAACTAGATTAGATTAAATTAGATTAGACGTCATTTATTTATCTGTCTATCTATGGTTCAGACGCTACATACAAATAGTAGGATACTACTTCCAATCAAGAGTAGAAGAAGAATCTATCTATCTATCTATCTATCTATCTATCTATCTATCTATCTATCTATCTATCTATCTATCTATCTATCTATCTATCTATCTATCTATCCGTCAAACTTTCTGACTAGTAGTAGGATACTACCTCCAATAAACAGTAGAAGAAGAAAAGAAACAATACTTTTGACTATCTATCTGTCTAAATATCCATCTATCAGCAAATAATTAGACGTACGAATAGTCATAATGCAGAATTGGCTCTTTTCCGAGGGCATTTATCTATTTATCTATCTATCTATCAATCAAATATTAGGACACTACCTCCAATAAACAGTAGAAGAAGAAAAGAAACAGAACTATCTATCTGTCTGATAGGGAAGAAAAAACAAACATCATCCCCCCGTATCTCCTCCTGTTACTCCCTGGTTTGTTTTGGCCTCACCAGTTATGTAAAAAACAATAATAATCCCGTCTGCTTCAGTTAAACGACTTGTTACTGCAGCTTGAACCAGCGGGTTGGACACATTTATCTCTGAGCAGACACAGCTGTGGGCCTCACCGCTCACAATGTAAAGTTATAAGCTGCTGAATCAAACCTCGTGTTATTTGGTAATTTAATATGTCGCCATGTGCCGTGTCTAAATTACTCGTCAGCCGATGTCGGGTAAGTTTGTGAAGATTCACGACTTTGGTCCTCAAGAGGGAGGAATCTTTATGCATCGTTTTTTAAAATTTAATGTTTATAAAAATCTATTTGTTGCGTTCCTCCGTTCTCGGTCACACCCGGGCCAACGGTTGAGCTTCAAGCTGCGCTGAATTAAAATCTCCCACAGTCAGGAAACCTAAAACTTTCCAACAGCTGTTAACACAACGCCTCTCCTTTTGCTCCAATCGGGAGGCGCCGTGTTAAATGGTTTCCTTCGTGCTACCCAGGCAGGAGGTGATTGTAATTTCTTGCTATGTAGCGCCATCTTGTGGCAGAAGGAATAAACTGCAGGTGTGACCTCTTTGAACTGAGTTCAGCGAGGTCACAAATTAGCTTGAGAAATCCAAAATATGTGGAAAGTTAAAGTGATAGTACAGTGTCAGTTGAGCCCATGGTGTTTATCACCATGATGAGACAAAATCCCCCATTAAGAGATATTTTACGTTGGTTGAAGTAATGTCGAGTTTGAACGTTTTTTGTTTTCACAACCAAATAGTTAACAATGAAAGTAAATGGGGCAGCCAGCCAAACGTATCTAAATTGTCATTTTTTAACCACTAATAAAGCTCAAAATATCACTTCACTTCAGCAGTAGCATGAATAGGGTCCCTACACATAAACTGAAGTACTGATAACTTAGTAAGTGAACCCAGAGTTTATTAAAAACACTGTTTTACAAGACTTACCCAGCGTCTGGTTTTTATAACAACTGGTGATGAAGGTTGTTCCACATCAGCAGATTCATCATTTTCCTGAACAACAGGACATGAAATCTGAAATCTAAAGAGTTCGAGTTGATGTTAAACTCTCCTCCTCTCTTGGCCTCAGGTGGATAGAGGCGGAGGCAGCGGACGGCGGATACGACGTGGACATCAGCAACGTAACGGACGCCATCGGCGTGCTGGGAATCGCGGGACCAAACTCACGCAAAGTTCTTCAGAAACTGACGGACGAGGACATGAGCGACGGCGGCTTCAAGTTCCTGCAGTGCAAGAACATCAAGCTCGCTGGCGTTCCCGTTCGCGCCATCAGGATCTCATACACTGGTAATTATCTCTCTGTCTTCGCCGTTTATTTCAAATAGAGTTGGACCAGTTTTACAGCTGAAAGAAATGTAGCAGAACCTGTTGTAGTAATATATCTGATTATAAATACACCGTGTATATTTATAGTCAGACAGAAGGTATCAATCATGTCACACTCACTTTTCCACATGAATAAAATACCACAAATTTCTGAGTAACAAATGGAAAAGCTTTGCAGCTGTTACGGGCTTTAAAGTATTTTTATTTGTTTCAAGACTTGAACTTGAAGCAAATGGAATTTATTGCACGTGATTATATTGTATAAAATAGTAAATGCTAACCAATAAAAATAAAATCACTGACGTCGTCACTTCTAGTCTCTAGAAAAGAAGTAAACTGCTAAACTGAAAATAAAATACAAACATAAACATTAAATTACAAAACAAGATAATGTTTATAGTTAACACTTAGCATTGCTAACATTTCGCTGACGCTTAGCATCGTTAATGTTTAGCATTTCTAATGCTTAGCATCGCTAACGCTTAGCGTGGCTAACGATTAACATCACTAACGTTTAGCATCTCTAATGCTTATTATCGCTAAGACTTAGCATGGCTAACACTTAGCGCTAATGTTCAGCATCTCTGATGTTTAGCATTGCTAACACTTAGCATCGCTAATATTCAGTGTGTCTTACGCTTAGCATCTCCAACACTTAGCTTCACTAATACTTAGCATAGCATCTGCCAAAATATTTACTCAACATTAACCTTTGACATTTGGCCACAAAAATCTATCAGAATAAAATTGGATTTACACATTTCAGCTTCTTGAAATTGATCTGTGTGAGACCGTGTGTGTGTGTGCGACCGTGTGTGTGTGTGTGCGTCCGTGTGTGTGTGTTCAGGTGAACTCGGCTGGGAGCTGTACCTCGACCAGAAGGACATGGCCACCTTGTACCAGGCCATGATGGAGGCGGGAAAAGACGAAGGCATCGACAACTTCGGCACCTACGCCATGTCGTCTCTCCGACTGGAGAAAGGCTTCAGAGGCTGGGGAGCTGAGGTAAACACACACACACACCAACACACACACTGTTTCCTTTTAGCTCATGACTTGTTAACTTGTTGATCTTTTCCAGATGAACTGTGACACCAATCCTCTAGAGGCTGGTTTGGATTATTTCATCAAGCTGAACAAGGTAAAATCTTATAAAATGTTTACAAAAAACCCATTTATTCACTGTTAAGAGCCAAGTTTCCATGATGTGCCTGTAAATGCAAATAAACTGGATGTTTTCTTTGTGTGTGCAGCCAGCTGACTTCATCGGCAAAGCAGCTCTGCAGGAAATCAAAGCCAAAGGCCTGAGGAGGAAGTTGTCTTACATCACCGTAGACACGGACGATATCGACCCCGAGGGCAACGAGACCATCTGGTTCAACGGAAAGGTTCAGACAATTAAAACGTTCTGTGAAACATCAGGGGTGGAACGGTTCGGTTCAGTTCACTTTTTTTCTATCTTGTCAACACTTCAGAAATACCAGACATCAGATCTGTTGTCAATGAGGCTGCATGTGTGTGTAGTGAATGTGTGGTGAAGTGAGAATGAGGGAGCGGTGCCAGATACTAGCTTGGTCAATGACTACGGTCTGGAAACCAGGTGATACAAGAGTCTAAACCCTATTTGACACTAGTTGACTTCACCAGTGATCTCCAGTGGTGGTGTCTGGTGGACTTGGTCCTCTGATGGTTGGTGAATCATCAGTTAATGATCATAATGTGTGAACAGCCCTAACGACTCCATCAGAGGCCGTCGGGACCTGGTCTGAGACCGGGACTGGATCTGTCATGTTAGAAAACTGGAGGTGTCGGAAGAGACTGACAAAGAGCGACAGCCAATCAGAGGAGGGATGTGAGATAAATGCTGCTGCCGTCTCACTGATTCACTCACAACCACATTTAAAAGTCTGACGTATGAAGAGTTAGTGATGCTAAATGTTAGTGATGCTAAACATTAGCAACGTTAATTGTTAGTGATGCCAATACTTAGCAATTTTAAGAGTTACTGATGCTAAACATTACCGATGATGGACGTTAGCTACGCTAAATGTTTAAGATGCCAAGAGTTAACAATGTTAAGTATTACCAACGTTAAACCTTAGCAAAGCTAAACATTAGCAGCGCTAAACGCTAGCAATGCTATGCGCTAGTGATGTGAAGTGTTACAGATGTTAATTGTTAGCAATGCTAAGCGTTAGCCAACTCAGAACTCTGTTTAAAAGTCTGGCATTTGAAGAGCTAGCGATGCTAAATGTTAGTGATGGCAAGAGTTAGCAACGTAAAGTATTACCAGTGTTACACATTAGCGATGCTAAATTTTACCAATGATAAACATCAGCAATGCCAAGAGCTCGCAATGGTACTTGTTACCGAGTGCTAGCGATGCAAAATATTAGCGATGCCAAGAGTTAGCGATATTAAATACTAGTGATGTTAGATGTTAGACATGCTAAGTGCTAGCAGTGCTATATGTTAGCGATACCAAGAGTTAGCAATGTTAAGTGTTACTAACGTTAAAGTAACTGATGTTAAACAAGCTCAGAACTCTGTTTAAAAGTCTGACATTTTAACAGGTTTTTGTTTCAGTTTCAGTTTCTACAAACTCCCCGTGTCTGATCCAGATGTTACCTGGTACCGGGGAGGTCTGCTGCTGATTTCAGCTCCACCATGAAAACCAGCGTGTTGCCATGGTGACGGTTACACGCCTGGTTTAGCGGTTTAGTCCGTCCCTTTTGTTGTTGTTCTTACAAGTTGTTACCTGCAGGATTCTTACTGCTACTTCTTCTGGTCACGTGGGACCAATGAGGGTCAATGAGGGTTTCATGAACCGTTCCATCCCTACTGAAATATTTTGTTAACTCTTTTGTCGTCAGTCTCACTCGCTGATGTTTTCCACCAGGTTGTCGGCAACACGACGTCCGGCGCCTACAGCTACACCATCCAGCAGAGCCTGGCGTTCGCCTACCTGCCTCTGGACCTGAGCGTCGAGGGCCAGAAGGTGGAGGTGGAGCTGCTGGGGAAGAAATACCCGGCGACGGTCATCCAGGAGCCGTTAGTCCACACGGAGCCAACGAGGACCAGGATGCAGAAGAAAGCGAAGGGCAAAGTGTAAACGCACCAACGCGTCCTGATGAGGAACGAACGTCCCACTGTGAATAATGAAGAAGAAATCATGTGCAGCTCGTTTACTGAGGAGAAAAAGAAAAAGAAAAAAGAGGCACGTTCATAACTTCCTCTTCTCGTCCAGATTGAAAACAGATTCAGCACGTATGTGGGAAAATAATAATAATAATAATAATAATAAAAAGAAACTGTCTTGGTGTCTTAAAGTGCTGAAAGAGTTAATTCAACTTTGTGTAATTCCAAGAATGGATGTTAATGGTTTACAGGTCAACAGATTGATTGTTTTTCTTGTCTTTTCTTCTAATTGTCAAACAGAAAAGGTCAATTAAAAATGTGTTTACAATGAATGTTTTATAAATCTGTTTTTTTTTTTTTTACTAATATGTAATTATATTGGTGTACATTGATACTTGATAATTAAAGCAATACCCTCACCTTCAACTTTTACGTTTTTGACTCTGTCTATCCATCTAACGCCTCTTTGGTTTTATTCTTTATCACGTTTCTGTTATTTTACTGAAAAACCAAAAAAATCTACGACATTAATTTTGATAATGAGCTGATTCAATTATTACAAACTCGCTTCCTTTGAAATAATAATTATAATAATGTGATAATATTTGCAAAAAGCTCTTCCAAAAGTAAAACACAACATAGATAAATAAGTAAATAAAATAAAAGAATACAAAAAATGGAGGGAAAACAGATAGTGGCAGATTGACCAGTTTGTTTTATACATAGTTTGAAATTCTACTTTTAATTACGCTCCTATTCTAATTTAATTCATATATACATTTAATTAAATTAAAATAGGAGTGTTTGTGTACGGTTATATCGGCGTTGTTGTAGTTTTTCATGTGTATTTTTTTAAATACGTAGCGAACTTGCCACTCCCAATATGGCGGACGCGCTGTGACGTTCGCGATGTGGACGAGTCGTTGAAGCTCGGCTGAAGTAGTAGTAGGAGTACATTTATTTATTTGTTTATTTATTTATTTTAACGATTAATATAATATTTTATTTGCAAAAACATAAAGTTCAAGGTGATTTTATTTTCCCTTAACCGGTAGCTGCCTGGTGTTGTTGCTAGGCGACGGGAGTAAGCGTTCAACGTAAGCACGCCATGGACGTAAAAACGACGTAAACCGGAAATGCTCTGGAGATTCTCATTCGTGTGCGGTGTTTTTCAAAATACGGAAGAGGGAAGTCACGAGGAGGGAGTTTGACTTTTGTAATTTCTGGTTAATGTTTCGATAAAAAAATAAATAAACTGAACTAAGGTTCAGAGCGTTTTATATGAGTCATGCTCCCTTGGCGTTAAACGCACTTCCGCGTTGACTTTGTCTTAATCATGGACGGCGCTAAGTCGCTTTATTCGCTGCTGGTCTACGCGTTTATTTTAAGTTTTCCTCCAGTTTTAGCGACTTCTCAGCCTAATATCGTCTTCATCCTGGCTGACGACTACGGCTGGTACGATGTCGGATACCACAGCTCTGAAATCAAGACTCCAAACTTGGACAAACTGTCCTCAAACGGAGTCCGTCTGGAGAACTACTACGTCCAGCCGCTGTGCACCCCGTCCAGGAACCAGCTGATGACCGGGAGGTACCAGGTGAGACCCGCAGGTCCTGGTCCAGACTGGAGGACCGGGCTTTAATAGGTGATACAGGAAGTAGTATAATTATTTAATTAAAGTAAAACAACAACACTGTCCCTGGTAATAAGGTGCAGTTAATAACATAACATGATGCCATTTTTGTTATTAAAGGTGGAGTAAGTAAGTTTTTGCTATTGCTAGTTAGTCAATCTGAGTGTTGTCACTTGTTTCCATACTGGTCCAAGGAATTTCTGAAGGTTGTCTGCACTCACGCGTAACCTAACCTATATTGAAGAAAAGAAATGAAAAGAAATGTACATATAGCACCTTTAACCACAACTACGTACTGACTCTTTAAAGTGACGGTCCAGAGTAATTTGAACCCAGAGTCTATTTCACCATAAATACGAGTCAAACACGTCCTCAAGAGATATTTTTATCTTTGGTTGAAGTAATATCGAGTTTGACCGTCTTTTGTTTTCACAACCAAATAGTTAACAATGAAAGGAAATGGGGCAGCCAGCCAAACGTATCTAAATTGTCATTTTTTAACCACTAATAAAGCTCAAAATATCACTTCACTTCAGCAGTAGGTGAATAAGGTCCCTACACATAAACTGAAGTATGTTACCAACGTAACATATCTCTTGAGGAGGTGTTTGACTATTTGTGGTGAAATAGACTCTGGGTTCACATCCAGCAGATAATTTAAACATGTCTGAGACTAAGAAAAGCGGCGTGATACATTTTAACCATCAACACTGACTCAGTGTCAGTCAGAAATATTTTATTTTTGCATTTAAGGTTTAAATTCAAGAACTTTCCTGGGTGGAAAGAATCTAATTTGGACACGCAGACAAAAGAAAAACATGCGGACAAATGTATTTTATTTCAACTTCCTCTTGCACCGTTTAATTTAAATCCTTGTTCATTTCAATTTCAACACCTCCACAGATTCACACAGGCATGCAGCACCAGATCATCTGGCCGTGTCAGCCGTACTGCGTGCCTCTGGACGAGAAGCTGCTGCCTCAGCTGATGAAGGAGGCGGGTTACGCCACGCACATGGTGGGCAAGTGGCACCTGGGCATGTACAAGAAGGACTGCCTGCCCACGCGACGCGGCTTCGACACTTATTTCGGTTGGTATTTGTCGGATAAAGTCGCAGCTTGTTTGTTCCCCGGAGAAGTTTAACAGTTTATTTGCGTCGCTCTCAGGTTACCTGACGGGCAGCGAAGAGTACTACACCCACCAACGTTGCGTCCCCGTCTCTGCGAACCTGACCCGCTGCGCGTTGGACCTGAGAGACGGAGAAGAAGTCGCCACGGCGTACAGCGGCAACTATTCAACCGAGCTGTTCAACGATAAGGTCGTCGGCGTCATTGAGAAACACAACACAAACAAGGTGAGCACCTTCTGACTTCCTGAATCTGCTGTTGGTTCATCGACGTGTTTTGACTTTTTTTTTTTTCCTCCTTCTAGCCGCTCTTCCTCTACGTGGCGCTGCAGGCGGTCCACGCGCCCATGGAGGTGCCCGAGCGCTACACGGCCCCGTATCATTTCATCAAAGATCACAATCGAAGGATATACGCCGGCATGGTGTCGGCCATGGACGAGGCGGTGGGGAACATCACCCGGGCGTTGCACGACAACGGACTCTGGAACAACACGGTGCTCGTGTTTTCCACAGGTACAGTCTCCGAACCGATGCGGCGCTCGTTTTTAAAGGGGACGTAGGATTTTCTGCATTTGGCGTTAAAGAAAATAAAAACAGTCTGTTGTGTCAAACAGACAAAACCTGAACCTCAAACATCGTCTCTAAAACCAGAATCAGCTGCGGTGACACGGTCTGTTCTTGAAGGTGAAGCGTAATAACATTAGCGTTATTACCGCTAACTTTACATGTTACGTATTGTAACATGTTATGTTGTGTTGTGTTCGTTTTGTTGTGTTCGCCGAAAACGGTCTGGTTAAAAAAATGGGTAATACAAAAGGTTAAACCCTAGTTCACACTAGTCAACTTCAGCAGTGATCTCCAGTGGTGGAGTCTGGTGGACTTGGTCCTCTGATGGTTGGTGAATCATCAGTTAATGATCATAATGTGTGAACAGCCCTAACGACTCCATCAGAGGCCGTCGGGACCTGGTCTGAGACCGGGACTGGATCTGTCATGTTAGAAAACTGGAGGAGTCGGAAGAGAAAGAAAGAGCGACGGCCAATCAGAGGAGGGATGTGAGATAAATGCTGCTGCCGTCTCACTGATTCACTCACAACCACGTTTAAAAGTCTGACGTTTGAAGAGCTAGTGATGCTAAATGTTAGCGATGCTAAGAGTTAGCGATGTTGTTTTACCGATGCTAAATGTCAGCGGTGTCAAGAGTTAGCAATGTTAAGTATTACCAGCGTTAAACCTTAGCGACGCTAAACATTAGCACTGCTAAACACTAGCGGTGCTATGTGCTAGTGATGTGAAGTGTTGCAGACATTCAATGTTAGCGATGCTAAACGTTAGCAAACTCTGAACTCTGTTTAAAAATCTGACATTTTAACAGGTTTTTGTTTCAGTTTCACTTTCTTCCATCAACACGCCGGTTTAGCGGTTTGTAACAGTCTCCTCAACTGTAGCTGCTATAGGTAGTCACCAGTCAAAGACCTCAGGAAAATCCACAACCATTGGTTGAATTAGTGTTAATAGTTGTGACATTAAATCCTGGAGGATCCGATCAACCAGTAACAAGATTGTTTTCATGTGTTTTCACATCACGTCTCTACTCAACAATAAACGTCTGTAAATCACGGTGAGAAGCAGCAGCTACATCCTGTCAGTTCATCGTATAGTTTGGTGACGTCACGGGTGAACATCAATAGTGTGAACACTACAGGTCTCAGACTCCACATCATGGGAACATCAATATTAAAAACATGCGTCCTATGTCCCCTTTAATACGTGACATTTAGATCACGTTTCTCCAGTTATTTTCACTTATTTTCTTAAAAATCTTAAAGTTTTAAAGGCAGGTAGCATCATCGGGTGTTTTATTAAAGATGTGTGTAACCGCGATTCCTCCTCACGTCCACTAGAGCGCGGCGTTTCATCGTTTTTGCGCAATGAGACGCCGGCTCATATCTTCAAAAAAAAAAAAAAATGAGACCGCTGGAGTCTCTTTTCTGTCGAATCTTGCAAAAAATATCCACGCTATAAACCTTTGTGGAGGAACGTAACGATGTGCCTACTCACTGGGTTTTTCCACATGTGGAACTTGTAACGAATCGCATTTGAAGTAGGTAACTCCTTATATTTTAAGGGGGTATGTTGGTGGGTTTGAAACGAGGGTAATTAGAAGACAGGAACAATGCTGTGAAAGTAAAGTGCGAGTTATTTATTTATTTATTTTTAACGCCTGTGGTGGGCTGCGGTAGGTGGCCTGTTTTCATTGTTCTTCCACACATTTATTTGGCTCTGAGTGGAGAGGATTCAGCCAGCCATGTGCTGCGCAGACACTGACTCTGCTAAATTTTGGAAAAAAAAAAAAACACTCCCTGCTTCTGTGTGCGGGGACGTAAACGCAACGCCGGTTATGTAATCTTTGATGCATCTCTTTAAAAAATAAAAAATAAAAATGAAACTACTTAAAAGTTGCGGTGAAAAAAGTGAGGAAGGGGACGGCCGAGGAAAGGAAAAAGCAGAGCAGCTTGAAAAGACATTAACTGTCGGATGAAATCGTCTGCTTCTATAAGCCGGACGAATGACAGATATTCGATGTCCCCAGAGGAAGTTTCTTAAAGAATTACGTTAGATTCTTAACATTTCATCAAGCTAACTACGGCTCAGTTGTTGGTAAATGAAAGCTGGTCCATTAACAGAAGCTGTGTGATTTTTTTTTTTTTTTTTTTATACCATTCATGGTCCCCAGAGGATGATGCTCAATGTAATTGGTGGTCCTCTAATTTTTTGTCTTTTTTTTTTTAAAGCTGGTCTAAGTTTTGAATATTAAAAGAAATCATTAATATTGATTGGAGGTATCGGCACCAAACTTGGCTCATACATTCATTGTTCCCAGAGGAAGAACCCCAAAGACTTAAGTTAGGCTTTGACTTTTTGTGACATTCTCAGCCCATCACTCTAGTCTAGACTGAAATATCTGAGCAACTATTGCAGGGAATACTAGGAAAAATTGTGCAAGGTTTCATGATTCCCAGAGGATTTCATTCGTGGTCTCCAGAAGATGAAGCTTAATGACTTTTGTGAGCTTTTTATGTTTTGCCTGATTCTACAAGCAAGTTCAAAAGGGTTTTAGATATGAAAAGAGATATCTCAACATTGGCTGGATGCACCAGGACAAAAGTTTGTACAGACATTCATTGTTCCCAGAGGAAGAACCCTAAAGACATAAGTTAGGCTTGGTCTCTTTATCAAGATAATAATGGCTCAACACTAGAACATCTTAATCAGTCAATTTCTCTGGTTCAGGCCGATAGAAACTGTTGCAAGGAATACCAAGAAATTGTGTTGGCGCATTCGTGATCCCCAGAGGATAAAACTAACTGACTTTTTTTGCTAATATATCTTATTTGCCATTTGATAGAATCACCATGAAGATTTTTTATACTATTCATGGTCTCCAGAAGATGAACCATAATGAGTTTTGTTAACCTCTGGTTCTTCTAGCAGGTTTTAAAACAGGTTTTCTAAGTTTTAGATATGAAAAGAAAAATCTTAACATTGCTTGGAGGTATCGGCACCAAACTTGGCACAGATGTTCATTGTTCCCAGAGGAAGAACCATAAAGACTTAAGTTAAGCTTAGACCTTTTGTGACCTTTTTGATCCATCACCCTAGTTTAGACTGAAATATCTGAGCAACTGTTACAGGGAATACTAGGAAATTTCGTGCAACGGTTCATGGTCCTTAGAGGATTTCATTCATGGTCTCCAGAAGGTGAAGTGTAATGACTTTTGTGAACTTTTGATGTTTTGCCTGGTTTTACAAGCAGGTTCAAAAGGGTTTAAAGCAAGTTTTCTAAATTTCAGATATGAAAAGAGATATCTCAACATTCAAAGACATTCATTGTCCCCAGAGGAAGAACCCTTTTTGTCCCGTTTCTCCTCGTATCGTGTTCGACAGATAACGGCGGTCAGACTCTGTGCGGCGGCAGCAACTGGCCACTGCGCGGCAGGAAGTGGTCTCTGTGGGAAGGCGGCGTCCGGGGAGTGGGATTTGTCGCCGGCCCGCTGCTGAAACGACGCGGCGCCGTCAGCCGCGAGCTGATCCACGTCTCCGATTGGTTGCCCACGTTCGTGAACCTGGCGGGCGGCAGCACCAACGGCACGAAACCTCTGGACGGGTTCGACGTGTGGGACACGATCAGGTGAGTCGCGGCAGCTCGGCCCCCGGCCGCCGACGTTTTTTTATTTATTTTATACCAACTCTTTGACTTTGACTTTGACAGCCTGCCCTCTCTTTGTGCCTCTTTCCGATCCTTCCTCCACCCCCACCACCACTTCAAATCGCTCCTACTCCAACTCCTTCTTGTCTGTCTCCCCTGACCCAGCGTCTTTTACTTGTAGGAGCTGCTGCTCCTTCAATAAGCCCTTTGTTACTGTGGCGATGGGAGCTCAAAGAGAAGGAAATTCCATCAGTCATTCTCACACAAATCTGAAGTCCACCCCCCTAACGTTCCTCCGTCTCTCTATTCCCCACCACCACCTCTAAATTTTTTTTTTTTTTGGATCATTTAATTAGTTTCTCTCCAAATCCTTTTCACAAGCAAAAAACCCAATTTAGAGAATCATGTGCTCGAAGTCAAATTCGATTGTTTGTTAAATGCGGAGGTGAAATTGACGCAAAACTACTACTCACAGCTTGTTTTTTTTTTTGTTTTTTTTTTAACGGTTTCATTTTGTGTTTAATTGGCACCGAGCGTTGCTGAAAACAGAAACAGCAGCAGCAGCAGCAGCAGCAGCTGAGAGAGAGCGTGGGAGTTATTTTAGTTGTGTTATCAGACAATGTGGTCGGTGAGAGTGATGCGTTTTCTCTGCGGTGGATCGCGGTCGCAGCATGTGACCGACCGGCCAGCTGCTTCAGATTTACAGCGCGCCAGGCAAACATCATGGTGACGTGTGTGTGTGTGTGTGTGTGTGTTTGTAACTTTTTCTGCTTTTTATGTTGCAGCGAAGGAGTTGCCTCGCCCAGACTGGAGCTGCTGCACAACATCGACCCTCTGTACGATGATATTGCTCCGTGTAAGTTGGTCGCGCATTGGTGGTTTTAATGTGAAAGAAAAGAAATATTATTGTTATTATTTCAAATGATTACCTCGTTGACTTGAACTTGAAAATAAGTAAATTCCTAAATCGAAAATACAATTTAAACACATGCATTAACTTAGAAAACTTAATTAACACTTAGCATCGCTAACGTTTAGCATCAGTAACACTTAACATTGCTAATGTTTAGCATCGCTAACACTTAATAACGCTACCTCATAGAATTGCTAAAGCTTAGCATTGCTAATACTTAACATCGTTAACATTTAGCATTCGTAACACTTAGCATCGCTAGTGTTTAGCGTCACTAACACTTAACATTGCTAACATTTAGCATAGCTAACACTTAGCATCTATAACGTTTAGTACAACTAATGCTTAACATCGCTAGCTCATAGCGTTGCTAAAGCTTAGCATTGGTAACACTTAACGTCACTAATGTTTAGCGTCGCTAACACTTAATATTGCTACCTCATAGCATTGCTAATACTTAACATCATTAACATTTAGCATCTATAGCGCTTAGTGTTTAGCGTCACAACACTTAACATTGCTAACATTTAGCATAGCTAACACTTAGCATCTAAAACGTTTAGTATAACTAACGCTTAACATCGCTAGCTCATAGCGTTGCTAAAGCTTAGCATTGGTATCACTTAACATCACTAATGTTTAGCATCGCTAGCACTTAACACTGCTAATGTTTGGTATCACTAACAGTTGACATTGCCAAGGCATCGCATTGCTAACATTTAAAATCATTAACGTTTAGCATCAATAACACTTAGCATCTATAACGTTTAGCATCACTAGCTTTAACATCGCTACCTCATAGCATTGCTAACACTTAACATTGCTAATATTTATCGTTGCTAGCACTTTGCGTCACTAATGTTTAGCATCGCTAACACTTAACATCACTAATGTTTAGTGTCGCTAACACCTAATATCGCTATCCCGTAGCATTGCTAAAGCTTAGCATTGCTAACACTTAACATCACTAATGTTTAGTGTCGCTAACACCTAATATCGCTATCCCGTAGCATTGCTAAAGCTAGCATTGCTAACACTTAACATCATTAATGTTTAGCATTGCTAACACTTAATATCGCTACCTCATAGCATCACTTACACTTACCATACCTACTATAACATTTAGCATCTCTAACTTAACATCACTGATGTTTGGCATCGCTAACTCTTAGCGTTGCTAACTTGTAGAATAACTCTTGTCGCGTGTCATTGGGAACACAACACAAAATAAGAGAAATCGTTTGGGGACGTAATCGAAATCGAAACACAACTTTTGTTAATCGCTCAGCTCTAGTTTAGTCTATGAAATGTCAAACATCCATCACGACCGACCTCCAGAGAAAATGTCGACAAAACTCAAACGGTGGCGTAAAAACTGCTGTTTTTTCACTTCGTGAAATCAAAATCCCCAACTGCCACACTCAAGCAACTGTGTTACTTGAATGTGTATTTATGTACAGTAAGCGTGCTCTCATCCAGACCCAGTGAGGAGAGGATTTTGACGTGAATTTTGAAATACGAGCTTGTGAAATACAAACATTGGCTGACACGGGGGCTGCAAGCTTTTCCCATCACTTCGCTGGCAGCGAGTCCTGCCAGCCGCGCTGAGATCATTTCGCTTATTTACGTGATTCAACTCGTTCTGGAAAACCCAGATTGTGTCCTGTTTTTAATACACCACTTGTGAGTTCCCGAAAGTAATGGAAACTAAACAGGTACCGGAGCATTTCAAGAGATTCTACCGACATTCGTGTTCCCCAGAGGGTGAATCCTCATCGTCTTTGATGATTTCCTGACTTTTCTTTGTTAGAAACATCAATGTCTGTATTATAAGTATTGAAGAAATTTAAGAGTTGTGTGCAAGAGTGTTGCAATATTTACTTGAAAACAATTCTTCCAACATTCATGTTCCCCAGAGGGTGAATCCTGATCTTTTTTGATGATAACCTGACTTTTTTTTTTAACCAGCAACACCAATATCTCCACAGGTATCGAAGCAACAGTATAGTATATGTTTTTTACTTGAAATCGATTCGTATCAACATTCATGTTCCCCAGAGGATGAATCCTGATCATTTTTGATCGTCTTTGATGATTTCCTGACTTTTTTCTCTAACAGAAACATCAATGTCTGTATATGTATTGGAGAAATTCAAGAGTGTTTGCAATTTTTACTTGAAATCAATTTGTATCAACATTCATGTTCCCCAGAGGATGAATTCTGATCATCTTTGATGATTTCCTGACTTTTCTCTATTAGAAACATCAATGTCTGTATATGTATTGAAGAAATTTAAGAGTTGTGTGCAAGAGTGTTTGCGATTTTTACTTGAAATCGATTTATCCCAACATTCATGTTCCCCAGAGGGTGAATCCTGATCATCTTTGATGATTTCCTGACTTTTTTCTACCATCAACACCATTGTCTCCACGGGCATCGGAGCATTTTAAGAGTTGTGTGCAGGAATGTTTGGGGTTTTTTTCTTGAAATCGAGTCTACCAACATTCATGTTCCCCAGAGGATGAATTCTGATCATCCTTGATGATTTCCTGATTTTTTCTCTACCAGAAACATCAATGTCTTCACAGATGTTGGAGCATTTCAAGAGTTCTTTGCAACAGTGTTTGAATTTTTTTTTACTTGAAATTGATTCATACCGACATTCATGTTCCCCAGAGGATGAATCCTGATCATTTTCGATCATCTTTGATGATTTCCTGACTTTTTCTCTACCAGAAACATCAATGTCTGTATATGTATTTGAGAAATTCAAGAGTTGTGAGAAAAGTGTTTGCAATTTTTACTTGAAATCAATTCATGCCAGCATTCATGTTCCCCAGAGGATGAATCCTCATCATTTGTGATGATTTTCCAGACTTTTCTACCAGCAACACCAATGTCTCTACAGATATTGGAGCATTTCAAGAGTTGCGTGCAGGAATGTTTCTGTTTTTCTTTACTTGAAATCAATTCCTACCAACATTCATGTTCCCCAGAGGATGAATCCTGATGTCTTTTGATGGTATCCTGACTTTTTTTTTTTTTTTTTTTAACCAGCAACACCAATGTCTCCACAGATGATTTGCTGGAATTTTTCCATTTTTCTTTTACTCGAAATCGATTCATATCAACATTCACGGTTCACAGAGGATACATCTTGATCCCTTATAATTATCTGGTCAGTTCTCACCAGCTTGTGAAACCGCTAATTTAAGTCTCATCCATCTGCCTCTTTATCTATGAATAGTTAGATGCTGGTGAGACGACGGGGGTCTATATTTGTCACACAGCTGACAAATACAGACCCAGACAACCCAGTTCACCCCCAAGAGGCAAATTGGAGTCACCGGTTAACCTTAGTTGCACATTTTTGGACTCTCCAGAGACTCTTGTGGTTTAAAAACCCCTTTTGAGTCACAGTTCATCTACGAGCGAAGGAACAGAAACAGTTTGATGTAACGAGAATCAAGGCTTCATTGTCCGAGCTGGTATTTTCAAAAAAAACACAAGACATCGTGAATCCAATTTGTGTCGTAACATTCGTCCGAACCCACATTAGCTTGTTACGTTTATTACGTGTGTTTGACGTTTGTGCGCGCGCGTTACGAGTTTCTGATTGGATTTGATTCAGTCTGGTGGTGAACTCACGTGGTGTCGTCCCGTCTCTTAATCTAATTAAATTCAACTTAACTTCTACTCATGTGTTTGACGGATACGTTACGATGATGACACAAGGTTGAAAGTGTAATCAGTCGCTGTTGAAACTATACTCAGAAATCTGAGATGTGTGTGTGTGTAGTTTAAACTCTGTACTTGTAGGGAGGTTTCCAGGAAATAGGTCCTGTCACTGCTTTGTTTTTGTTTTTTTTTTCTCCTCAGAAACACACTGAAGTGGTCTAAACCACATATTATTAGGTGAACTACTACACTGGTTTCAGATCAGGTTATGAACAGGTTAAACGTTGAGAAATATATTTAAAAACGTAGATTTTAAAGTGACGGTCTGGAGTAAGTTGAACTCAGGGTCTATTTCACCATGACAACAAATCAAACTCCCCCTCAAGAGATATTTTATGTTGGTTGAAGTAATATCGAATTTGACCGTCTTTTGTTTTCACAACCAAATAGTTAACAATGAAAGTAAATGGGGCAGCCAGCCAAACGTATCTAAATTGTCATTTTTTAACCACTAATAAAGCTCAAAATATCACTTCTTCTGATAACTTTAAGTGTTGTAAGTGTCTTGTTTTCAGAACAATTGGTGATGAAGGGTGTTTCAGATCAGCAGATTCATTATTTTCCTCGGTCTGTTGTTCAGGAAAATGATGAATCTGCTGATGTGGAACACCCTTCATCACTAGTTGTTATGAAAACAAGACGCTGGGTAAGTCTTGTAAAACAGTGTTTTTAATAAACTCCCGCTTCACTTACTAAGTTATCAGTACTTCAGCACAACAACAGGTGATGAAGGTTGTTCCACATCAGCAGATTCATCATTTTTCTTGCTCTTCACAGACACATTGGCCTGTTGTTCAGGAAAATGACGAATCTGCTGATCTGGAACACCCTTCATCACCTGTTGTTTTGAGCTTTATTAGTGGTTAAAAAATAAGAAATATTAAAAAAATTACTAAGTTATCAGTACTTCAGTTTATGTGTAGGGACCCTATTCATGCTACTGCTGAAGTGAAGTGATATTTTGAGCTTTATTAGTGGTTAAAAAATGACAATTTAGATACGTTTGGCTGGCTGCCCCATTTACTTTCATTGTTAACTATTTGGTTGTGAAAACAAAAGACGGTTAAACTCAATATTACTTCAACCAACGTAAAATATCTTGTGGTGGTGAATAAAAATGCACTATTTTCTCTCCTTTCAGCTTTGTTTTTGTTCTCCATCAGGTCCTGAGGGAAATATTTGCCTCTTTAACAACTAAATGCTTCTCTCTGCTCATTAGCTTGTCGCTAACTGATTTGTGACGGCAAAAAACTAAAAGTTCAGGGTTTTTTTTTTAAGGCAATAAATTAAAAGTGCGACTGTTTACGAAGTTTAAAAGCAGCAGTCGTCAAATTAACGTCCTGAGAGTTTTTTTTACTATCGGTCGTTATCTGGATGATAAGAGGAACGAGACCGAGCGGCTTTTACAAGCTTCAACCGTCGTGTTTTATGTTTGGATCTTTATTGTCGCCGACCACAGCGACGACCAGCGCCTCTCGGTGAATTCCAGCCCCTGAGATTCCTCTTCTCCTCCTCATTAACCCGACCTCCTCTTCTCTTTCACATCCCTCGCTCTCCACATTTCTTCCCAGACTCTTTTTCTTTTGGGGGTTTTCTCTATTTAGCTCATGAAAAACAACCACGCTCTTCTACAATCCCAACTACTTTAATAGAATCTGTCTCGATTCTCATTTAGATGAAGGGTGAGGGGCCACGCAACCAGCACTTCAAACAAAGAGGGAGGGATGAGAGATTTCCCATCATGCACCAGGACAAGGATGCAGTTGTTACAAAAGTTAGCGATTTAATTAATAAACTCATCAATGCATTTAACTTATTAGGCTAACTTAGCGCTAACTAACCGCTAATCAGTTAAATGTTAGCGTTAGCTTAGAGGTCGCTAGTTGTCACTTTGCTAACGTTTTCCATTCATCTGATACCAGGACTCTTTATTAACGATAAACTCTAGATTAATGTAAACAAACATCTTGTCAGTTTTTAATCCGTCGCCGACTTGATGGACACAAACGAGTCTGTAGACGCCATCTTTGTTCAGTCGTCACGGAGACTGGCGGCGTCGTCTTTAACGTAGCGACTAGCGACGACTTCTGATGACGTGTAACGGTGAAGTAGAGGAACGTTTTCACCTCAACACTTTGTTTCTAGAGACGAGGGGAAGAGAAATAGTAGGGGTAAGTGAAAGGGCAGGGGCAAGGGAAGGGGTAGGGGCAAGTGAAAGAGTTGGGGTAAGAAATAGTAGGGATAGGGGCAAGTGAAAGGGTAGGAGCAAGTGAAGGGGTAGGGGTAAGTGAAAGGGCAGGGGCAAGGGAAGGGGTAGGGGTAAGTGAAAGGGCAGGGGCAAGGGAAGGGGTAGGGGTAAGTGAAAGGGCAGGGGCAAGGGAAGGGGTAAGGGTTAGTGAAAGAGTTGGGGTAAGAAATAGTAGGGATAGGGGCAAGTGAAAGGGTAGGGGTAAGTGAAAGGGTAGGAGCAAGTGAAGGGGTAGGGGTAAGTGAAGGGGTAAGGGGTAAGTGAAAGGGTAGGGGCAAGTGAAAGGGTAGGGGTAAGTAAAATAGTAGGGGTAAGTGAAGGGGTAGGGGCAAATAAAAGGGTAAGGGTAAGAAATAGTAGGGGTGGGGGTAAGTGAAGGGAGTAGGGGTAAGTCAAATAGGGGTAAGTGAAAGTAGAGAAATGCGACTGGTGTTTACTGAGTCTGAAGTTTTCACTTGTTGAGACTGAGACTCTGGATTTGCCCCAGACCTTTAAATCAACCTCTTCTCCTTCTGGTCTCTGCTCCGTCCTTTTTTTTCTTCTTCTTCTTCTTCAGTCTGTGGATCCTCCTCCGGTCCAGATGATCGAGGCCTCGAAACAAAAACCGCAAGATAAATCTCAGCTCGTCCTCGTTTACGTAACAACGCTAACACCTGAATCTTGACTCTATTTTTTATCTTTTTATGGTTTAGCGGTGTCATCTTCCGGCTTTTAAACGCATGTGAGAGCAATTAAATCTGAACCCACACGAGTCATTTTGCGCGGTGATGATCGGCGAAGAATTCAGTCGCAGCTTTTATCGTTCGGTCGTAAAAATTTTTTTTAAAAAAACGCTGAGATCGGAAATGTTTTAATTCTCCCGTCATGTCGCTGCGGCGGGATGGGGTCTATAAAACAAGGTCCGATGGGGAACGCGTGGGCGGGGACTCGACCGTAACGATGTTTGTAGCTCGTTTTTGACGAAAATTACCCACAAATCTTTCTAACCGGGAACATATGGTCGAGGTCAACGACGGCATGAACCTGGAGATGCTGGATTAGAGAAGAAATAATGAAAATCAGGATTATTCCAAACGGTTGCTCGTCGACTTGAAGGTGAAATAAATGGAATTTGTCGCACGTAAACAAACAAACAAACAGTGAACGTATCAAATGATAAATACAAGTCAATAAAATCACTGAAGTAAACGACTAAACTGAAAGAAAATTAATAAAATAAACATTAATTTTTAAAATAAATAACGCTCGTAGCTCTAGTTAGCTTAGCATTGCTAACAATTAACGTCGCTAACGTGTAGCATTGCTAACGCACACCATGGCTAGTGCTTAACATCGCTAACACTTATCATCACTAATGTTTAACATTGCTAAAGTTTAGCATCGCTAACGCTCAACACAGCTAATGTTTGCTATTGCTGACATTTAGCTTTCCTAGCGCTTAGCATCACTAGTGGTTAACATTACTAACACTTAGCATCTTCGTCACTTAGCATCACTGACACTTAGCATTGCTTATGCTTAACTAACTCTTAGCATCACTAACGCTTGACATCGCTAATGTTTACCATTGCTGACATTTAGCATCTCTAACATTTAACATCTCTAACTGCTAACATCAATGACATTTAGCATTGCTAGCGCCTAGCATTACCAGTGCTTTACATTTCTAATGCTTCGCATCTTTAATATTTAGCATCTCTAACAATTAACATTGCTTACATTTAGCATCGCTACCACTTAACACCACTGCCACTCAGAATTGCTACCACTTAATATTGCTTATGCTTACCAATGCTAAAGTTTAGCATCGCTAATGCTTAGCATCTCTAGCATATAACATCCCTAACGCTTAACATTGCTGACATAGCTAGTGCTTAACATTGCTAAAACGTCACATCTTTACCGTTTAGCATCGCTAACACTTAACATTGCTAACGCTTAACTTGACTAAAGCTTAGCATCGCTAACTCTTAGCATCACTAACACTTGACATCTAACACTTTGCATGTTAAACGTTTAGCATCTCTAACAATTAACATTGCTAACCCTTAGTATGACTGACACTTAGCATCTCTAACGTTTAGCATTGCTAACACTTAACGTTGTTAACGCTTCACATCGCTAACTCTTAACATAACCAACACTTAGCATCGCTAACACTTAGCATAAAGTTGTCCAAAGTTTGTAATAAACATTTGAAACTTGTCAAAATGGTCAAAGATTAAAACGACAAATATTCTTATAATCATTTAGTTTCGATTGACTCTGTTTTTATAATCGTTTGGGGTCATAATATCACAGCTGTTCTCTCGAGGCCAAATATCTTTTCCTCTTTGAGACATTTTCCGTAAAAGAAGCTGAAACGGTTCCGAAATATTCCGGACACGGTCAGAACAAGGATCAGTTTATTTGCTTTTCCACCTTGTGGAATTGGTCGAATTATTGCCAATTGGTAATTTCGACCCGTTGTTCCGCTTCTTCTTCGTCTTCTTCTTCTTCTTCGACGCTTTACCGTTTTTTAAAATCCGCCCGAGTTGCAGCTACGGCAAATTATTCATTGTGTTTGGCAGATGTGGAAGGACGACGCTGAGCCGCCGACCGCGTTATTTGTCACATTCTTCTCGACCTCAGAGCGAACGTTTCCCTGCTCCTGAAGAGAAGCATTGTTTCGAATTTGTTTTTTTGTTTTTTAGCAAACTTCTGAAACCCTTCGATTCCTGCCGTTCTGCCAAAAAAAAAAAAAAAAAAAACGTCTGGTATATTTATTTTCACACCTTACACTCGACACCGACGGTGATTTTCCAGGTATGCGGCGCCTCGTACGGTTTCACACCAGCTGTGGTTTAATATCGTTTTAATCAGCGATTTCTGTTTATTTAAATAAAAAAAAATGAATAATAAAAGGATGGATGACCACCTTCCACCATCAGCTCCTGTCCTCTGCTCTCCACAGGTCCTGGCAGAAAGCGTCAGTTAACTTTGGCTCAGGTGGACGGCGGCGGAGACTCTTGGGCCAAATCCGGATTCAATGTGTCCATTCACGCCGCCATTCGCTTCGGCAGCTGGAAGCTGCTGACTGGCTACCCAGGTCAGTATCCTCTGTCACCCACCCCCGTTAATCACCTGTTTAGTCTAACTGGGGGGAAATATAGGGCATGTATTCATCTCTTTGTTTACACAGCCAAATAGTTAACAATGAAAGTAAATGGGGCAGCCAGCCAAACGTATCTAAATTGTCATTTTTTAACCACTAATAAAGTTCAAAATATCACTTCACTTCAGCAGTAGCATGAATAGGGTCCCTACACATAAACTGAAGTACTGATAACTTAGTAAGTGAACTGAGAGTTTATTAAAAAACACTGTTTTACTAACACATATTGCATATAAATAGCTAACAATGAACATAAATGGGGCAGTCAGCCAAATGTACATTAGTGTACATTTGGCATTATAAGTTTTTTACTTTACGCACTTTACAAGACTTACCCAATATCTTGTTCTTATCAACTGGTGATGAAGGGTGTTCCAGATCAGCAGATTTATCATGTTTCTTTTACACTTACTAAGTTATCAGTACTTCAAGTTTATGTGTTACAATGACAATTTAGATACGTTTGGCTGGCTGCCCCATTTACTTTCATTGTTAGCTAAGCGTACCAAGATTTTTTTTCTTTTAAAAAAAGACTTAGACAACATCTTATTTTCATAACAACTGGTGATGAAGGGTGTTCCAGATCAGCAGATTCATCATTTTCATGAACAAAAGGCAACAAAGAATCTGCTGATGTGGAACATTCTTCATTATCAGTTGTTATGAAAAGAAGACGTTGGTTGAGTCTTGTAAAACACTGTTTTTAATAAACTCTCAGTTAACTTACTAAGTTATCAGTTCTTCAGTTTATGTGTAGGGACCCTATTCATGCTACTGCTGAAGTGAAGTGATATTTTGAGCTTTATTAGTGGTTAAAAAATGACAATTTAGATACGTTTGGCTGACTGCCCCATTTACTTTCATTGTTAACTATTTAGAAAAGACGGTCAAATTCGATGTTACTTCAACCAACATTAAATATCTCTTGAGGGGGAGTTGGACAAAATGTTGCGATAAATTATAATACGATAAAGTCTTTCCTGTTACTTCCTTCAGGTTGTGATGTTTGGTTCCCGCGACCCAGCGACACCAGCTCCGTTCCGGACCCGTCTGAGATGGATCCTCTGAAACCAGTGATGCTGTTCGACATCGAGAAAGATCCGGAGGAGAGGAACGAACTGTCGGCTCAGTTCCCAGAGGTGGTGGACTTTCTCCTCAACCGGCTCCAGAAACACCAGCAAAGCGCTTTACCTATAAACTTCCCCGACAACGACCCCAAATGTGACCCGGGCCCCGGCGGAGCCTGGGGACCCTGGATGTAGATGGAGAAGACAGGGACGCACAATATAAAGGCTAAAGCACTTTGTTTTAAAGCTTTTCTACTGTGAAGAACAACAACAATCAGGGTTTTTTACTGTTTGATGATTAGTCTTTAATGTCGTGTCTTGTGTCAAACAGAAACGTCTCCGATTTCTGGCAGATTTTTACGGATCCGCATCTGCGAAGCTACGACGACGTTCGAGTCCGAGCTGTTTTCTCCGCACGTGTTGCTGATTTTGTAAAGACGATCTTCCTGCTGTTTCAGGTATTTGCACTTAAAAACGTAAACATTTTCGCTTCCCGTCTTCTCGTCAGGCGCCTTCGCTCAGAACGGCTAACGAACAAAGTTAGCGACTAGCTAACAAACGTAGCAAAGCATTTTAGCGGCCGTCGTTGTGCGGATTTGCAGCCGCGTTTTCATGATTTCCCTTCAGTCGATGTTTGCAGAGTATGGAATTTGATTTCCCGGTCTGGATACATTTGGAAAAAAATGGAAAAATATTTACGTTTCCAGACTTTTTGCTGCTACGTTGTTTTCTAAAATGTTTAGACCCTCCAGGACTTTGCAATCGCAAAATATTAACACAAATTCAACGGATCCCTGCGGATTTCACATGACTGCAAGTTTTACCAAACACCGCACCTTCCCGCAACTTTTCGCAACTTCCCGCAACTTTTGGCCAATCATCAGCATTACCTGTCAATGAACTCACTTCCATTCTTCTTGCTCTTGCAACTTTAAAGCAACAAAATAAAATGCTACAATTTTTCTTTTCTTGTTTTTTTTTTTTTTTTTTGTATTTAGAAAACCTGCCACAAAAATGCCATGAAAATTATTTGGGTATGTGGGGAGGAAAGTTTGGAAACATTCACCAAGTTGCCAAAAACTATTGTTGTTGAATCTGTTGGGTGAGTTTAACAGGTGCTGGTTCACTAACATTTAGTAATATCAGCCTAAACAGTTGATAATCGTGGTGATGGATGCCTCCATTTTTTGGATAAACCCAACTTGAAGGAGCCTTATTGGATAAATTCAGTAGATGAAGTGAAATACAAGTCGGTGTCGTGTTTACAACTTTGTTTTGTTGACCTTAAAGCGATAGTCTGGAGTAATTTGAATTCAAGTCAAACTCCCCCTCAAGAGATATTTTACGTTGGTTGAAGTAAAATCGAGTTTGACCGTCTTTTGTATTCACAACCAAATAGTTAACAATGAAAGTAAATGGGGCAGTCAGTCAAAAGTATCTAAATTGTCATTTTTTATCCACTAATAAAGCTCAAAATATCACTTCACTTCAGCAGTAGCATGAATAGGGTCCCTACACATAAACTGAAGTACTGATAACTTAGTAAAAGTTGTTCCAGATCAGCAGATTCATAACTTATCTCACTCTTCACAGACACATCGGCCCATTGTTCTAGAAAATTACTAAGTTATCAGTACTTCAGTTTATGTGTAGAGGGGTCAAACTTGATGTTACTTCAACCAACGTAAAATATCTCTTGAGGGGGAGTTTGACTCGTATTCATAGGTTCAAATTACTTCGGGCTGTAACTTTAAGTGACCAAAAAAAAAAAATGTATTATGAGATTAAAAGATGTTCTTCTTTTGTTTTTTGTCTAACGGTGGATGCCAACAATCATCAAATGAAGCTTGAAGTTTGTAAAAATGAAATGTTTTATTTCAGAAAAGCAAAACGAATCTGTAATAAATGCGTATAAATGTTCATAAAAAGAGACGTGACTACAAGTTGTGTCTTTAGCTTCTTTGTCTACTTCGCCGTTGCTTTAAAGGAGCTAATGAGGTTGTTGCTAAACGAGTTAGCGGCGCGCTTCTGAAAATGCGAGGAATTTCTTATGAACGTCTGGTATCTCTGATGTTTTGGGTTCGGAAATAACTCGCAACATGCCGGTCATTCATGAACGCACTGTTCTCACGAGGTTATTTAAGGCTTTTTGTTTGATGAGTCGAAGCCAGAGAGAATGTAATTTGCATATTTGGAGTCAGAAGCTAATTTCCTTTAAGACTTACACCCAGTTTGACCTTTGACCTCTTGGTGTTTGACCTCCCACCGGCGGCAGCATGCAGACTATCTACTACAGGAAATACTCCCCTGCAGAGAGTAGCCCCCCCCCCCTCCCGTCAGTCTTAACGTGAGCTGTGACCTTTAACCTTTAACCCATTGCTGTGAACTGACCGGCAGCCGAGCAAAGCAAACAACAACAACGGCGGCGACGCGACTGTGGAAAACGACGGAGCCGTGTGACGTCAGCAGGTCACAGGCGCTCGTTTCATTCCTCCTATTTTCTTTTCTTTTCCAAACTCCTCATACGAAGACAAACGGACGCTTAGAGGAAGTTGCCGTCTTCGGTTTCCTGCCGCGAATATTAGGTTAGTTGATTTTCAGACACATTTAGAAATTATTAACGAAGAAACAAACGAACTGAGACCGTGTAAGAGACGGAGGAAGTAGCAGCTGTTGCATCAGACGAAGAAACATTACACTGTAAAACCACAACTTCTTGTTTTTATAATAACATTTTTAAAAAAAAATGTATTTTAAAGCAGATTTGAGTTGAGTTTTGTTACATTTAAACACAATCAAGCTAGCCGTTAGCAGCTTTTATGCTGCGCTAGCTGGCCTCGGTGGCTAAGCTAACTCAAGTTTTATATTTAATGGATTGCTACAACTTTTAAAGTGATGGTCAAACTCCCCCTCAAGAGATATTTTACATTGGTTGAAGTAATATCCAGTTTGACCGTCTTTTGTTTTCACAACCAAATAGTTAACAATGAAAGTAAATGGGGCAGCCAGCCAAACGTATCTAAATTGTCATTTTTTAACCACTAATAAAGATCAAAATATCACTTCACTTCAGCAGTAGCATGAATAGGGTCCCTACACATAAACTGAAGTACTGATAACTTAGTAAGTGAACCGAGAGTTTATTAAAAACACTGTTTTACAAAATTTACCCAATGTCTTTCATAACGACAGGTCATGAAGGATGTTCCAGATCAGCAGATTCATCGTTTCCTGAACAACAGACCGTTGTGTTACTGTTGTGAAGGCCGAGGAAAAATGATGAATCTGCTGATCTGGAACACCCTTCATCTTTAGTCTTTTTTAATAAACTCTCAGGACACTTAGCTAACAATGAAAGTAAATGGGGCAGCCAGCCAAACGTAGTTAAATTGTCATTTTTTAACCACTAATAAAGCTCAAAATATCACTTCACTTCAGCAGTAGCATGAATAGGGTCCCTACACATAAACTGAAGTACTTGTACGTGTGTTGAGAGTTTGTGCTGGTCCTGGACCAGCTTTGTTTAGAGAACTGTGACCTCTCACCCTTCATCCAGAAGAGAATCGAGACAGATAGACCTTCTACTGACATGGGATTGGCTCTTACTGTCCATGAACAGTTGGATACACCCGCCTTGTCTCAACTGTCTAAATCCGAGTCTTAACCTTTCCTCGGACGCTAACAGCTGAGCCCGAACAGTCTCACATTCTCAAGTCTATTCAGGTCCAACGTGTCAGTCTCTACAGAAAAGCCATGCTTAGCATTATTTCCAGACATGTGTCTATGCATTCAGTATCCGAAGTCCCCCATTGTTGGCAACTTCAATAGAAAAACAGAAAGTTTGGCGCCTGTTTGTAAAGGAGGCGAAGTTATCGCAGAAAAAACTGTTTTTTGAGTTTTTTCGCCCGACACCAAACGAGTGTGAATGGACTATTTCGTGAGTGTTTTGTCTGGGACCCTGGATGAACTTATTCTTATTTGTGCTCCTTGAGTCGCTCGAATGAGACTTGAATTGAATTGAATTGAATTGAAAACACAAAGGGAGTCTTGGAGTTTCAAGCCAAACAACCCTGATGTTATTGACAATAATAACAGCCCTGATGTTATCCATCTACTTCCTGGCATCCTCGGTTTACTCCCGGTGACCTTTGGTGTGACGGTCAAACTGAGAGAACAATAGCGTTTGGTGGAGATACTACAATTACAACTAATACATGACTGATTACTTCAACCGCTGTAATCCGAGCTACAAAGGTTTTACAGCCTCTTTCTCTTTTTACCCGAGTGTCGAATGGACTTTTAACTCTTTGGAGACGGCGTATTTACAGGAACGTTACCTTTATTTATAGAGACGAGCTGAGGAAAGTAGATAAAAGCAGCGGTGAATTATTAATGTTGGTGGAATAAAATCACTACATCCTACTTCTATACCTAATTTTTTTGATCTGTTCTTGGTTCCCGGCAGCAATAAAACGACGGGTCGGAAAAAAAAAAAAAAAAAACAAACAACGGTTCTTAAACACAGAGAACTTATTGTTACTGATGATGAAATGACGGACGGTATTGTGCCGTGTGTCTGTCGTTCACATCAGTGATGCTAAGCTAAATGCTAAGCGGCACAAACGTCTGTTTTCACGATGCCAAAAAGATTCCACATCATCTGAAACATGTTTAAAACAACAAGTGTTATCGTCTTAGAATCGTTACATTAGTCTTAGCTTCACCAGGTGTTCCTAATAAACTGATCAACTGAGTATAAAAGTTGGTTAAAATGAAGCTTATGTGTTAAATGTCGTCGGAAAAGAGCCGATTCTGCATTGTGACTATTTGTACGTCCAATTGTTTGCTGATATATTGATATTTAGATAGATAGATAGTCAAAAGTATTGTTTCTTTTCTTCTTCTACTGTTTATTGGAGGTAGTATTGTACTATTTGTTTGTCAGATAGATAGATAGATATTCTGTTTCTTCTTCTACTATTTATTGGAGGTAGTATCTTACCGTTTGTCATAAAGACAGATAAATGAGTAGAAGGATACCAAAAAAAAAAATTCTCTTCTACCGTTAATTGGATGTAGTATCCATAGTTTGTCAGAAAGTTTAGATAGATAGTCAATTCTTTTCTTCTTCTACTGTTTATTGGAAGTAGTAGGGTTTAGTTTAGCCTAGAGGTTTAGACAGAGGTTTCAGTGTAATAATGACTGTGTAGGTTTTAATTTAATCCCATCATGCAGTTTGAAGGACTGTAGGGGATTTTTTTTTTTTTCTTTAGTCGTCGCTAGAGGATGATTCATCCCTAACCCAACCCCTTCCCCCCTTCGACCTCGCCGCCTTCCAGGCTCAAGGTTCAACACATTCCTGGCTGCGCTGGTCAGTTTGATTTTAATCTGTTTTCACAGGCCGGGCGGCACAGACAGACAGACGGAAAAGAAACAATATTGTTTGGTATTCCAGTCACCAGAGACCTTCGAGTGTCTTAATGTCGACATGCCACAGAGGGGAAAAAAAAAAAAAATCAAGGCTAGCATTTTTTATTATCAAAACATTATGTCCCTGTAGTCATAAAACTCACAAGAAGTACATTTAAAAATACGTCTAGAATTTAAAAAAAAGCATCTCTAAGAGATAAATACTGCTGCCGTCTCACTGATTCACTCACAACCACGTTTAAAAGTCTGACGTTTAAAGAGCTAGTGATGCTAAATGTTAGCGAAGCTAAGAGTTAGTAGTGTTAAGTGTTACTGATTAAATGTTAGCATTACTATGAGTTAACAATGTCAAATGTTAGCAATGTTGAATGTTAGCAATGCCAAGAGATGTCAAGTGTTACTGACATTAAATGAAAGAATTAGCAGTGTTAGATGTTAGCTAGCAATGCCAAGAGTTAGAAATGTTGAGTGTTGCGTTTAACGTTAGCAATGCTAAGCACTAGTGATGCTAAATGTTAATACCAAGAGTTAGCAATGTTAAATGTTAGCGATGCTAAAAGTCTGACGTTTTAACAGGTTTTTGTTTCAGTTTCAGTTTCTACAAACTCCCGCGTCTGATCCAGATGTTACCCGGTACCGGGGAGGTCTGCTGCTGATTTCAGCTCCACCATGAAAACCAGCGTGTTGCCATGGTGACGTTTACACGCCGGTTTAGCGGTTTAGTAACAGTCTCCTCAACTGTAGCTGCTATAGGTAGTCACCAGTCAAAGACCTCAGGAAAATCCACAACCATTGGTTGAATTAGTGTTAATAGTTGTGATTGTAACGTCATTAAATCCTGGAGGATCCGATCAACCAGTAACAAGATTGTTTTCATGTGTTTTCACATCTAAACGTCTCTACTTCCTGTTTCCTCCTCAACAATAAAATCGTCTGTAAATCACGGTGAGAAGCAGCGGCTACATCCTGTCTAGTTCACGTGACCAGACGTAGAGTTTGGTGACGTCACGGTGTGATCGGGAGTCGATCACTGACAAGTCTTGTAGTGTGAACACTACAGGTCTCAGACCAGTTGTTGAGACTCCAGATCATGGGAACAACAAGTCGCTGACGATCAGGACAGTGTCTGAGACTCACAAATCTTTATTTTATGCTGCTTCAGCTACAATAAATCATCATCAGTCAGTAACAGACGGAGGCGTGCTGAACTCATCAAGTATCTACTTTTAACCAAAATAACAGCCCTGTGACATTTAGGATGAAAACAGTTTGATAAATAGTTTTGATTGTGAGGTTAAGCGACTTGTATCTTCACGCTGTCATATCTGCTTCGCAGCAGCTGAAACAACAAAAGCGTGAAGGGTCGTCAGAGCGGCTCCAACCACTCAGCAGACGGAGACTTCACAGTCCGGGTTGAGAGCAGGATTAAGTGTGAAAGAAACACCAAAAACCACCGTTGATGAGGAGGAGGAGGTTTGCAGCTCGTAATGACAAGGAGGAGCGGATGGTGGAGCTGAGAAACTCACGCCTCTTTGGGTTTTTTTTTTTTTTTAGGTGAAAAGTTGACACTTGGTAACATCTAATTAAACCATCATCCCCTGAAATGATTTGATTGTAGTGTAAATCAACAACAAGCAAGTGAACAGTGTTTTTTTTCTTTTCCCAGAAACATAAATGGTTAATACGGTCACTTTAAAAAAAAAAAAGTTGAGTAAGTAATTGGCATCAAACGGTAGCCTGGAGGAGGACATATGGAGGACGACTGTTACCGGATAAATAATTCAGAGAAACGCGACCTAAAACATCAAAGATCATTTTAGTTCTTCACCAAACGAACTAACGAACTTCCTCTGAGGGTTTTAAATCACAGCTGTGCTTTAAAAGACGAGTGGTGGGGTAAAAAAAGAGAAATGGCATTGGTCAATTTACCCCTACCCCTGCTCTTACCCCTCGTCCTTTAAAACAAAGTGTTGAGGTGAAAACGTTCCTCTACTTTATCGTTACACGTCATCAGAAGTTGTCGCTCGTCGCTACGTTAAAGACGACGACGCCAGTCTCCGTGACGACCGGATGATGACAAACGAACAAACAAAGATGGCGTCTACAGACTCGTTTGTGTCTGTCAAGTCAGCGACGGATTAAAAACTGACAAGATGTTCGTTTACATTAATCTAGAGTTTATCGTTAATAAAGAGTCCTGGTATCAGTGCAAAGTGACGACTAGCGGCCGCTAAGCTAACGCTAACAATAACAATAAAGATTAGCGGTTAGTTAGCAATAAATCTGCTTAATAAGTTAAATGCATTGATTAGTTTATTAATTAAATCACTAACTTTCATGATAACTGCATCCTTGTCCTGGTGCATGCTGGGAAATTTCTCACCCCCCCTCCTTCGTTTGGAGGCTTGTGTGGGTATTTTAACGATATTGGCCTTAACTGTGTTAAAATTGTAAATTAGAACCAGTCGCTTCCTCTTTTTACTCGATAATCCTCCAAAAGTCGTGACCCCAACTGATAATAGACGGCGAATAAAAGAAGGAAATCCTCATAATTAAGCTGGAAGCCAGAAAACATCGGACATTGTTTCCTTGAGAAATGACTCGTGAGTGTGAGTTCATTTCCTGTTCATTTTGGCACCGGTTACCTTCCACTGGAGTTCATAACGCGACAAGAAAAGCATTTTGTCTTATATTACTCATAGCTACCGCTAGCCAGAGACCACCTCAACCTCCACGTTCAATCAAAGAAGCAACGGTCGCCCGTTTAAGACTCTTTCAGCTCATTGTTTTGGTTGAGTCTCGTGGCTCTCGGCCCCAGATAGTAAAGATCGTAGTTGTAGTCTGGCAGACGTTTGACATTTTTGGATTTATTTAGTCACAGAGGAAGCAGACTCTTTTTGATGCGGTTACATCGATGTTTTGCAGTTCAATAATTAGTTTTTCGTGAGTTTTGTCGTCATTTCTTGGGCGTTTCTTTTGCACCGCTAATTTAGACTAAACAGGGGCGGTACATAATTCTGAAATTCTGAAAACGTTTCCAAAATTGGGCAAAATTTGGCTCCGTGATTATTTTTGCTACCACAAAAACAACGCTAGCTAGCTAGCTAGCTAGCTGAACATCGCTACACCGCCCCCTAGTGGAAGCACAAGCTACAAGTACCATCATCCAATCACCTGCCAAATATTTGTTTCTTTTACTTTTATTAACCTCTGTCGTTCTAGGTCTATTTACAGATGATGATGGGTTCATACTTTTTGTTGGCGAGTTTTGAGAAAGAGTCTCAAAGTAACGTCTGGGTTCCTACAGACAAACAAAAGTGTCATTAACTTTGTAAATGTACAGACAGATTCTATATAAGATGGTTTATCAAGTCAATTTGTCACCTGACGTCGTTTTACTGACTATTCCTGAACGATGTTGTATGTAGCTCAGTTGAAACACACACAAAAAATAAGCGGCACTTTCCGTCGTCAATTACTTTGACGAAGTAGCATCTGTGGTGATGGTTCCACTTCTCATAAAGCCTCACAAGTGTCAGGATTATCTGGATACAAAGACTGTTTACATAGAGTTTGTAATTGCGGAGAAACGCTCAGTTAATCAAAGACATGTCATTTTGTCATTTTCGAGCAGAAACTTCAGAAATACCCTTGGATATTAAGAGGTTAAAAGGTAAAACTCGAGGCCTGTGGGCTAATGCTGCTAATACTACAAGTCCCATGATGCAACTGTCTAATACAACGGACAGTTAATAGTTTGATGTTTGGATTTTCACTGTTTTCATTAGAGAACTGCGTTAGAAATGAACATATGCTACTGATGCTTCTTTTATTTAGAAATTTTATGATAATAACTAATAATTAATGGGCTCAAACTTTAGGGGACTTGTTCTAGATTCAATATGTTAAAAAAAAATCAATGTTCATGTTTACACATGAAGAAATAATCTACCTTTTTCCTCGGATACAGTTAAATCGTTTAAAAAAAATTAAAGATTTCTCGCTCAAAACTCAACAGAACAACAACAGTTATTGATCACATTGTGTCGTTAAATAAATAATTGAGGAGCTGCACGAGGAGCTGTGATTGGTGGATGGGGGGAGGGAACAAAAAAAAGCAGAGAGGGTCACTCCCATCAACAGTAGTCGGAGGAGGAGGAGGAGGAACCAACCAGCCATTCATTCTTCTGTGGTCCCGGAGGAAACGTGGAGGATGAAGAGGTAGAAGAAGAAGAAGAAGAAGAAGAAGAAGAAGAAGAAGAAGAAGAAGAAGAAGAAGAAATATAAAAAGTGAAGTGTGGATTTGGATCACGCGTAAAACAAACAAACAAACCGAGACGCGGCGAGGACGCGCAGGAAACGCGGTGGATTTCATTACGCGTCGCTTTGCTCCAAAAAAGAAGAAGAAGAAAAAAAACTCCAATAAAGAAAAAACGCACAGGAAGCAGTTAACACGTAAGTAAACCGTGAGCAACTAAACACAACAGACCGGTGGATACTTAAAGAAACAACCTCTTTTCTTCTTCTTCTTTAATATTCGTTTGCAAACTGAGACTTTTTCCAACTGGAGTTTCGCTCCGCAGCAGTTTCCAGTTTGTGGTCGTTTTTTTTTGTCTGTCTTTGGAAAGAAAGAAAGAAAGAAAGGAAAGGAAAGAAAAACTCGTGGCAGTGAATGAACCCGAGCAGATTGATGCTTTGCCAGGATACTGGATCACACACCAGGAACCTTAACGTGATAACTTTATTATTATTATTATTATTATTATTATTATGATCTAGTTTTGATTTGACGCAGGAAAACAGACAAATGCAACATTTACTTAATGTTAAAAACCAGGAAAAGTAGAATATTTCAGTTTTAAACGGCTCTTTATTCAACAAAAACTAATTTATTTACCATTTTGCCAATTATGTTCATCGATATCCAATAAAATCTGATAAAAATGAGGGAAAAAAACACTAATATGATGAATTAAATCGGTTGGTTTTGTTTATAAATTGGACACTCAATCAAGCACCAGTGATGTCAAACACCTGCTGGTTTCACCGACGAAGAGGAAGTTCTCCTTCGCTCTTTGACAGGAAAAAGAAAAGGTGTGACAGATTCTAGATTCTGCTTTTTATTTGTGCTTCGTCGTCTTTGGTTTCAACATTAAACCCGAGAACCGTCGTTCTCTCGCCTGTGAAACAACCTGTTTCTCTCCTCCTGTCGGCGTCGGAAGACGTTGACCTCCAACTTTAATGCATGAAGAAACTCTTCAACCCCCTCGGCTATAGCAGGTGTTATGGTTTTATTTTATTTTTTTACAGTTTTAACAGATGTTGCGACGCTTTGTCGTTCCGAATTAAAAAAAACTTGCGGTAGGAAAAGATGGAAACCACGAGATCTGTGTTTTTCCACTTGCAACTCGACGCTTTAAGACGCCGTCTGTAGTAAAGTCGAGTTTGACCGTCTTTTGTTTTCACAACCAAATAGTTAACAATGAAACTAAATGGTGTTCCACATCAGCAGATTCATCATTTTCCTGAACAACTGGCCAATTTGTCTTTGAAGAGCGAGAAAAATGATGAATCTGCTGATGTGGAACAACTCTTAGCTCACTTACTAAGTTATCAGTACTTTAGTTCATGTGTAGGGACCCTATTCATGCTACTGCTGAAGTGAAGTGATATTTTGAGCTTTATTTATGGGTAAAAAATGACAATTTAGATACGTTTGGCTGGCTGCCCCATTTACTTTCATTGTTAGCCAAGTGTTCTGAGAGTTTATTAAAAAAAGACTGGTGATGAAGGGTGTTACAGATCAGCAGATTCATCATTTTTCTCACTCTTCACAGACACATCGGTCAGTTGTTCGGGAAAATGATGAATCTGCTGATGTGGAACACCCTTCGTGACCAGTTGTTATGAAAACAAGACGTTGGGTAAGTCTTGTAAAACAGTGTTTTTGATAAACTCTGGGTTCACTTACTAAGTTATCAGTACTTCAGTTTATGTGTAGGGACCCTATTCATGCTGCTGCTGAAGTGAAGTGATATTTTGAGCTTTATTAGTGGTTAAAAAATGACAATTTAGATACGTTTGGCTGACTGCCCCATTCACGACACAAAACAGTGAAGTCTGACTAGTTTTCATACTTAAGTTCTTTGGCAAGAAACATTCTCAGTTTGAACAAATCACAAAACTGGAAGCTGTAGCCTCCTGTTTCTTTCTTCCTTTTTTTTTTGGTTTAACGTTGTAAATCCGAGTTTGTTAAACGGCGTATTGTTGTCACTTTATTAGCCAGCTGCGCTGCGGTGCGGTCTGAAGGGGGCGGCGGGTTTGTATTTGGAGTTTCAGATGTTTTTAATGACGCTTATGTCATCGCTGAATGAATGACTAGCTTTAAAGATGGCGGTCGGTCGGTTGGTGGAGTCCACCAGAGTTTGTTCGAGCGTTCTTGCCAACGCACGTGGTTCTTCGGGGCTCCGTGTTCGGGCCATTAAACAAAAAAAAAAAAAATAAATAAATAAAATCATTCATTCATTCATTATGACCCTGCAGAACAGATCGTTTCCTCCGTTTTGGGGCCACAAGAAAATCAAGAGTTTCTCTGATTCTCTTGGCAGCTGAGGTTAGCGCAGATGCTATGGAAAACTTCTTTTAATGTGTTTTTTTTCCCCTTCTTCTTTCCTTTTAAACAGAACGGTAATCTTTCAAAGCAATGGAACAAAAATAAAAAATAAAAAATCTGCTCAGTGTAGATGATGCTTTTAATGCCGACAAAGTAAATAAATAACTAATATCGCGGAGGGTACGCCTCGGAAAAAAAGGGAGTAGTGGTATCACCGTGACCGCTGTGTGAAATCTGCTAATTGGAAACGCTGCTCCGGGTGTCAAGAGGTCAAACCAGACGACTCAGGCCAACGTCAATCCGCAACATCTGGAATACAGTTTGTTACCCCGACGTTGACGTCCTCCCAGCGATAACAAGGCTGCCTCATTTGCAACCGTATTTCTTCTTTCAAGACGACGACTGTAACCGCCGCACTTGTAAGACGGAACGGCAACATCTGTTTTTTTGACGACCGGTTCATTGTTAACAATGAAAGTAAATGGGGCAGCCAGCCAAATGTATCTAAATTGTCATTTTTTAACCACTAATAAAGCTCAAAATATCACTTCACTTCAGCAGTAGCATGAATAGGGTCCCTACACATAAACTGAAGTACTGATAACTTAGTAAGTGAACTGAGAGTTTATTAAAAACACTGTTTTATTAATACATATAGTATACGAAAAGCTAGCAATGAACATAAGTGGGGCAGGCAGCCAAATGTACGTTACAAGTTTTTTACTTTACGTACTTTACAAGACTTACCCGACGACTTGTTTTCATAACAACTGGCGATGAAGGATGTTCCACATCAGCAGATTCATCATTTTCCTAAACAACAGACTGATGTGTCTGTGAAGAGTGAGAAAAATGATGAATCTGCTGATGTGGAACAACTCTCACTACACTTACTAAGTTATCAGTACTTCAGTTTATGTGTAGGGACCCTATTCATGCTACTGCTGAAGTGAAGTGATATTTTGAGTTTTATTTGTGGTTAAAAAAAATGACAATTTAGATACATTTGGCTGGCTGCCCCATTTACTTTCATTGTTAGCTAACTGTACCGAGAGTTTATTTAAAAAAGACTGTTTACAAGACTTACCCAACGTCTTGTTTTCATAACAACTGGCGATGAAGGATGTTCCACATCAGCAGATTCATCATTTTCCTGAACAACAGGCCGATGTGTCCGTGAAATTGATGAATCTGCTGATCTGGAACACCTTTTTAGTCTTTTTTTTATAAACTCACTCAATACACGACAACTCAATACACTTACAACATCTGTTTTTTTTGACGACCGGTTCAGTTTACTATAGTGTAGTGTACTCGAACAGGAGCGTCCAGGAAGTTCTCTAATGAAACCAACACATGACAGAAGGTTTTATTAAATATATATACGCCTCTTGTTGCCCTAAAGTTTGTTTATTTGCCTATAAAATTGACGTAATACGTCTTAAAAGTCAGACAAATCCTAACTGGGTCAAATTACGTTATACATTTTTTTTTTCTTTCTTCCTTTTCCTGAACTTCTGAATTAAAAGCAGCCGTGTGTCCGAGTTTGTTTTCTGTTTCGAGGCCGCTTCGCCGCCTGTGACGAAGAGAATAAAGATGTCGGAGAGAAGCTTTTGTTCTGTTCCGTCTCGTTTATACGACGTTCAAATAACTCGAAACGAAACCGGTAATTAGTCCGGATTCTACGTATTCGGCTGTAAACTAAACACAACGCCGCTCATGCTGTTTCGTTTATCTTGTGGCGACTCTGCCGACTCAGTCAGCAAACAGCTGTACTCTCTGTTACCACCATTATTTATCCGGGGGAAAAAAAGCTTCATGTCTCAGATTACAATCATATCTCCAGGACACATCTTTACATTTTTGTAGTTTGAATCCTACACAAAAAGTGATCGACTTGTTATCGATATTGTCAAAAACCAATCAGTTGTAGTAGAAATAAAACAATATCTTATGGAAAAATGATGGTAAAGAGTAATTTAAACAGTCAAAAACCCTCTCAAGCGATGTTTGTTTTCACAACCAAATATCTAACAATGAAAGTAAATGGGGCAGCCAGCCAACCGTATCTAAATTGTCATTTTTTAACCACTAATAAAGCTCAAAATATCACTTCACTTCAGCAGTAGCATGAATAGGGTCCCTACACACAATGAAGGTTGTTCCAGATCAGCAGATTCATCATTTTCCTGGATAACAGGCTGGAGTGTCCTTAAAGAGTGAGGAAAAATGGTGAATCTGCTGATCTGGAACATCTCTCGGTTCACTTACTAAGTTATCAGTACTTTAGTTTATGTGTAGGGACCCTATTCATGCTACTGCTGAAGTGAAGTGATATTTTGAGCTTTATTAGTGGTTAAAAAATGACAATTTAGATACATTTGGCTGGCTGCCCCATTTACTTTCATTGTTAACTATTTGGTTGTGAAAACAAAAGACGATTAAACTCGATATTACTTCAACCAACATATAAAATATCTCTCGAGGGGGAGTTTGACTCGTATTCGTAGTGAAATAGACGCTGGGTTTGTCACTTTAAAAGACGCAAAACGACAAACCAGTTGCAAGAGTTCGTCGGCTCGTTGCTGCAGCAAGAAAGTCGTCAGTTTGAGCAAGTTTCTTCCAGATTTTCTGGATCAACTTTATGTCGTTGTCACCTGTCGTCAACGTCTCTTTGACCCTCCGGGGAGATAACAGTTGAGTTTCGTCACAAATCTGAAAATGACTCAAATGAAACTTTCCTTCCTTGGTCCCTACGTGCCTCCATGCTGCCCCCCCCGCCACCTCCCCCGACCCCTCCTCATGCTACACTATGGGGCAGTCATGCACACTGATTAGATTAGGCAACGCTGGAGCTAATCACCCTTCTCTCTACTCTCTCTCTCTGTCCTGGGGGCCCTCCCACCTCTCTGTTGATCCCAGAGATGAGCCTCTCCTGGGGGGGTGGTGGTGGTGGTGGTGTTGGGGGGTGGGGGTACATCATCCTCCGGTTTTGCTATTTTACTGCAAAACTAGCAGGGAGGGGTCCAAATCCTACTCAATAGAGGCTTGTGTGTCACAAAGTTGACGTTAGAAAAAGAAAGACACATCCTCCGAAGAAGAGATTGACTTGTGGAGGAGGGAGGAGAGTCTGAGGCGGGTTTTGTTCCTTTTGTGGCGAGGCCGGGGGTCACTCTCAGGGGAATGAACGGCAGACGGACGGGTGGGGTTTTTTTTTTTTTTTTTTTTCCAGCAGCTGCGCGGCCTCCGGCGTTTTTATCTCGTCGGCCGCTGCCTCGTTAAACCCCCGATGTTGGCGTTCGGTTTACGCGTCTGGTCCATCCTTGTGTCTGGCAAACGCCGGTGAATATTGATTAGTCTGGAGCCTCCGAGTCGCTCCAGGGGCTCCGGCTTCACAGCTGTATGCTAATGAAAGGAAAAGGTTACGACCCACAACAATGAGGCGGTTTGTGTTGAAACGTCAGATAAGAACGTATCATATGCTCACTTTGGATTGTAAGAAACAGAAGAAACACAGGCTTTATTACCTACTGCAGCTGATTATAATCTCCCTTTTTTTAATACATGAATCTGTGTCTCTAATCTATAATCGATCATCTGACCTGACTCTACTACGGCGTATTTATTTCTTTCGTTTTCAGTTTTGTTTGAAAATCCTTCTTTCGCTTTCACTCAGCGTCTCCGTTAAGAGTTCCCCTCGTGTTGTTTTGGTTTTGGTTTCACCAGCACCATGGAAACCTCTATTTTGTTTTTTTTTGTTTTTTTTAGACTGGCAGACGGTCACCGGTCATTATCACCGCTGCAGCATCGTCGTAGCACGACCGACTGACCGGCAGCTGTAACGATCCCTGCGTCTTCGTCTACATCCTGCTTTTAATAACGATGACTCATTGTAAATGAAAGGCAGGTCACTGCTTTGACCTAATCCTGTTCACATTACAAACTGTATTCACTGCAAACGACCGTTGGCCTGTCGCTTGGGCTTTCCGTTTTCACTTGTTTTTTATTTTACTTGGAACCTGCAGAGTTGGACAAAGTCCGACAGCTTTTAAAGCTTTAAATCAGATGTCTCTGGTCGATATTTTTATGTAAACCAGCTATTATTGGGGGAAAAAAAATTAACCTGTAGTGTTCACACTACAAGACTTGTCAGTGATCGACTCCCGATCACACCGTGACGTCACCAAACTCTACGTCTGGTCACGTGAACTAGACAGGATGTAGCTGCTGCTTCTCACCGTGATTTACAGACGTTTATTGTTGAGGAGGAAACAGGAAGTAGAGACGTTTAGATGTGAAAACACATGAAAACAATCTTGTTACTGGTTGATCGGATCCTCCAGGATTTAATGACGTTACAATCACAACTATTAACACTAATTCAACCAATGGTTGTGGATTTTCCTGAGGTCTTTGACTGGTGACTACCTATAGCAGCTACAGTTGAGGAGACTGTTACTAAACCGCTAAACCGGCGTGTAAACGTCACCATGGCAACACGCTGGTTTTCATGGTGGAGCTGAAATCAGCAGCAGACCTCCCCGGTACCGGGTAACATCTGGATCAGACGTGGGGAGTTTGTAGAAACTGAAACTGAAACAAAAACCTGTTAAAACGTCAGACTTTTTAACAGAGTCCTGAGTTTGCTAACATTTAGCATCTGTAACGTTTAGTGTCGATAACACTGAACACTGCTAACTCTAGGCATCACTAACATCTAGCGCCGCTAGCGCTTAGTATCGCTAATGTTTAGCATCAGTAACATTTAACATCGGGAACACTTAACATTTCTAACTCTTAGCATTGCTAACATTGAGCATCCCTGAGTTTAGCAGTGCTAGCGCTTAGCATTGCTAACTCTTGACATTGCCAACATTTAGTATTGCTAATGTTTAGCATCACCAACGTTTAGCAACTGTAACACTTAACATTGCTAATGTTTATCATCGCTAACATTTAGCATCACTAGCTCTTCAAACGTCAGACTTTTAAACGTGGTTGTGAGTGAATCAGTGAGACGGCAGCAGCATTTATCTCACATCCCTCCTCTGATTGGCCGTCGCTCTTTGTCAGTCTCTTCCGACTCCTCCAGTTTTCTAACATGACAGATCCAGTCCCGGTCTCAGACCAGGTCCCGACGGCCTCTGATGGAGTCGTTAGGGCTGTTCACACATTATGATCATTAACTGATGATTCACCAACCATCAGAGGACCAAGTCCACCAGACACCACCACTGGAGATCGTTGATAAAGTCGACTAGTGTGGACTAGACTTTAGGTGCCTTTTTTCCAAATTTGCAAACACCGTGGTTGAACCTTTTCCTTTTCGTCTAAGACGTAGCCAAATTAGGGACCCGTTGATTCAGGTTTTTAGAAACACGGTCAGTATCTTGACCTGCTGACGATCCATGTCCGTGTTGATGACATGTAGGTTAAATAAAGACACGGACTTCCTCTTCTAGTTCTAGTTTTACAAGAAAAAGTTCAGAAAGATCAGATTGACGCAACCACTTTTGGCTCTTGTTCTTTCTTGCTCTTTATATTTCCTATGTACAGTTTTAGTCTAAAACATTTTTTGTGTAAATCCTTTGGACGAGCTCCGTCAGTCTTTTCTCTTGTCACTGGAAGGTCCGTGTCTAATGGTCCGTGCAGCTGTGAATTGATTTGTAGCGTCGGGACTCTCCAGGTGAAGGCAACCAGACTGGAGTGGAGGATTATGTTACAACACCTGTGGGACCACACAGATGTTCACAGATGTTCACATAAGTCTCCCAAAAACTGAATTTGTGTGATCGGGTATGAGCTTCTGTTTGTTCCAGGAAAATCATTTTTGCAACAAGACTTGAGATTGAAAAGTGTTTATGTTTTCACACAGAATCACGCGCTATTGTTTTGTGTATTGTTTTCCGACCCCTGCTCGACTTTTTGATTGACCTTTTTTGACTCTGTACGACGCGCGCACTCGTCGCTAAAAGAACGCGGGGTGGAATGAGACATTTCTTTTGTTTGCTGATGTCATTTTTGGCAGCGGGACCCCACCATAGTTCAAGTGGTATTTGTCATCTGAGGACAGCGAAGGACGACGGCGTAATCCTTTGCTGCCCCCGCTGAAAGACACAGAGAGTGGAGACGGACAGAAAACAAGAGAAGTTTCTGATCAGAAAACTAGGACAGAGAGAGGAAAGAAAGAAAGACGAGGTGAAGCTTTTGTTTCGCAATTATCCGAAGCGGCCGTGAGTCAAACATCTGTGATCCATCTCCCGGGGGGTTTTGAATCTTCCTCCCCCACCGTTTTTTTTTTCTTCCTTGTGACTTACCCTTTGATGGCTCTGATGTTCTGATGGTTCCCAACTTTCTTTGCGGTAACAGAGTCATGCTGGAGAGAAGTGCAACAAATGGAGATGATAGAAAATGAATGCGTTTTGGCTTTAAGGAGCTACTGGTTGCCATCAACTTGACTCGCTCGTCTAGTGGTATGATTCTCACTTTGGGTGCAAGAGATCCCGGGTTCAAATCCCGGACGAGCCCCTTTTAAGTTTCTCTCTGAGGATTAATATGGTAAAAATTTCGAAACAAAGCTTTTCTCAACAGTTGGCTGTTTCTCTAAGTCTTGTGAGCATCCCTCATGGCTGCCTTTGTCGAGGATGCCACGTCATCGAGTCTCGCCAAGCGCCATTCCGACGTCAAGGATGTTTCAAAATCCCATCGAGGACTGAGTCTTTGATTTGTAGAAGGTTTTTTTTTTTTGTTGCAGGGATGACATGTATTTCCACGCTTACTAGTCTGTTCTGTTGTACGCATATCGAATGGTAGCCAGCTACGTATCCTCGACGTCCAAGGCAGGCGTTCGGCCAAGGAAGCGTCCTCAACTTTGAGAAACAGCCGGTGGAGGGTTGGGACGAGTCTCCTCCGTGACTGCTTCATCATGTTATTATTAATAAACTATACGCTGTGTGAGCGCAAGAGAACAAATCGTACGTTTGTTCTTAAGCGTTGTGTTTCGCGTCAGAAAAAATAGAATTTGTAGCGGCCACAATTTGATCATTATATGGGGAAACAATGCGATCATTTTGCAACAGTTTTAGCTTCGACGCTACTTCGGTTTATAGATACAATTTATTGATACGTGTCGGCGTCGCTCCTTCGTTCTCGCTTCACCACACACTCGCTACGCACACGTAGCCTTTAGTTGAACCTTTTCTTTTAAGACGTAGCCAAACTAGTGATTCAGGTTTTTAGAAACAATTTTTTTGTGTTTAGTTTCAAATCAAAAAGACGTGCATTTAAAGGCGCAGCAAGTCAAATTTATTGGCCCCTAGTGGTGAAGTTGCAGATTGCAGCTAAATAAATATGTTTAACCTCCAAGTGTGAAAGGATAAACTGAGATGGTTTTAGATAAATGTTTGGTTTGTCCCTTCTTGGCTCCTGTAGAAACACAGTTCATCGTAAGGTAACAAAAACACAATATTTTTTAAGTTTCAGGTGATAATATGCTAATTTAAGCATATTCATGACGATTATTTTCCCTTTTTTTTATCCCCCTCAATCCTCAGTTGAACAACGTTTGGCCGAGAGGCGACGTTTTTTTTAATTTAGTATCAGCGTTAATACTCGGATTGGAAAACATCTGGCGCTAACCGTTTAACTGTACGCCAAACTATTAAAGTAAGAACAGAAAAAAAGAACAGTACTTAAAATTTATGTGTTGTTTTGAGGATAGCAGACTTTAAAAGGGGGGGCGGCGGTTCACCTCAATGACACAAACCCTCCAGAACACATTTTTTCTCGCTTACTGTTAGTGAAAGGCAGCCACGCAGACTTGTGTTTGTTTGTTTTATTTCCTCTGTTTTTAATGTATCTGTGTTGTCTCCAATACATACATGAGGGTGATGGAAAGTTTGTTTATGGCCCTTCATTATAATAGTCACAGAAAGGGGTCGCAGTTGTTTTAGCTAAGGCCGTGTCGTACAGACAATACAAAGAAACGGAACTTTAAAAATCAACCAAATGCGACGATGGGAGGAAATAAAACAAGAAAAAGAAAAGACAAAAATGAAACGGGGAGTTTGTTTCAGTAACCTGACTTTATCCCACACGATACGCTACGATATGTTACGATACGCTACGATATGCTACGATACGCTATGATATGTTACGATACATTACGATATGTTACGATACGCTATGATATGTTACGATACGCTACGATATGTTACGATACGCTATGATATGTTACGATACGATATGTTACGATACACTACGATATGTTACGATACGATATGTTACGATACGCTACGATATGTTACGATACGCTACAATATGTTACGCTACGATATGTAACGATACGCTACAATATGTTACGATACGCCACGATATGTTACGATACGATATGTTACAATATGTTACTATGCGATATGTTACGATGCGATATGTTATGATGTGTTGCCATATGATACAATATGTTACGATATGTTACAATATGTTACGTTACGATATGTTACGATACGATATGTTATGATGTGTTGCCATATGATACAATATGTTACGATATGATACATTATGATATGATGTGTTACATTACGTTACTTTACGATACGTTATGTTACTTTACAATATGTTACGATACGGTATGTTTCGATACGATATGTTACGCTACGATATGTTATGCTACGATATGTTACGCTACGTTACGATATGCTACGATATGTCACGATACGAAATGTTACGATACGCTATGGTATGTTACGATATGTTACAATATGTTACGATACGATATGTTACGATACAATATGTTACGTTACGATATGGTGTGTTACATTGCGTTACTTTACGATACGTTATGTTACTTTACGATATGTTACAATATGATGTGTTACGATATGTTATGCTACAATGGGATACGTTGAGATATGATATGTTATGATACACTACGTTACGATGTGATACATTATATGTTACTTTATGAAGTTACGATACGTTCTGATACGTTACGATATGATATGTTATCGTACGTTATGTAACGATATGATACGTTACTTTACAATGTTACGATACGTTACGTTATGATATGATGTGATACTCATCAGTACATTTCAATATGATACGTTTTGATATGAAATGTTTTAATCGAACACGTTTTGATTCATTTTAATGCGATACGTTTCGATACGACCTGTTTTGATACACTTCAATATGCTAAGTTTCGATTCGATACGTTTTGATACTACACCTTTTTCACACTGCAATAGGTTTAGATACGATCTGTTTCAATTCTATATCACACACATCCGATACCATCAAAGCACGATATAGATGATATTATAGTTACATACCATAGTGTAGAATATAAATCATTTACATGAGACAGTCCGAATATATTCTATTGATACGTAATAGTATGACCTCATCACCCTTTGTCATATCACTCCAACCGCCTTGAGATAAAACCGAAGCGAATGGGAAAGATATGTAATTGAGACCAGGACTGACCTGACCTGAAAACACCTTTGTACTCAGGTTTATATTCGTGTTGACGTCGCTCGGTTCCGACAGTTTAACGGCAGCTGTTGCTCTTACCCAGATTGTGTGAACACGGGATCGTTAAAGATGCTGTTGCTGCGTTAAAAGTGTCGGGTTCCTCGGAGCTTGCGGCGCGCTAACACGATTCGGCGAACGTGGTGACGTGAGGTGGCACGTTTACAGTCCTGAAATGAAAGCAGGGAGTGGAGGAGACGGGGAGGTTGGGGTGGGAGTGTAATGATTTGTCCATTATGTCTGTCATCATGTCTGGGACCGACTTGGCTCTGATCCAGTTTGGAGGAAAATTACATTAGCGAGCGCTTAATACACCTGTCTTTTATCATACGGGAAGACGAGGAGAAAACACACACACGAGCTCCAAGTCAGTTAGAGCCAATCACATTTCTTCTTCTTAGCTCCGCCCCCTCTCTTTTTCACGCCTTCACGTCTCTTCTAAATGAAGGGTGAGGGGTCACAACCCTCCAAACGAAGCTGGTCCAGGACCAGCTACTTCAACTGGGATGAGAAATTTCCCAGCATGCACCAGGACAAGGATGCAGTTGTCATAAAAGTTAGCGATTTAATCAATAAACTAATCAATACGTTTAACTTTTTAAGCTAACTTATCGCTAACTAACCGCAAATCAATTAGACGTTAGCGTTAGCTTAGCGGTCGCTAGTCGTCGCTTTGCTAACGTTTTCCATTCATCTGTTACCAGGACTTTTTATTAACGATCAACTCTAGATTAATGTAAACGAACAACTTGACGGACACAAACGAGTCTGTAGACGCCTTCTTTGTTCGGTCGTCACGGAGACTCACGGCGTCGTCTTTAACGTAGCGACTGGCGATGACTTCGCTAGTCGCTAGTGAAGTAGAGGAACGTTTTCACCTCAACACTTTTTCACTTTGTTTCATATTTGACTCGCTTTTGTTTATTTTTGCTAAAGAAAAATGACAATTTGTGCTATTTCACGTCGAGCTAATGCGCTAATCGCAGCGAGGTGATGTCATGCTGCGTTTTTTTTTCCGAAACTCATAAGAGGAAATTGGATAGAGTGCGGATAATCTTTGCATTAGTGCAGAGTGTGTAATCAGCGAAGGCCTCGGGGAGTAAAACACACCTTGTGCTTTTAACTTTACTCTTTTTTTTATTTAATGGCTCAGCTTGTGCTGCCGCAGCGTTAAGTGTGTGTTTGTGTCAGAGGAATTAAGAACTGATGATGAGATGGAGCTCGGACGTTAGCGTCTTGTGGTTTACACACGTTTCAAAACTGTGTTAAATGTGGACGCCGTTGAGAGGTCCAGGTTTTTTTTTTTTTTTTAATTGGACTTAGGAAAGTTTACGCTCCAGCCAACGTTCCAGATAGTTTTTTTTTCTTTTTTGCCAAAAACATCAGTTAGTTTTCATCATCAAAGCCTTTTTTTTTTTTTTTTTTTTTTTCCTTCTCCTTCTTGTAACTGAAAACACAAGCAGAAGCCAGAACAGAACAGGTCGACGTCGCAGAGAAATAACGGACTGATCTTTTTGTTTTTAACACTTCTGCTTCGTTTACACGTCTCTCTGCGGTTTGATTGGATCGTTACAGATCCTGCTGCCATGGCAACAAAATGAAAAATCAAGAATGCTCAGTGTTAGTGTTAGGGATGCTAAGTTTTAGAGATGCTAAGTGTTAGCAATGCTTAGTGTTAGTGATGCTAAATGTTAGTGATGCTAAGTGTTAGAGATGCTAAGTGTTAGCCATGCTTAGTATTAGGGATGCTGCTAAGTGTTAGAGATGCTAAGTGTTAGTGATGCTAAGTGTTAGCCATGCTTAGTATTAGGGATGCTGCTAAGTGTTAGAGATGCTAAGTGTTAGTGATGCTAAGTGTTAGCCGTGCTTAACATTAGGGATGCTAAGTGTTAGCCATGCTTAGTATTAGGGATGCTGCTAAGTGTTAGAGATGCTAAGTGTTAGTGATGCTAAGTGTTAGCCATGCTTAGTATTAGGGATGCTGCTAAGTGTTAGAGATGCTAAGTGTTAGAGATGCTAAGTGTTAGAGATGCTTAACATTAGAGATGCTAAGTATTAGAGATGCTAGACGTAAGCTATGTTAAGCCCTAGCGATACTAAACGTCAGCAACGCTAAGCGTTAGCGGCGCTAAGCGTTAGCGGCGCTAAGCGTTAGCGGCGCTAAGCATCAGGCTTATTTTATTTCACAATTTACTTGTTTTCTAGAGACCAGAAGTGACGACGTCAGTGATTTTATTCATTATTTTACTATAAAACATTCGCTGCTGATGAGTAATTGTTTGAAATCGTTTGAAGTCGTTTAGCGGCAGCCTTACTGTCGGACTGAAACCGGAAGCGTCCCGGGCACCAGAAACTTTTTTTTTTTTTTTTCCTTCTCTTTGAAGAGAAACTGGCAAAACTTTCAAAGCCTCTTTCTCTCAGTGTGTGTGTGTGTGTGTGTGTGTGTGTGTGTGTCCTAAAAATAATGCTTGGTGAATGTAATCCAGCTGCCCAGCTGAGCAGGAAACAGACAAACAGAACAATAATTGCTTTTATTTATGCTTTTCATGTTTTACCCCCGTCCTCCACCCCTTCCCTTTTTTTTTTTTTTTTTTTTTTTTTTAGTACATTCCTTTCATTCACGTTCAAACGACTGTGAACGACTGAACAGTAGTGAAATAATAATAATAATAATAATAAAGAAATAATATATTAGTGCTGTATGATACTGAATCCACTGAGCGGTTTCTGTGGTGCTGATGCAGCAACAGTTTGCTAGTCCTGTAAAAAAAAAAATGTTCCAGTGACACACACACACACACACACACACACACACAGGCGGCTGAGTGCAATGATGAAGTCATTGTTGGTCGAGTCTGTTTTGTATGTGTGTGTGTGTGTGTGTGTGTGTGTGTGAAGCAGCAGCTGCGTTGCCCATTTTCTCTCCGTCTGACGCTTATATAACCGACGATGTCGTGCTGTTGTTTTCCACTCGCGCGGCAGATGTGAGTGGACGTTGTCACCTTTGACCTTTTAGGCTCCAGGTGAAGACTTGAGCTCCTCAGCTGTTTGTTTTTAATGAGCGTTCGGCCTCTTTACCGCCCAGAGGACAATATGAAACGAATGGAGGTGGAAGATGAGTCTGAGTTTTGATTGAGATTAATCAGCGTCCACGTCTGCAGACGTTTTTAACAAGACGTGAAAGGAAATTAGCTTAGCTCAGCCTGAAATCTAGTATTTCACCATCAACAACTGGTCTGAGACCTGTAGTGTTCACACTACAAGACTTGTCAGTGATTGACTCCCGATCACACCGTGACGTCACCAAACTCTACGTCTGGTCACGTGAACTAGACAGGATGTAGCCGCTGCTTCTCACCGTGATTTACAGACGTTTATTGTTGAGGAGGAAACAGGAAGTAGAGACGTTTAGATGTGAAAACACATGAAAACAATCTTGGTACTGGTTGATCGGATCCTCCAGGACTTAATGACGTTACAATCACAACTATTAACACTAATTCAACCAATGGTTGTGGATTTTCCTGAGGTCTTTGACTGGTGACTACCTATAGCAGCTACAGTTAAACTAAACCGCTAAACCAGTGTGTAAACATCACCATGGCAACACGCTGGTTTTCATGGTGGAGCTGAAATCAGCAGCAGACCTCCCCGGTACCGGGTAACATCTGGATCAGACACGGGGAGTTTGTAGAAACTGAAACTGAAACAAAAACCTGTTAAAACGTCAGACTTTTAAACAAAGTTCTGAGTTTGCTAACATTTAGCAGCAGTAGCGCCTGGCATCGCTAACGCTGAATGTCACTAGCGCTTAGCATCAGTACTATATACTGTTTGTAATACTTAACATCGCTAACATTACCATTGCTAATGTTTAGCATCACTAACGTTGAGCTTCTGTAACATTTAACATTGCTAACTTTCTGCATCTTTTTAGCATCTTTTTCTTTAGCATCATTTTGACATTTAGCACCACTAGCGCTTAGTATTGTAAAAGTTTAATATTGCTAACATTTAGCATCACTAGCTCTTCAAACGTCAGACTTTTAAACGTGGTTGTGAGTGAATCAGTGAGACGGCAGCAGCATTTATCTCACATCCCTCCTCTGATTGGCCGTCGCTCTTTGTCAGTCTCTTCCGACTCCTCCAGTTTTCTAACATGACAGATCCAGTCCCGGTCTCAGACCAGGTCCCGACGGCCTCTGAGGACTGAGTTGTTGTCGTCTGGCAGACGTTTGAATTCATTTAGTCACTAGTGTTATAGAGTTGAATAATTAGCTTTGTTGTCATTTTCTTTTCTTTTCTTTTGCACCTTTAATTTGGGACATATAGGAGCCGTACATCCGTCTGAAACTTTGTCAAAATTGGGCAGGAAAACTCATCATCGTCGTCGTCCTCGTCAAACTTTTCCTTTTAAACGTTAACAACCTGCATACTTCTCCTCCGTCCTGCTCCCCTGCTCCCCAAAGCTCTTAAATGCTTTAAGAAAGACCCTTTTGTGGTGGGTCTGGCAGCGGTGAACCCACCTACAGCCCCTACCCCCACCCACATAATAACCTGCACCCCCTCCAGCTGTGGGAAGGTTCAACAGCTGAGCTTCAAACACCAGAATCTTAACAGCTTTAACTAACTAAGTAGGGCTTTTTTAAGGAGCCAGAACAGTAACTGGATTGTGACGCTTGAGGCAGAAAAAACAAAAAACGCTGTGAATCCCCACTTCCAGCCCAATAAGGATTTACACCGCTGAAGTTTACACGAGGACAAAACTTGAGATGTTATGACTTGATGCCCTCATCGCTGTGAAGTCGTCTACAAAGACGGAGCTTCCTGTTTTATCCAGATTCGTAGTTTGATAAATGACGGTTGGTCGAAGGTCGTCAGGTTTGTTGGTGTCGTCTAAAACCTTCTTCTAAAACCCTCGAACGTGGACGACGACCTCCAAAAATTTCTGGAAAATGTTGCTTTGTTGCTCTTTTCCTTTTGTGTTTTTGTTACCAGTGACACACATTTCAGCAGGTTGACTGTTATGCTAAGAGTTAGCAATGCTAAACATTAGTGATGCTAAATGTTAGTGATGCTAAGTGTTAGTAATGCTTAGTTTTAGTGATGCTAAACAGTGGAGATGCTAAATGATAGCGTTGCTTAACTTTAAAGATGCTAAATTTTAAATTGTTAAACATTAGATATGCTAAATGTTAGAGCTGCCAACTGTTAATAATGCTAAGTTTTAGTGATGCTAAACATTAGAGATGCTAAGCTAACGTTAAACTAATGTAAACTAAAGCTAATGTTAAACTTGGGCGATGGTATGTGTTAGAGATGCTAAAATGTTGGTGATGCTAAAATTAGCAATGCTAAACCCAGAAGAATCTAAGCATCAGTGATAGATGATAGATGTTAATGATTTTGACTGTTAACGATGCTAAACATTAGAGATGCTAAGTGTTAGCGAAGTTAAACGTCAGATGCTAAACATTAGCAATGCTAAACTTTAGTAACGGTAAGTGTTAGAGATGGATAGCATCAGTGATGCTAAACCTTAGCAATGCTAAACTTAAACAATGCTTAATACTAGTGTTGCTAAGCGTTAGCTATAGCGTGTGGAAGGTTGTCATGTTTGTCGGTGTGAAGATAAAGTCACAAAAATATAGAAACAGGAAATAAAATCATGTGAGATACATTTCTTCAGTTTGGGTCTGAATCTTTCAATCTAACTCATTCTGTTGTTGTTCTTCGTTGCACCGTTTGACTGGGATGTTGTTTATTAGCTCAGCGGAAGTAGCGTTGATCCCTGTCGAGCCGCCGTCAGCCGTCGGCGGAGGAACGTGTGTTATTTCAAGACTGAAGGGAAAGTTTTCGTGGCAAAGTGCTGCTTGTTTTTCCACTGTTCCTACACTTGATGCCGGTGTTGATTGTATCTTATTTGATTATGTTAAATTTCCTTATCGGAACATTGGGTTTCTAGACAAACAAAAGCGTAGCGCGGGGAGTTGGTGTTTCCGAACAGAAACGCAGGTCAAGCTCAGACCCACTTCTGTCCTGCCTTGTTTTATTTTGCCCACTAGGGGGCTCTGTTTTCAATCTGTAGAAGCTTGAAAATGTCTTTGCGAGTTTATCTGCGACCGAATCAATTTCATCTTCTTTGTCGGCCATTTTGGGTCGAAAAAACAGCAACAAATCTTCATCAAATTGTCACATTTTCTTGCTTTTTTTGCACACATTTGTCTCAACTGGTTGGTTCTCTGATCGTCGTTTTATCCAAAATTAGGCTACAATATGTTTTCTACCAACTATATTTATATTCCTTACTTTCAACTTAACTTGATAATTCCCCATTTATTCCCGTTAATTCCCATAAATTTCCAGTTTATTCCCATTAATTCCCGTGGAAGGTTTCCAACTTTGAAAGTTCCCGTAATTATGCAACTCTAATTCTGTTTCATCATCAAGCAAATATCCAATGATTCTTCCCAAACAAAAAACAAACAAACAAAAAAACAAAGTCAGTTAGCGTAGCTTATATTGCTAACGCGAAGAAACATTTAAGCTAACGTCTCAATTATACTTTCTCAAAACTCAAAAGTACAAAGTAATTATCATGTGGAAACAGACGTAGATGCTGGTCGAAACTGATTTCATCTTGAAGCGACACACACACACACACACACACACACACACACACACAAATCTGGAAGTAGATAATTAACTAATGGCTGCCTCCCTTCCCCCTTCATTTGCGTCTTTAATGGACATTGGAAAGAGAAGCACTCAACAACCAGATCAATAATCTGCACGTCAATAAAACTCAACAAACCTTAACAGGATTGGAGAAACTTTTCACTAAAAGAGACGGACCAGACTGGTCACAGATCAGCGTTTATCTCCAGCTGAAGATCAATCGTCAGGCGGACTTATGACCGACATGTGATCGACACAAACAGGAGATCAATCCGAGTCACCGCGACACAAAAGCCTCAGGGTGGTTTTAAAAAGTGTCACATAAGGACAAGTTTCCATTACGTAATATCAAATGTGACACTATCATGTGATACAAGATAGTTAACAATGAAAGTAAATGGGGCAGTCAGCCAAACGTATCTAAATTGTCATTTTTTAACCACTAATAAAGCTCAAAATATCACTTCACTTCAGCAGTAGCATGAATAGGGTCCCTACACATAAACTGAAGTACTGATAACTTAGTAAGTGTAATTTGGGGTGTTCCAGATCAGCAGATTCATAATTTTCCTAAACAACAGGCCAATGTGTCTGTGAAGAGCAAGAAAATAGATGAATCTGCTGATCTGGAACACCCTTCATAAAGGTTTTATGTGTAGGGACCCTGTTCATGCTACTGCTGAAGTGAAGTGATATTTTGAGCTTTATTAGTGGTTAAAAAAAGACTATTTAGATACATTTGGCTGGCTGCCCCATTTACTTTTGTTGTTAACGTGGTTTAACAAACCTAAAGTTAATTTTACACTGAATTTCTCCTTTAAGAAGCAGTTGGACTCAAACTTCAGACTCAAACAAGGGGAAACATTTCACACGAGTCTTATAACTTGTCCCACTTATTTCAATTACATAACACACAACACACACTGGGTGTAAGTGTGTTTTGTTGAACCACAGGGACACAGACCTATGAAACACTTTTAAAAGTTTCTCCAGGTGCAGTCGCTCGCCGTTCTCAGGTTTAGTTGGAAAATACCTTTTTTTTTTTTTTTCCCGCGGCCAACGATGACTAAAAAACCCCCTCGCCGCTCTCTCCGGAGACGGTATGGTTTTGCGATTTGGACTCATCGTTGCATTGTTTCTGATGTTCCCTATAGGTTGCAGAAGAGCAAAGAGGGAAGTGGAGCGAAGCGAGGCGAGCCGACGTCGTCGTCTTCTTCTTACGACATCTGGATTTAACTGAAGAGATCCGTCTGTGTGTTTGTCGGTTCGTCGGGAGACTCCACACCTTGGTGAGGTTGGTGTTTTGTGTATTCGTCCTTTAAAATTTCACGTGTCCTCCAAGTCCTTTTCCGTCAGGAGGCGTGTGACTCTTTCGCTCGCAATCGAAATAAACAAAAACGTGGTTTCCTGCTTTTCTTGTCATGATATTATTGGGGGGGTTCCTGGCACCTGTCTGCTGCTGCTGGAAACTCCAGCTGTTCCCATGACTCCTATTGTTCCGGCCACTTAAAAAACAATTGATTCCTACAAGTACATGCAAAGTTTCTATAGTTTTAGTCTTTGTTTTTTGATCCCAGGGTCGATTTTGTTTTTTTTTTGTTTTCACAACCAAATAGTTAACAATGAAAGTAAATGGGGCAGCCAGCCAAACGTATCTAAATTGTCATTTTTTTAACCACTAATAAAGCTCAAAATATCCCGTCACTTCAGCAGTAGCATGAATAGGGTCCCTACACATAAAACCTACATGAAATGTGTTTCAGATCAGCAGATTCATCATTTTTTCACTGACACATCGGGCCTGTTGTTCAGGAAAGTGATGAATCTGCTGATCTTGAACACACGTCACCAATAAACTCTGGGTTCACTTACTAAGTTATCAGTACTTCAGTTTATGTGTAGGGACCCTATTCATGCTACTGCTGAAGTGAAGTGATATTTTGAGCTTTATTAGTGGTTAAAAAATGACATAGATTGAATGATTTAGATACGTTTGGCTGGCTGCCCCATTTACTTTCATTGTTAACTATTTGGTTGCAAAACAAAAGACGGTCAAACTGGATATTACTTTGACTGACATAAAATATGCACACTCTAACTGTATAATGCTGTTTTTTTCTCTATCTTGGCTAATGCTAGCTCACCCGGCATGCTAACAAAAGTCAACGTTAAGCTACGAAATACGCCTAATCGACAGATTTGTCATTTTAACCAATTCAATAATTCATCGTCAGACTTGTTGGTTAAAAGCAGAAACAAAGTGTAAAGAAAATGTAAATAATTTGATTTTATTAAAGGTTAAATGATAAATAACAACGCTAAATGCTAATTCTCTCCCCTGTGGCCACTGGTGGTACTGCAACTAAATTGTTTCTTTCTTTTTCAAGAAGAAAAACTATTTTAGATCAAACTAATTTTATAATTCATATTGAAGTGTTTTCATCAGTCAGGTTTATTTTACATTTTCATATTTTCATCCTCTTGCTTGTAGCGACGCTTCAAATCAGTTTGGTTTATTTATCTGGACGAAGTAGGAAGTTAAGGGGGTGTTGGTGTTGGTGTGTGTGGGTGGTTGAGGCTCTGTTTTTCCAATATGGAGGATGGAAAACAATGGAGTGAGAGATATTGAGCAGAGACCACCTGTGAAGTTCATTTCAAAGTGGAAAACACCCCCGACCTCCTCCACCTTCCCCTCCACTCGCTCCCTGAGATAATAAACACAATGATCGTTTGTCATTTTGTTCCTAAAATAACGCGACCTCACGTCCGCGGCGCCGGCTTCCTGTTATCTCGTATTGTGACACATCAATAGGAATATACCATCGGTGAAGTTCAAACGCTCTTATTTTTTATTTTTTTAATCAGGAAGTTAGATAACAACCCTCGTTTATGTTATTTCTTTTGGGCTAATCGGTGTCTCCTCAAACATGTTTCCGCTCATTTGTTGCAGAAAAATGATCCGAGGCGACCTGGTTTTTGTTCGTGTTTTCTTTATGATGCTCGTCTTCTTTGTGAGCGAGTGGAAGCGTTCGTACGTGTCACGTTACCGACCTGATGGCGGCGACGCGCTTCTTCATCGTCTCCTCGGCCTCCGCACGCTGCCGACGCAGATTGAAATCGTGATTGTTTTTAAACGGTTACTCGTCGACTTGAACTTGAAACAAACGGAATTTATCGCACATTAAGAAACAAACAAACAGTTCAAATGTATGAAATAATAAAAACAAATAAATAAAATCACTGATGTCGCCACTTCTAGTCTCTAGAAAACAAGTAAACGACTAAACTGAAAAAAAATACACACAAAAGCTAACACTTAGCATCTCTAATGCTTAGCATCTCCAACATTTAGCATCTCTAACATGTAGCATCTCTAACGTTTAGCATCTTTAACATGTAGCATCTCTAATGTTTAGCATCTCCAACGTTTAGCATCTTTAACATATAGCATCTCTGACATTTAGCATCTCTGACATTTAGTGTCTCTAACATTTAACACCTCTAACGTTTAGCATCTTTAACATTTAGCATCTCTAATGTTTAGCATCTCCAACGTTTAGCATCTTTAACATATAGCATCTCTGACATTTAGCATCTCTGACATTTAGTGTCTCTAACATTTAGCATCTCTAGCACTTAGCATCTCCAACATTTAGCATCTCCAACATTTAGCATCTCCAACACTTAGCATCTCCAACACTTAGCATCTCCAACATTTAGCATCTCTAACACTTAGCATCTCCAACATTTAGCATCTTTAACATTTAGCATCTCTAATGTTTAGCATCACTGACGCTTAACATCTCGAATGTTTAGCATCTCTAACATTTAGCATCTCTAACATTTAGCATCTCTAACATTTAGCATCTTCTAACATTTAGCATCTCTAATGTTTAGCATCTCCAACGTTTAGCATCTCCAACATTTAGCATCTCTAACATTTAGCATCTCTAACGCTTAGCATCTCTACTGTTTAGCGTCACTGATGCTTAACATCTCGAATGTTTAGCATCGCTAACATTTAGCATGACATTGTCCAAAGTTTGTCATAAACACTAGAAACGTCAGTTCAACTTGTCAAAACGGTCGAAGTTTTCATGTCGTCGGAACAAAAACACAAAATGAGAGAAAACTCACGAAGAAGCAAACGACAAAAACACTAATAATCATTTAGTTTCTGTTATTTTATTTTGGTAATAGTTTGTGGCCTTAATCGAAATCAAAATTGAAACACAAGTCTGGATTAATTGTGCAGCTCCACGCTGACCTGAGGATGATATCACTTGATACTTTTATTATCCTGAAACTCAGCAGGGATTGTTCGGTGCCAGCGGATCCTGGGCTGTGCTTACTTTTGATTTGAGTAGAGTATCAGGTTAAAGCTGCGTATTCCCACAACAAGCTATGTCTCTACGCCCTCAGGGGATTTTTTTTTTTTAGGATAAAGCAGCCAGCGACGTCTCATCTTGCAGGTGAAGGGGGTGGTGGTTGTTTTGTGTTAAGAGTGGGAAAACTCGGTCGGGAGCGGCGGGTCAGAGCCGCGGGGAAGTCGGGATTAAACTGCACTCATCACAAAACACGGCGAGAACAATGAGAAGACGGCCACATACCTTCCACCCGGCTCACGGCACAGTCACTGATTTCCTGAGTCTGGCCTAGAAAAGAAAAAAAAAAGAAAGACATGAGGCTCTGGGGGGTTGATTTTTGAAGTGGAGGAACTTTTCTTTCACCCCTCCACCTCCACCTCTTTGTCCTTTATGGACCCTGGGGCTGTGTGCAGGGCTGGAAATGGTTAAAGTATAATGGAGACAGTGTTCGGCCCGAGGGCCCCTAAACTCCACCGCTCTCGCTCCCTCTTTCTCTTTCTGACAGGGGGAAACGCAGCAGCAGAAGTGGCCGCGGCTGCTCGGGCCCGACCGGTCCGTCACCTGTCACAGGAAATAGGTGTGAAGAATGTAGACCCCTCGTTTCTTAAAGTGATATTTCACTTTTTTTTTATTATTATTATTACTTTTATTCAGCACTTAAATCGATTAAGAGCATGAAAACTTAAAGAGGAAACAGTTAATGATATAACTGATCAATTGATCAGCATCTATTTTAGAAGTTAATTAAACTTTTAAAGGTGTCATATGTAGGTTTTTTGCTACTGCTCCATATATAGCTAATGTTGTCAAGACATTTTGTCTATCACTATTACTTTGCTTTCAGCACAAAATGACACATGTAGCATCTTAAATTTAATTTTACAAGCAAATTATCATCATTCATCTTTTTTATCGACTGTCCAATCATGAGAAAAGAAGCTATTTGGCTGCTACAAACAGTTCAGAGCAACATGAACTCAGAGTCTGTTTCACCACAAATAAGACTCAAACATCACCTCAAGACATATTTTACGTTGGTTGAAGTAATATCGAGTTTGAGCGTTTTTTGTTTTCACAACCAAATAGTTAACAATGAAAGTAAATGGGGCAGCCAGCCAAACATATCTAAATTGTCATTTTTTAACCACTAATAAAGCTCAAAATATCACTTCACTTCAGCAGTAGCATGAAAAGGGTCCCTACACATAAACTGAAGGATGTTCCAGATCAGCAGATTCATCATTTTTCTTGCTGCTCACAGACACATCGGTCTGTTGTTCAGGAAAATGATGAATCTGCTGATCTGGAACACCCTTCATCACTAGTTGTTATGAAAACAAGACGTTGGTTAAGTCTTGTAAAACATTATAAACCAAGCTAATGTCAGCTATTTATAAATAGCCAAATAGTTAACAATAAAAAGTAAATGGGGCAGTCAGCCAAACGTATCTAAATTGTCATTTTTTAACCACTAATAAAGCTCAAAATATCACTTCACTTCAGCAGTAGCATGAATAGGGTCCCTACACATAAACTGAAGTACTGATAACTTAATAAGTGTAGTGAGAGGTGTTCCAGATCAGCAGATTCATCATTTTTCCTGCACTTCACAGACAAATTGGTCTGTTGTTCAGGAAAATGATGAATCTGCTGATGTGGAACACCCTTCATCACCAGTTGTTATGAAAATAATATGTTGGGTAAGTTTTAGTTACTCTTAGTAAGTGTACTGAGAGCTTATTAACTGCTGACGAAGGCTGTCCCAGATCATGGTGAAATAGACTCTGGGTTCAAATTACTCTGAACCGTCACTTTAAACTGAATATTACGCTCTTATTTTGTTAATCGTCAGCAACACCACAACTTTTGTTTATGTTGCGACAGTAGTTTCTCTGACCAGCTGCAGTTTTCCTTTAACAGTGATATAAATGTTAAACGTGCTTTTACAGCAGGAGATGTAGGTGTTCGTGTTTGTGGGGTCGTGTAGCAGCAGCAGCCTCTTTCCTCTGTTTTGGTTTCCACACAACAAACGGTGGCGATTGTTGCCGCGCTCTTATCACCGTGTTGTGATGGATGTTATCTGGTGTTTTGCTGCTGCTCCTCGACCTCTTTAATCCTCCGCTGATACGTGAGCGCTCGGGGATGGCACACAGATGGAGTCAGACCTAAAAATGAAAAAAGAAGTGGTTTACTTGTCCAGTCGGCCACCCACTTTGAGGGCCGGAGTGTGATGTGTCAGATGGTCTTTGTTTTCCGTCACCCTTTTAAAAGTGAACTCAGTCACCTTTGAACCTATATTCTACCGTTAGAGTCTTTGAGTAATGTCTTTGACAAAACAATGAAACAGATCGGTGCTACGTTAGTGGAGATGCTAATAGCTAATAAGCTAATTAGTTAATGGGGCAGATTTCTAACGTCAAAGTCCAAAAGAGTCGACTGTCGAACTTGTTTCTGTTTCCATCCAAATACTGGACATGAGGTATGTTAGGCTCAGCTAATCTTGCTAAAGCTAACCTTACATATCATACTTTATGTCCAGTGTTTGGATGGAAATAGAAACAAGTTCAACAATCGACTCTTTTGGACTTTGACGTTAGAAATCTGCCCCATTCACTATATAACTTATTAGCTATTAGCATCTCCGCTAACATAGCATCAATTTGTTTCATTATTTTGTCAATTTACATTAACTCAAAGACTAACCGTAGAATATAGGTTTAAATGTGACAGAGTTCACCTTTAACTTTTGTTTCTTCTTATGAAGTTAGCATGCTAACTAGCTAGCCCTAGCTAATCTTGTTCATCACTGCCACAAAAATACCTATATATCGAACCTCAATTTTTTTTTTTTTTAATGGAAATGGAAACAATTATGACGATCAACTCTTTTGGACTTTAACATTAGAAATATGCCCCATTCACTTATTAGCTTAGTAGCATCTCTGCTAACATAGCAACAATTTGTTTAATTTTTTGTCCACTGACATTAACTCAAAGACTCTAACAGTAGAATATAGGTTCATAATATGTGACGGCGTTCACTTTTAACCCTCCTGGTGTTTTGGTCGATACCTTCCACTTCAACCTCACCGCTCAAACCAGACTGACACTCAGTCAGTCAGTCAGTCAGTCAGTCGGTCAGTCAGTCAGTCGGTCAGTCAGTCAGTCAGTCAGTCAGTCAGTCGGTCAGTCAGTCGGTCTGTCAGATTGTATAAACAGATGTTTCCAGAGGAGGAGGAGGAGGGAGGGGAAATGGTCGACCACTTTTACCAAGATCAAATGTAGATGTTCGTGTTTTTCTACTCGCCTCGGGTCCACATGTGTTCATGTGTACACTGCTACGCTGTGTTTTTATTATGTATTTGGACTAAAAAAAAAAAAAAAAAAAAAAAGACTCTCGGGGGGTGGGGGGCGGTGAAGTTGTTTTCTTTCGCGGTCGGCGGTGCTGTAAGTCTTGCGGCCGACTTGTTAGCCGCTCACCTCTCTCGCAGGTGTACTCCCCGCTGACCGCGAGCTGTGGGATCTGTTCAACACCCCCACCACCACCACCACCACCACCTCCCTCTTACTCTCTTTCCCACGCTCCCGTCTTTTGCTTGTCCACCCCCACCACCACCACCACCTTCCCTGCCTCCCTCAGAGCTCAGTGTTGGGATTTCCTTACCTTCAACACATCCGTTGTGTTTATACTCTCCCACTCAGAAAGTTCATAAATTAGCAAATATGCCGCGGATGGAGAGATAACACTCCCTAACGTCTAATGGATAAAAATGATGTGGCGCGACCTCCACGCTGGGAAATTTATCTGTCTCTTGACCTCAGCTGTCGCGTTAAACGAACCGATCGGCGTCAAATATGTCGAGGTGGTCGTCGAGAGACTTTTGTGCACAATCCAGGAAGTTGCCGATTTAAATCTAAATTTGGGAATTTGGTTTCGCTCAGTCCAAACCAGACTGGATTTGCCTCGGACTGGCCGGCTGCGTGTTCGCGTCAAACATCTGTCGCCGCGACCTTCAAGTGGCCCAGATGGTCACGGCTCAGACCTCAGGCGTCTCGGATTGCGCGACGTGCGTTTGTCGAAGTTTGTCGCGTTCGGACGATGGAGGAGAAATGCCTCGACGTGTTTGAAAGATAAGGGTTTGGGTTACAGCCATCTGCTGCTATCGGCTATCGGATCCTCTCGTGCTTGTCTAGACATTTTTGTTTTACACTTGAGATTGTTTTTCTAGTATCATGAACACTGGAAAGTCCATTAGCTAAATATTAAAGGGGACATAGGATGCAATTTTTTTAATATTGCAAACTGTTCTTTAATGTCTCCAACTAGTGCATTTAACATTAGTTAGGCTGAAAAAGCCCAGGAACTTAAACAAGCTAATGTAACTTCATGAAATGACTGGTTTTCAGCGCACTTATGAATATTTAAATGAGCTGTGAGCTGATAGAGAAGGAGAAGTCACTGGAAATTAATGTTGGCGTCAAACACTTGACTTTATTTATTTCGCCGCCAAAATAAAAGGTTAAAATTAGAAAACGGAGATCGATCGAGGTACGTTCAATCGAGTAGAACATGTGATTAAACAGAGAAAATGATCGCAAAGCTGCTCGTTACTATATGTAACATGTAAAGTTGTGAACATCTGGATCATAAGTTATCAGACAAACAAGCTAAGCTATGCTAGCGTTAGCTTCAGCTCAGGTTAATTTTTCACGTAAAGCTCCTCTGTGGATCAAGAACAAACAAGAACATCTGGATTAGAAGTTATCGGAGATACAAGCTAAGCGATGTTAGCATTAGCTTCAGCTGTGGTTACAGCCCCTCCAGGAGGATTTTTTAATGTAAAACTTCTTTATTTGCTTCTCTTCCTCCTGAACTATTGGCTTGTTTTGATTTATTTTCCGATTAACCCCTGCAAACTTCTTTTATGACGTCCTATAGATTAATACCAGATTCGCGATTGATAATGAAAGTAAGATTAGTTGCAGCCCCGACGTGATGGAAAACGGTATGACTGAGGACAACGCAGGCTGATTAAGAAAACAATACGTTTTTCAGGGGCTTTAATTGAAAGTATCTGTTAGCGTTTGTGATTGAAACCAGCCTGACTTCAACTGACTAATGGATTTCTCGTTTCCCGACCTGCTCTCTGACTGTTATCAGCTGTCGCCCTGCTTCGCTTCACACTCATCCACTTTCTTTAGATCTACGACATGCTATTGATCAGCGCCTGACAAGAGGAACGACCAGCAGTCAGCAACCAGACTCCTACCTAGGAGCTCTGTCGACTCTGTATGAATGATGACCCGGCCTCCGTCATACGTCTGGTTTGCGTGCGCGGTCGCGGATGTACCGCTGGGATTAGGACTCTCTCTTTCTCTGATCTCTCTGGTCTTTTGATGTGAAGGGGTCTGCGCTTCGTCTTCGTCTCGTGTCGGTCCGGCTACAAACGGCACCGTTGTCTTTCTGCTTGTCCAGAAGATGACGTGTGTCAGTTTCTGACTAGGTCATAGTTATGGTTTAACCGCACTACTTGAAAAGTAAAGGTAAACAAGGCGAAGACTTGTCTTGATTTTGGACTCTTTTTGAGACAGTTATGTCGACGTTTTGGAGTTCAATAATTAGTTTTGGGGCCATTTGTTCCACCTCTAATTTGGACCATACAGGGGTCGTACATCTTTCTGAAACTTTGACCGAATTTTGCCAAATTTGGCGTAATAATTTTGCTATCTGGGTGGCGTCTCTTTAGCCTCCCATGAACCAAAACACAAGAGTAAAAGGATGAGGAATTGCACAATAACAATCCAGATGTTTAGTGGACTTTGACAGGACCTCCACTCAACAAAACAAACTGACTTTGGTGATGAAATCTGTTAAAAAAAAAAAAAAAAATACAGAATAAAAGTTTCAGATTCAAAATAAATATTTCTGCTAAAAAATGTGTTTCTGTTAACTCTTTCTCATCTTGTGTCTAATATAAGACAAAATCCAGATGTTTGATGACTAAAATCCTTCATTAGGTTAAATTTTACACATAAAACAATTAGCATCTGACAAGTTTATCATTAAAAGTTAGATGCAGTCACAGATGTGACACCAAAGACATGCAATCGAATGAAACGGACCATTAGCTTAAAGGATAAAATGACAGATTTTATTTAAGATAATGTCCTTCGACTGCCGTCCAATCAACATTGCCCCGGACCCCTGTGGTCCTCCCGGCTGGAGGTTGGCCCACCAGGGTATGGACCCATGTCCTGGCTTCAGGCTTTGCCTTGCCTGGGTACTACATGTCCATAATCAGGGGTAAGGCCTTGGAAGACCCTAGAGAAGGCTCCTAGGGTCACTAGGGTGCGCAAACAACAAGAATACCCCAGAGGCATCCACTTCCACCAACTCCTCCAAGGGACCTTGAGGGAAACAGTGTGTCTTGGGTCTTGGCTGGGGTGTCCTTTTGGTTCGGTATGCCCAGAATACCCTCTTCGGGAGGCATCCAAGGTGGCATTTCTGGGAGGAGAACCACCATCTTGGACACACCTGGGACACCCCGGCCAAAACCCAGGACTCGTTGGAGAGAATATGTCTCAAGTCTGGCCCAGGAACACCTCGAGGTCCGAGAGAGGGGGATGAAGTGACGCTGTCGATTTTATATGTTATATGTTATTTAATAATATGATACACAGACTCTGTATTGTTGAAATTTTTCGGAGGGTGGTGTCTCTATAGCCTCACATAAACCAAAAAGAAAAAACAAAACCACAAGAGCAGAAGGGTGAGGAATGTGTGTGAGTGTGTTTGTTTGTCTGCTGAGATTATTAGCGCCCCGTCGATTTGCAGTCCTCCCAACTCCGGCTTGTCGGTTAGAAATAAGGAGCTGCCATTGTGTTTTTCTTTCGCAAATGACAAAACACGCAGTTGTAAATCTGCAACGACACAAATTAACGTTGTAAACAAGTCTGATGACAGGATCCTGAAGCGGGGGCAGCGTTTAGGGAACCGTTAGTTGTTTATGTCTCTGACTTTAAACTTGCCCATTAACCTCTTGCCATCCAGTTCACAACAACAAAAAGTGGATGAGTCACGGGGATTTATTACAAATGGGTCAAAGGAGACGTTTTATTAGCTGGAGGATATACATCTGTTTCTGAATGGATCTATTTTTGACCTGTTATGGTCTAACTTCCATTCAAACTGATAAGGGAGGCCTCTTCCTGAAGCTCCAGTGCTTGTTTGAGTCAACCCCTCGTTTTTTTTTTTTTTTTTTTTTTTTCCTCTTCCCCCCGTAGTCATATGGAAGTCATTTGCGAGCGAACACAAAGTCAGACAAACGTTGCAGCTGACTTCAGTGTTGGCTGAATGCACTCGTTGCTGCTGTAAGCAATCCTGGGACAGTTTGCCTCAACATCAGCCAGAGAAGTAATCCATTAGTCAGACAGTGAACCAGGCGGACGCCTAACGTGGTTTAAATACCGACGCAAACAGGAAGTGAACAGAAACAACTACTTATGTGCTTTACAAGCTCATCAATTTTCTCGCTCTTCACGGACACATCGGCCTGTTGTTCAGGTAAATGATGAATCTGCTGATCTGAAACACCCTTTAAAAAGACTGTGATGAACAACTGGTGATGAAGGGTTTTCCAAATCAGCGGATTCATCATTTTCCCGAGCAACAGGCCGATGTGTCCGTGAAGAGCGAGGAAAGTGATGAATCTGCTGATGATGTTAGGTAAATCTTGTAAAAATAAAACAGGGTCCCTACACATAAACTGAAGTACTGATAACTTAAGTTTATAAAAAGATTGTTTTACACTGTTGATGAAGGGAGTTCCACATCAGCAGATTCATCATTTTGAGGTGTGATGTGAATGTGATGAATCTGCTGATCTGGAACACACAAAGTTACACTTACTAAGTTATCAGTACTTCAGTTTATGTGTAGGGCCCCTAATTATGCTACTGCTGAAGTGAAGTGATATTTTGAGCTTTATTAGTGGTTAAAAAATGACAATTTAGATACATTTGGCTGGCTGCCCCATTTACTTTCATTGTTAACTATTTGGTTGTGGAAGAAAAAAGACAATATTACTTCAACCAACGCTAAAATCTCTCTTGAGGAGGCGTTTGGTGAAATAGACTCTGGACCGTCACTTCAAACTTTTCCATTTTCAAGTTTACTAACAATGCATTAACACAACTGCACTTATGTGCAATAAGACGTTGGCGTCAGCTGGTTGAAACTGTCGAGAGCAATGAAAACAGAGCAAGAAGGTGCGAGAAATTGAGACTGGGAGAGAAAGCGAGACCGAGAGAGAGAGAGAGAGAAACCCCGGCAGCTCCCAGCTCTTGTTATTCTAACCCAGATTCAGCGCTGAAATGTGGCCACCATGTGGACCCTCTGGAGAAAGTGTGGCTCCCAGTGTCGACGCCGGCCAATCAGAGGAGGAGGGAGGAGGGGCTTGAGGAGGGTCTGGGAGTCAAGAGTCTGAAAAGAAGGCATTAAAGTGTGTGTGTGAGCAGAGGAGGACAGTCAGGGCAGAGAAGCCACATCTCCAGGAGAGCTGGACTTATCCACAGGCCAATGGAGACAGGTTGGACTGTTGTCTTTTGTTTTAATCGTCTTTCATTCATGTCTCATTTAACCCACTGTGGTGACTCCTTGGAGGAGGGAGGAGGGAGGAGGAGGGGGCATTTTAGTCACTTATTCATACAAACTCTCTGTCAGCTGGGTTCCTGGCTGACGTAATAGGGTTATAAATATGATGTTTTAGGTCTGAATCACAACCGCTTTGTGAGCTCCAGGATGCTGAGCAGATGTGCAGAAGTGTTTGGAAAGACTGGCTCCTTTGCTGTGGAAAACCTGACTATGGACTCCTTTGTTATTGACTCCTATTATTATGACTAAAGTCTGCAATTTTTTTTTTTTTTTTTTTCTTAAATGATGATATGGCCGAGATGTTTTCTGCCGTTAAATAAATGATGGATGGCTCGTTTTTTTTTTTTATTGTCTTTCTTCTCCTCGTAGGCGATTGATTTTACACGGTTGTCGCTCATCTGGTGATTGTAGCTGTAGTTTTTTTTTTTTTTTCCTCCTTCCATGTGGTTTATCTTAATCTCAGAGCTGTTGTGAGACAAGGAAGTGTGTCTTTTGCCAACATTCAAGGTCCTCCGTGACCAATCATCTCCTGCATTCCCTTTCGGTAGCTGCAGGGGCTTCTCATTCAAACAGATCCTTTGCAGATTATAAGAACTCCCTTTGTTTTCCAACAAAAAACCTTCCCATTTGGTTTGCATAAGGCTTTGGAGAGAGGTGTGGTGTGGACGGTTTTGTCATTGGGTAATATTTCGCCCAATAATGCGGCCGAATTGCAGGTTGAAGACGTTTGTTAACTATCTTCTCCCGATGTCACCTTTAGTCTGTCTGTGGACTTTCCATTAACCAAACGCACAATCCGGCTCTAAACAAACAGTCTCCACGGCGACGCGTGACTCAAACCCCACGCCGTGTCCATAGATATGTAGATTGTTTCCTGTCGGTGGCGGCGTGGAAATGCGTTTCCTGCTGTTTTGTCAACGTGAGAAGAGAAAGGCTGAGTGGCCACTTTTAAACAGGAGCTGTGTGGTTTGGCAGCGACGATCCATCAGCTCGTCCACCACTTTGAAACTTTCACAACTTAAATATCTGGATTTCTGTTCGTAGTCCCCAGAGGATGAATGGTACGTACCTTGATGATTCCCTATCTTGTCCTGTTGTACACTATGAGGTTTATCATTTCATTTCTGAGTCACAGATATTTACAAGTGTTGGAAGAAACTCTTTGTATTGAAATTTGGTGAGTACATTCATGGTACCCAGAGGATGAACTTTGGTGTCATGTATTTAAGAGAGGATTGGTACAAAAACTAGTACAGATGGTCATAAATTGTTGTTTAATTGTTGTGAAATATCTTAACATCTCCTGAATCAAATGGCATAAATTTTGGGTTCAGACTTTCATGGTACCCAGAGGATACGTTTTACATCGCTTTATGAATCTCTGCCATTTATTGTAAAGTACTAAGCTGTTGGCCGTTTTGGTTCTTAGTGACACATCTTTACAAATATCTAATGACCAGAGGTGCCCAGAGGATAAATTGAAATACATTTTGTGATCATTTGAAATATTCATGGTGCCCAGAAGATACATTGTTAAAGAGTTTGGTCTTGACTTTGGTGTCTCCAGTGGAGTCAAAGTTGGAATTTATCTTTTTAAATATTTCACCATCTCCAGCGCAAAATGATATTAACTTTGGTACAGATATTCATGGTACCCAGAGGATACTTTTACAGAGCTGCTGTTTACAGTAGTGCACTATGAGGTCGACCTTTTTGGTTCTTAGCGACACGTCTTTACAAATATCAAATGACACATTCATGGTGCCCAGAGGATCAATTGTAGTAAGTTTTGTGATCATTTTGAATTATTCATGGTACTCAGAAGATACATTTTTGAAAAGTTTGGTCTTGACTTGTCATCTAGGAGTCTAAGTTGGCATCTATCTTGCGAAATACCTCAACATCTCCTGTGAGAAATGCTATTAACTTTGGTACAGACATTCATGTTCCCCAGAGGATACATTTTGTAGGGTTTGATGATTGTATCTATTAACAACCACTGGAGGGATTGTCATTAAATTTCACAGACATGTTCGTGGTGCCCTGAGGATGAACTGGGGCACTTGACTTTATCATCTTGTCAAATATCTTTAATATCTCGTTGAGGGAGTTTTGCAGAATGTGGTACAAACATTCGTGGTACCCAGAGGATGAAGCCAAAAAACAGTTTAGTAAACTCTTCACTTTTCTTCCACCACCGTTCTCCTATTTTTCACTCATTGGTGTTGGCATTTGTCAGATGGTAGGGAGTCTTGTAAGTGTGTGTGTAGATGGGGTTTTGTGTTGGGAGGGTGGGGGGGTCACTGGGGTTGGTGAGTAGCAATCTGAGGGTCGTAAACTCCTCTGTGTATGTAAACTGAGACTCAAATAATCCTCAGTTGCCCCCCCCTCTACCCAACCCTTGGTTACTCAGGTGGCATAAAGGACATCATAAATCCACCCTGGCCTTCACATACATAGACTGTCATGCTACAATCTGTCTCGGGGAACTTCTGTTCGCGATAACTGGCCGTGATAACAGCGAGCAGATGTCTGGACACATGTTGTGACATCTACCAGTTACATTAATAGAAGCAGACTTGTCCAGACTTGTTTTACATCTAACAAGTCAACGGAAAAACAAAAGCTACCACCAGTAGGGCACTGCTAGTAGGTTACTGCTAGTAGGGTACCGCTAGTAGGGTACCGCTAGTAGGGTACCGCTAGTAGGGCGCCGCTAGTAGGGTGCCGCTAGTAGGGCACCGCTAGTAGGGTATTGCTAGTAGGGTGCCCCTAGTAGGGTGCCACTAGTAGGGCACCGCTAATAGGGTATTGCTAGTAGGGTGCCGCTAGTAGGGTGCCGCTAGTAGGGTATTGCTAGTAGGGTGCTGCTAGTAGGGTGCCGCTAGTAGGGCACCGCTAATAGGGTATTGCTAGTAGGGTGCCGCTAGTAAGGCACCGCTAGTAGGGCGCTGCTAGTAAGGCACCGCTAGTAAGGCACCGCTGATAGGTTACTGCCAGTAGGGCACCACTCGTAGGGTACCGCTAATAGGGTATTGCTAGTAGGGTGCCGCTAGTAAGGCACCGCTAGTAGGGCGCTGCTAGTAAGGCACCGCTAGTAAGGCACCGCTGATAGGTTACTGCTAGTAAGGCACCGCTAGTAGGGCACCGCTAGTAGGGTATTGCTAGTAGGGCGCCGCTAGTAAGGCGCCGCTAGTAAGGCGCCGCTAGTAGGGTGCTGCTAGTAGGGTGCTGCTAGTAGGGCACCATTGTAACGACCGACAAGGCCGTGCAATGTAAACTACAAACGTACTGCAGCACAAAAAAAAAAGGGGGCAAAGGTTAAGTGTCCGGGTCTTCAAAAGCCTTCGAATCTGCCCAGGTGGTTTTGTTTAGAATCGTTTGAGCTGCAACAATATTCCTGTCAGTGAGGAATTAGCTTTTCGCAACTGGCCGGCAAATGTTTGACCTTAAAACTTCAGAGTGGCCGTGCCTCACGCCTCAAAAGCCGTTTGTCTTAAATCCTAACGGCTAACATCAGTCTTGTCAAAGGGCCTGAGGGACTCCCTCCTCCTCCTCCTCCTCCTGCTGCTGCTGCTGCTGCTGCTTCCACTAACGTCAACGGTCTATTTTTTGTGAGAGTTTTTTCAAACACTTCAGTCCAGTAGGTTAATGTGCGTCTGCATCTGTTCCTGCTGCATCTGCTCACAGTGAGGCAATGCAAACGCTTGTGATTCATGAAATTAATTTTGGTTTAAAATCCACATCCAAGCGGTCCCGTCTGTGCCTGCTCTTGATGATCTCATCTATTTCTTACGGTCCAAACATACGAGCGCGCACACACCACCACTCCGCGAGAGACCACAGATCTGGGTCATTTTTCTCCACTTGGAAAAGATGAAGGCTGAGGCGGGGAGGGGAACGGGGAATTAGAAAGAAAGAAAAGAAAGAATAAAAAGAGCTGTTGTTGATATCTCAACAGGATGACAAAGATCAAAGTTTGTGTAACGCTCTTACTCACGCTCGCCGAGATGCGACCGCAGGGGGACGACCGTGGCTGAAGGGTGCACCAGCGGGGAGGCGTGCAATGGAAAACCCTTCGCGGTGCGGTGCGAGCACACGTGTCAACAGCGCTCCCCCCCCACCCCTCCACCACCACCCCTCCACCCGGCGGCTCCCTCTTCGTGCCGCTGCCAAACACTGGTCGGAGAATGACTTACAGAGTCCCCGGGAGACGGCGGCCAAACCAGAGCAGAAAGACTCAAAAAAAAAAAAAAGAAAAAAAAGAAAAGAAACAACTGTCAGCTTTGGCTCGCAGCTTTATTTATAACACGAGGCACAAAAGGCTTTTTGAAAGCGTATTTGAATCTGCTCTGAATATCCAGCTTTTTGTTTGTGTGTTTAATTCGCGCTTTTCGGTCAGTGTCCGCTTCCTCGACGTGTTGTCAGCGGGAGTTTGTGTCGGGTTTGACCTTTTTCTCTGCGTCTGCATCCGTTTTCTCAATCTTAAAGGAGAAATTCGGGTTTGTTAAAACACGATAACCAGTTGTTATGTTGCTGAGGAGCTAAACTACGCTAACCTGTTACATTATGAACATTGTTATTTTCATCGTTCTCACCATGCTAGTGATTGGGGCATCAAGTTAGCTTGAAGTCGTCGCTACTTTAAACCATTAAAACAGCTCAAAGTAGCTCCACACTTCCTTGCTGCTGTAACAAGGATCCTGACTTTTAAAACAACTTTGTAAGTGAACACATCGTTTATTAAAAAGACTTTTTTTACAGGTAGGACCTAGAGGTAGTTTAAGATAATGTCCGATATTGACGAACACAAACTAACGGTCAGAACAGGAGGAGATGGTACAGATGAATTTATTCCCTTGTAGACAATAACCAGATATTGTCACTAACAGATAAAATCAATGTATTTGCACCAATTAATTTGTACCATCTCTCCTCCTATTGGTTCGTGTTCGTTCGATATCTTAAACTACCTGTAAAAAAAAGTCTTTTTAATAAACGATAAACTTCTCACTGCCTCGTTTTAAACCAGGATCCTTGTTACAGCAGCCAGGAAGTGTGGATCTACTTTGATCTGTTTTAATGGTTTAAAATTAGGGATGTCTGATATCGACTTTTTTTTTTTTTTTGTTATCGCCGATATCATCCGAACACTTAGTATGCGATTCCGATATCAAGCGATACCGATACATGCAGACGTTTTTCCCTACAACTTATTTTAGTTCACATCACACGTGTCTTGTTGTAGAATCAATCTAACCGCCGCGGGTTGATGAGGTCATCAATCTTGCGCGCTGATAAACGTCCCAGGTGTTACGTTATCGGGTTTTCATTATCGGAGGAGAAACCGATAACGATCCTGACAGATATTAGATAATTATGCCAATATCAGGTTTGGTTTGTTCTATCTCCTCCTGTTCTGACCATTGGTTCATGTTCATCAATATGTTAAACTATCACTATGTCTCCTTGTTATATCAACAAGGAAGTGTGAAGCTACTTTAATTTGTTTTAATGGTTTAAAAAGCGACGTCTTCAAGCTAACTTGATGCCCCAATCACTAGCATGGTGAGAACGATGAAAATAACAATGTTCGTAATGAAACAGGCTAAAGTAGTTTAGCTCCTCAGCAACATAACAACCGGTTATCGTGTTTTAACAAACCTAAAGTTCGTTTTACACGAATTTCTCCTTTGACTCATTCTAACCCGTTCAACTTTGTCTCCACACAAACACAAATTCTCTTGTTTCACTGTTTCGTTTTGTGTTTTTACAACCCACAGTCACAAAGATCCACCGGGAGTAACGAGCACAACCAGTGCCCTGATCACAAATCCTTAAACATAAACACACTGAAAACAGAAGAGGCCCACTTCAAACAGACACATCCATACACAACTCATTAGGACCCCCCCCCTTCCCCTCTTAAGCATCCACATAGGAGCCTCCCTTCCTACACTGTCTGCATCTCCTCCTCCTCACTTTCCTTTCTTTTCAACACTTCCACAACTGCAGGACAAGAAAAAATGAACCGTTTCAGATCGTGTGTGCAATTACATTTTATATGTGCAATCAGAAGCGCACGCTGACCCCGATCCTCCATCTCTTCTGTCTCTTGTTTTATCTCCCTGTAGGTGTGTCTGATGTGACGCCAGCGGGCTGGCTCCGGGAACGCAACTTCAATACGATGTAGACACCAAAAAAAAAAAAAAAACAGAAAACAAAAAAAAAAACCAGACAGAATAAGAGTCGGAACGTGTCGAGCCGAGCTGACAGAAGGAGGGCGCAGTCCGAGGAGGAGGAGGAGGAACAGCAGCTGTTGCCGAAACGACACCAGCGCAAGATAAGAAGCGAAAGAAGTCAAATAGAGAGAAAAAACAGGGAAGTGGCAGACTGTGAATCATTGACCTGAACCCTGAACCGCATCACTGACTCCTTTCTGTCAAACTCAAAGAGACGGATTCGCCGCTTCGGCTTTTGTCTTGGTCTTTTTTTTTTTTTTTTTTTTTTTTTTTCCTGAAAGAAAACCTGAGACTCCAGCCGCCGTCAGCATGTGCCATGTCATTGTCACCTGCCGCTCCATGCTGTGGACTCTGCTGAGCATCGTGGCCGCGTTCGGTGAGCTCATCGCCTTCATGAGCACTGACTGGTTGGTGGGATACCCCCGCACTCCGGACGCCGTCTTCGGCCACCACGGGGCAACCGCAGCCGGAGAGGCCTACAGACCCACTTTGGGCATCTACGGCCGTTGTATAAAACTGCCCCACCACCAACGTGGAATACTGTGCGGACCGTACGCTGTACACTTTGGGGAGATCGCCAGCGGGTTCTGGCAGGCTACGTCCATCTTCCTGGCGGCGGGGATCCTGCTGCTTTGCGCCGTGGCGTTCATCTCCGTCTTCACCATGTGCTTCCAGAGCATCATGAAGAAGAGCATCTTCAATGTGTGTGGACTGCTGCAAGGGATCGCAGGTGAGATTCACACTTAAACATAACATTCGTGGTACCCAGAGGTTAGATTGTAGCTTTGACTTTGAATTTGTCAACGTTTTCATTTATCTTATGAAACATCTCAACAATTCAGCTCGTCAGTTTGTTGATTTTGACTTTTCCTTTGGTGCCACTAATGGGGTCAAAGTAGGTAATGACGTTCATGGTTCCCAGGAGATGAATTGTTAACAGTTGTATGATTTAAAGACTTTTTGATAGCATCATTGGGGTCAAAGTCCTTGTTTATTTTGTGTCGTCTCTCAATCGTAAAAAAGGGATTGGCACAAAATTTGGTAAAGATGTTTATGGTGCCCAGAGGATGAACTGTAATCATTTTTTATTATTCCTTCATTTGATCTTTGGTGGCATCTTTGGGGTCAAAGTCTTCATTCATCTTGCGACGTAGCTCAAGATCCTCAAGGGTGATCGGTGCAAAAGTTGGTAAATGTTCTTGGTTCCCAGATGTCAGATTTTTGAAGATGTCTTTGGTGCTACCAGTGGGGTCAAAATTGTTAATTATCCTGGAAGCATTTAGTCAGATTTGGTGTAGATATTCACGGTACCCAGAAGATGAGTCTTACAGAGTTCTGCTGTTGTGCACTATGATGTTGACCAGTTTTATGTCTTGGCAACTGTTGCATGGATTGTAATTAAATTTTGTGGTGCCTGGAGGACGGATTGTAATTGGTTTAAATTGTTTTGACTGGTCTAAAGCAGGATTACTGCCTGTCAGACTTGCTGAGTGAGGAAAAGCACAAAGTGTCACTGAGTAAATACCTTTAAGGTTTTAAAGGTTTGTAGGAGGACTATGAGAGGTGACCTTTTCTCAGAACGCGAGCCAGCAGGAAGTACGTGCGCCGTTATCACCACGTTGGAGCGACATCACCCCGACCACCTTGCGGCTGTTGACAACAACTTTAAAACGTTTAATTTCGCAGCGTGGTCAGATAACACAAGGTCTCGCAAAAAAACTAACCTGACTTTCAGTCCCACCCATGGATGTGGCTGCAACCACAAATTTCAGCACACACCTCCGAGACCAGACCTTAAACTTAAACTACATCAACACCACACTTCAAATCAGCTTGCTCTTATTTCCATGTATTTTTCTTTTTTAAAGTTAAAGCGTGAGAGTACAACACAAGGTTAAAGTGTTGAGTCTGGCTTGATCTCATGACGATGGACGGATTGAAGCTGTCTCAGGTCACATAAACTCTCATTGTTTCTGTTTATTCCTGTGGAATCCACCGTTTATCAAGGTAAATGAAAAGTTACGCTCCCAGCTGAACACATTCATTACGGAGCGCCACAACTCCCACTGCTTGAATTATGTGTTTGATTCTCCTGGAGCCTTTGGTGAACTTTTTTATCCAAGCAGTCACAAGGTTTTTTTTTTTTTTTTTTTTTAATTTAAGTCACGGTGGCTTCTGTCAATCCGCAGCAGCTGCGACTCCAAATATTTACCTTTTCTGACATTTGATCGGTCATGGAAAAAAAAAAAAAAAAAAAATGTGGCCGAACGCGCACGCGTATCTGGGTTTTGCAGGTTTTAAGAGCAGGAGGGTGTGTTTGCTACGTCTCGTCTTGAGCGTCTGCGTCTGAGGCCAGATCCCGAGCCACTTTGACTCACTGTGGTGAGTTATGGAAGGGAGGAGGCCATGAGATCATGCTCGCCGGACCTCCTCTTCTCTTCACAGGCCTGCAAACTCAGGATTCTTGTCTCTCTGGTGATTATGGCCGCCCTCCTCCTCCCCCCTGGACACACAGTTGTTTATTTGGTGCTGGTCCAAATGGAGAAAAGGTGGGCGTGTGGTGAAGGGACATGGAGGAAGAGGCGCCTGGCTCTTTTGAGCCCCGTTTGACCTGAACCGCGGCTTCAGTCGAGCCTCTGAGGCCTGAAATAACCTGGTTTAGCTCAGATTTGTACTTGTGCTTGAAATAAATTCATCAGTTGTCAAGAGATTTTGCAGAACTGGCCCCGTAATAAATGAGGTTTAGGCAATTGTTGGCGAAGTTGCAAATCAACAAGAAGGACTCCTTTAAAGGGAAGCTTTGTACTTTCGTGTGATTTTTTTTCCTTCCCCATCGAGGTTATGAAGTACTTTAATTAGTCAGGAAGTTAATCGTCTGGATTTGCCAGAATTCAGACATTCCTTATTGTTTATTTCATACCAAAACAGTTTCCTAACTGAATTTCCAGAAAATGAGGGCGATTTTAAGGAAAGTTTAAAAAGCATTGCATAACAGAAAATCTTTTAAGTTGCAAACAATGACCAATCAAACGAAAAAAACGATCAAAGTCCGACCTTAGTTAACGTAACGTAAAGTCTTCAGTCGTTTTAGTCGCTTGTTTATCGCAGATATTCATCTTCAGTTTGTGCTGAAGAGTGAAAAGCGGCGGTTAAACCGGCCGTCACCACAGCTACTGTTCAATATATAATCAGACCAGTAGCACATTCTTTGTGGTCACAATCAATATTGACATTCAATAGCCGAGGGTTTCCCACAGGAATATAATTAGCGGATGTGGTAAAAGTAACTGTTTGTTTTTATTCTTATTAAACTTAACAAGCACAGTGCTTCGTTAAATTTCAAAATCAGCTTAACTTCAACAATATAACAATGATAAATCAACATTTCTGATGCATCTCCCTGTGTGATTTGTGGAAACGTTGGTGGAAATGATGCTCATTGTTCCCAGAGGATGAATATGAATCTGTTTTGTGGTCCAAAGACTTTATCCTTGGTGGCGCCAGTGGAGTCATAGTTCTTGTTTATTTTGTGACGTATCGTAAAATCTCCCAGAGGAATTGGTGCAATAGTTGGTAAAGATGTTCATAGTTCCCAGAGGATCAGTTTGTTTATGATCCTACAACTTCCTTTTCTGCAGCCAGGGGAGGGTCAAAGTCTTTGTTTATCTTGTGACGTATCTTAAAATCTATTGGTGTAAACATTGGTTAAGATATTCATGGATCCCAGAGGATGAACTGTAGTAAGTTTTGTGATTCTCTGACTTGATCTTTGGTGGCCCCATTGGGGTCAAAGTCTTCGTTCATCTAGTGACGTAGCTCAAAATCTCCCTGAGCTGAGGTGTAAACATTGGTTAAGATATTCATGGTGCCCAGAGGATGGATTGTAATGAATTGTGTGGTCCAAGACTTTGTCGTTGGTGGCACCAGTGAGGTCGTAGCTCTTTATGTTGTTCATCTTGTGACGTAGCTCAAAATCACCCAGAGGAACTGGAGCAAAAGTTGGTAAAGATGTTCATGGTTCCCAGGGGATCAGTCTAATACATTGGTTGGACGTTTCTTTTCTGTTTTGACTCTTTCCTTTGAGGCGTTTCACAAGTTATGACCAAAATAAGAACAGTTTTCACTTCAAAGATGAAATATGAAGCTCAGTTTTGGATGATCCGATCGGTTGATCGATCCGCCAGAAGACACATTATTGATGACGGCTGAGTATTTGAATGAAACGTTGAGGAACATTGAACATTTTGGACAAAAAAGACAAAGCTGTCGCTGTAAATGTTGATCGATCACAACCGACGTTGTTGTAAAAAAAAAAAAACTAAAAAAAAACATTGAAGCTCTGTGAGGTTGTGAGACGTGACGACGGTAATGAAAGTGAGGAAATGCACCGCTGAGTCTCCTCATTGTGAAGAGGAAGAGGAAAGGGGGCGAGTGGAGCTTCAAACAGCTGAGGAGGCGGCGTTGGTGTTGTTGTTGGTGATGAGGTGGTTCCCTTCACTCATTTCCCAGCATGCCACTTGTCTGACATCCATCAGCGTCGGCTGCTGATCGTTCGTTTCGGGTTCGGCGTTAATCGTCTGGTGCACGAGCGTCTTTTCCACGAAGCCCGTGAATGATATCACTCTCGCTGATAGCCGCCACCAGCACTACCACACCGACTTCCTACTAATCATTATTTCCACAGCGCTTGCCGACCCTCCGGTAATGAGAAAACTGGAGCCAGACGGCAGATGTTTGGGGAAGTGATTGACCTCAGATGGGAAGATTGTGATGCCGTTGCCAGAGATGGTCACGTCATCTCGTCTGGAGGAACTCCAGACCCTGTTAACCTCGTCTTCGCTTCGCTGATGTCACTTTTTCTTAGATTTTCTCAGGTTCGAGTTGAGGCTCGGGTAGTTTTTTTTACGATTTGAGCCGAAGTTGATCGCATTGAGCAAACAGACTTTTGTCGACGGGGGTCGGTCGACATTTTCAGCCTTTTTTTTTTTTTTTTTTTTGCTCGAGCATCTTCGTCGGATGCTTTTACTACCTGTCGTAAACTTTCCTCTTCCCGGCCGATGAGTCACGTAGTGCGACTAAGCTCAGGGCTGGAAGTGATGACAAAAAAAAAAAAAAAAACAGAACGAAACAAAACAGACACCTTTACAGGAATTAAAGCACATGACTGACGAGAGATAACGTAGAGCGAAGAGGCGTCGTGACAGGAATCCCCCTTATCAGCTTTTGCAGGAAATCTGTGTTTACATCTGTTTGGTAACCAGAGCAAACACACTCGCGTCGATACATTTATCATCTCGCTTACGACCTTTAAACTTTTAACTAATCAGGAAACCGTCAACTCGCTGCGATCGGATTTACGTGGATTCGACGCAGAGATGTGTGGACAAAACACATAAAAAAGATCAACTCAGTCCTTCGATCGTGTCTTTTTTTATTCCTGGAAAGACTTGTAGAAATATTTCTTGGGAGTTCAAGACCTGCTGTGGTGTGTGACAAGGTGGAGGCCGCGGGGAGGGAGGGTGGAGGTTAGAGGGGATAAAGGTGGAGCTGGTCGGTTGATTGATGGTGGAGAATTGACAGGTTTGGAAGTTAAAAGAGACAAGAGGAGGGTGGAGTAGCAGCGGGATATTAGGTTATAAGGTCTTAGGTCTTTTTTTTTTGGGAGGTGGAGGGGGGGTCTTAGGAGGGGTGGAGTTGGGAATTAAAACCATGCATTCAATCCATCACTGAAGCCGGCCTGGACGTCAGGGCAATGCAGCAACATGTGGAAAGAATTTATGACCTAGTTTTCATTTCCTTGTTTAATACGATATTGGTGCTCGAAGAGCGAGACGGAGAGAGAGAGATTAGTTAGAGAAAGTTTCACCTCCACCTCTTTTTTTTTTTTTTTTTTTTTTTTTTTAAAGCGGCCAGACTTGCTCTTCGGAGACAAGTGAAAACATTAGATCTCGCTTCATTTATTGCCTGTAAATTTTATTATTGGAAATGTTTCCTTGCCGAGCTTTGATTGGCGGCAGGGCCCCTCGTCTGGCCAGCTGACTGATCTGATCCTTAGAAGGTATCAGGTCTTAAATTTCGAGGATAGAAAGGTTTTGAATATTTTCCCCCCGTCTGTTGTAAACACTCACACGAGTTATAACTAGTGGCCGTCGGAGGAAACGGTCGCCAGAGAACATTTATTTTAGCGTATTTTATGTTTGAATTAGTTGATCCAGACGGCACTGATCTGGATCCAGACTTGATGGTAACACTGTCGGGCCAGACCAGACCGGGTCAGGGCCACCTAGATGCTAGTGTCCCAGGTCTAGCCCCAAGATTGTCGGGCCACCAGCCTCCAGATCACCCTTTGGCCAGGATGGGAGGTTCAAGCACGTTCAAGTTAGTTTGCTAACTGCCGCTAGCATAGCTTATACTGCGTATACTGTCTCCACACCCACAGCAACTGGTTGACTCCACCTTAACGTTGACGCCGCCTCTAGCTTCTCTCTGACCCAACATGGACCAACGTTTTAGTCGGGCTACAAATCTGGAGCTAGCGACCCCGACGTGGCACCAGTTAGCACCGGCTCCAGACGCGTGAAAGCAGTTAGCTCCCGTTAGCTCGGCTTTGTCCCGACGAATGAGGTTCAAAAGGCTACAAATGAGGTTTTTGTACCTCTAGTTTGGGACATATAGAAGCCGTAGATTCTCCTGAAACTTTGGCCAAAATTGGACCTTAACAGTTTCTATCTGGGTATTTTTGGCTGCTACCCAGATAGTAACGATTGTGGCTGTAGCCTTGCAGACATTTGGCGTTTTTCGGGTTAAATTTGTCACCGAAGAAGCAGAATCCGACTATTTTCAGATCAGTTTTGTCTACGTTTTGTAGTTGAATAGTTAGTTTTGGCGTCATTTTGATTTATTTTGCATCTCGTCGTATAGAGGCCGTACATCCTCCTGAAACTTCTCGCGATGCGCCTCATAGTGATTTTGCTTTCTATAATCAAGGGATTATTCTTAAATGCAGTTTGAAATAAGGAGATTTGTAAGAAAGTGTGTTGAAGTAGCTTCAGAGCTGTAGAAGTGGGTCATTGTATCACAGGAAGTCAGGACACAGGACGGTGGTGGGGGAAGCACCGACGGCCTCTTCCTGTTGTTGTCGTCCGTCCGTCGTACGTTGACCCGACGAGGTCGTGTGCCAAGATTCGGCTTTTTGCTGCTGCCGCTCCGAAGCCCCGGCTCTCATTGTCTTCGGTCACGTTTCAGACGGTCAGCAGGAAATCAGCAAATTTTTTTTTTTTTCATCCTGATCGGACGCTTTGAATGCCAGGATGGCACTTTGGAAGGAAATGTTTTCTGTTGTGTTCAGAGGGTCATTATTAACAAAACATGAAGAATGTTTGATTTATTGTGAGACTTTTCTGTTGGACGGTGACATTAACTACTGGACTGACTAAATATTGATGGTCAATCTGAATCAGAACAAGTTTCAGAACATATGGGGGCTTTTGGGTAAAATAAAAATGAAATACCTTCTTTAGAGCTTGATTTGTCTTTTCAGGGCTACTGTAGAAAAACGTCCAACTCAGTGTTGAAATAAACTTGAAGTGATGGTTCAGAGTAACATGAACCCAGGGTCTATTTCAACTCCCCCTCGAGATATTTTACGTTGGTTGAAGTAATATCGAGTTTGACCGTCTTTTGTTTCCACAACCAAATAGTTAACAATGAAAGTAAATGGGGCAGCCAGCCAAACGTATCTAAATTGTCATTTTTTAAGATAATTTTACCGAAGTACTGATAACTCAGTGAGCCAACCGAGAGTTTATTAAAAGCACTGTTTTACAAGACTTACCCAGCATCTTGTTTTCATAACAACTGCTGATTAAGGGTGTTCCAGATCAGCAGATTCATCATTTTCTCACTCTTCACAGACACAAGGGCCTGTTGTTCAAGTGCCAACGGAGACAGATGGAGATTTATTTTATTTATCTTTAGTGGAAAAAAACACAACTCCCTCTCAAGAGATATTAAACATTGGTTGAAGTCATATCCAGTTTGACCGCCTTTTGTTTTCACAACCAAATAGTTAACAATGAAAGTAAATGGGGCAGCCAGCCAAACGTATCTAAATTGTCATTTTTTAACCACTAATAAAGCTCAAAATATCACTTCACTTCAGCAGTAGCATGAATAGGGTCCCTACACATAAACTGAAGTACTGATAACTTAGTAAGTGAACCGAGAGTTTATTAAAAACACTGTTTTGCAAGACTTATCCAATGTCTTTATCATAAAAAGATGTTTTTCCAGATCAGCAGATTTGTCGTTTGTTTAATAAACTCTCAGTACTTTGGTAAAATTGTCATAAAAAATGACAATTTAGATATGTTTGGCTGGCTGCCCCATTTACTTTCATTGTTAACTATTTGGTTGTGAAAACAAAAGACGGTCAAACTCGATATTACTTCAACCAACGTAAAATATCTCTGCAGGGGGCGTTTAAATTTGATTACTCTGGACCGTCACTTTAAATCACAACCATAAAGACGACATTTGTACTCGTCTGATTTTGTTGGAACAACAAAACAATTTGAGTTTTTTTTTTTTTTTGTCTCGGTTCCATGTCATATTTTACAGTGTAATGGTCTCAACAGCCTCTAGGAGCTGCCGCGTGCAGCTGTTTTAACAAACTACCACCATTTGACCTAATTCTTCATGTTTCCTCCTCCTCCTCTTTGTTGTTGCAGGTCTGTTTCTGATCCTGGGTCTGATGCTGTATCCCGCTGGCTGGGGTTCAGACAAGGTCCAGCTGTACTGCGGTCTGGACGCGGCTCCGTACCGAGCCGGTCTCTGCTCCATGGGCTGGGCCTTCTACACGGCAATGGGCGGCACCGTGCTCACCTTCGTCTGCGCCGTCTTCTCGGCGCAGGCCGAGATCGCCACGTCCAGCGACAAAGTCCAGGAGGAGATCGAGGAAGGAAAGAGCCTGATCTGCCTCCTCTGAGGGCTCAGATACTTTTAAATCCGATCGTTGGAGGGGGAAAAAAAAAAAAAGACGAAGAAGAAGAAGAAATGAGGCAGGAATGAGAACGATCAGCTCCTGCTCTCCTGCCTCCGGCTCGTGAAAAACCGAGGCCCCTGCATTGTTTACCACTAAAACTGACTCTTATTGTTGTGTCTACGTTTTTGAGTGTGTGTGTGTTTACGTGGGAGAGAAATCTACAAGTGCCAAGTTTTTTTTTTTTTTTTTTTTCCCTCATTGTTTCGTCTTTGTCTTTCTGCCACTAGAGGTGCTGTGTTTGTGTTGTTGTATTCACGTGTCAACCTCCCGCCCACACACTCCTCCCCCTCCCCGCGTGGCCGAAGCTTCGCGTCGCCGCCACGTTCTCTGTAAATACGTGTGATTATATATATTTTGTACATAGTTATTAGATCGCAGAATGATGGTGGTCAGCTTTGATCCGGGCTGAGTTGGTGAAGTCACTCTTGCCTTAAGAGAGAAAGAACGAAAAATACAAAAAAATTAATAAATAACTTTAAAAAAAAAAAAAAAAAAAAAAAGCAAAACACTGGTGTTTCTGTCGCCAGGTTCTGTTAATTGTTTGCCACGTGTGAGTATTAAAGGAGAACGTTGGTATAAAACGAATTTAGGTTTGTTAAAACACGATAACCGGTTGTTATGTTGCTGAGGAGCTAAACTACTTTAGCCTGTTTCATTACGAACATTGTTATTTTCATCGTTCTCACCATGCTAGTGATTGGGGCACCAAGTTAGCTTGAAGACGTCGCTACTTTAAACCATTAAAACTGATCAAAGTAGCTTCACACTTCCTTGTTGATATAACAAGGAGACATAGTGGTAGTTTAACCGACCTGATATTGGCATAATTATCTAATATCTGTCAGGATCGTTATCGGTTTAATGAAAACCCGATAACGTAACGTCAAATGTGCTGGAATAAATACTCGTGCGATTGATGACCTCATCAACCCGCGACAATTAGAGCGTGTGATGTGAACTAAAATAAGTTGTAGGGAAAAACGTCTGCATGTATCGGTATCGCTTGATATCGGGATCGGAAATTAAGTGTTCGGACGATATCGGCAACAAAAAAAGTCGATATCAGACATCCCTAATTTTAAACCATTAAAACAGATCAAAGCAGCTCCACACTTCCTGGCTGCTGTAACAAGGATCCTGGTTTAAAACGAGGCAGTGAGAAGTTTATCGTTTATTAAAAAGACTTTTTTTCCGGTAGTTTAAGATATCGAACACGAACCAATAGGAGGAGAGATGGTACAAATTAATATGATGCAAATGCATTGATTTCATCTGTTAGTGACAATATCTGGTTATTGTCTACAAGGGAATGAATTCATTTGTACCATCTCCTCCTGTTCTGACCGTTAGTTCGTGTTCGTTAATATGCGAAAATATCGCAAACTCCCGCTAGGTCCGACCTGTAAAAAATAATTTAACATATTTTAAAGTGTTGGCTAGCGTAGTTTATCTCCTTAGCAAACATAACAGCTGGTTATCATGTTTTAACAAATTTAAAGTTCATTTTACGCCGATTTTCTCCTTTAACTCAACAAGGGAACCACTACACAGTCGGAATAAACTACTCACAGAAATAAAAGGCCTTTAGCTCAGAGTGGATGTCCTTTAAGAAGCTTACAGAATGTACTGTTATAATGAATGATTCATGTGTTGTTGTTGTTGTTGTTGTCGTCGCGGACCCTTGAAATGTATATGAAACACAGACCGCACGAGGACGAGCACAGGAAGGTCTGCTGTCGCCTTTTTTTTTTTTTTTTCCTTAATTTTATTTTATTAAAATGAAGCGATGAAGCTGAAAACATGTCGTCCCCGTAATCCGTGCACAGAGACTCTTTTTTTTTTTTTTTTTTTTTTTTTTACCTAAAATGTTAATGAAGTATTTTTCGCTTTGTCGCTAGTAGTGATGATGATGATGATGATGTCTGGTTTCAGGGAAGTCTGTTGAGTCATAGATAGTGTGTTTTCTATCTGTTCTCATTTGTTTCTGCCAAACGAATAAAGAGAAGGGAAAAGGAAAGAAAAAAAATCAAAGTTTGGTTTCAGTTTTGTGGAGGGAAGGAAGGAGGGAGCAGCCGACCTCGGTTCGGCCCTTGAGGTGGGGGCGGGAGCGTTTTCCAGCCAGCGGGTGATCAGTTTTTCCACTGATGCAGAACTGAACTTTCTCTCTCCGTCTCTGAGTGTTTGTGCTTCATATAATCACTGGTAGAAAGTAACCGGCTACTTTTACTTAACTACACTTCACTTCTACTTTTACGTGAACGTTTCAAATTAATGCAACTTGGTACAGAAACGAAACGAAACGATGAGAAGAAAAAGGCTGAGACACAACAGTCTGTAGTCCAGCTTCTCTCTTTGTAGCTCTTTGTGTTTTGTCTTGTCTCATTGTAGTTGTTTTGTGTATCTTTGCATCATCTTGTTTTAAATTTTGTCTCTTTGTGGCTGTTTTATGAATCTTTGCATCTTTCTGTCGCTGTTTTTCATCTCTTCGTGTCTGTTTTTTTTTTTTGTATCTTTGTGTCTTTTGTGTATCTTTGCAGCCTCCTGTTAAGCTCTGTCAGTTTTGTCTTGTCTCTTTGTGTCTTTGTAGCTCTTTCTGTTTGTTGTGTATCTTTGCATCATCCTGTTTTAAAACCTGTCTCTTTGTGGTTGTTTTTGTGAATCTTTGCATCTTTCTGTAGCTGCTTTACGTCTCTTCGTGTCTGTTTTTTGTGTCTTTGTGTAGCAATTTCTGTTTGTCTTGTGTATCTTTGCATCATCTTGTTTTAAATTCTGTCTCTTTGTGGTTGTTTTGTGTGTTTTTTGTGGCTGTTTTATGAATCTTTGCATCTTTCTGTCGCTGTTTTTCGTCTCTTCGTGTCTGTTTTTTTTTTTGTATCTTTGTGTCTTTTTGTATCTTTGTAGCATCTTGTGTTAAACTCTGTCTGTTTTGTCTCTGTTGCTCTTTTACGTCTCTTTATGTTGGTTTTTGTGTCTTTATTGTTGGTCTGTGTCTCTTTGTGTCTGTTTTGTGAATCTTTGCGGCGAATTAGTTTGTTGTCTGTATCTTTGAGTCTCTTTTCTGTCTGTTTTGTGTCTTTTAGCGTTTTCCATCTGCCCGTCTGTTTCGCTAACTAGCCTCTTGTTGTCATTTGTCTCCGGTCACTTTCGTGTCTCTTTCAGTGACATTTTGCAGGTGAGGCTCAGCTTCGTCGGGGGGCCTCTTTCACCTCGGGCCCCTCTTCCTGTGCCCGGTCACTAAACCACCCATCGGTTGTAAAAACTGCCCTGTTGTAGTGAATCCACGTTGATCTGACAGATGTACTTACTTCACATAAAGAAACACGATTAACTAAGGAAACACCCAACCCAAGTGCCCAACTTTCGATCTGACCGTCTCTTCCGCTGCTGCTCATAGCTTCATATTAACAAGCGAATATTTGCCACATCAGCCTCTGTTTGCCCTCGTTTTTTCCAACTCGTGCACTACCTGCGTGTGTTTTCATGTGTGTTTGTGATTACAAGACGCCGACGACTCCCTCCCCAGATGTTCCTCCCTCCCATGTGGACTACAGAGAAGCCTGTGGCCTCCGTCCTCCACCAGTACGCTCAAACTAAACACAGAGCTTGATGACTTCCAGATTAGACACATGACAAATCGTGCAATCTGAAATTCGGGACCGTTTCACCGCCAGAGGCCTTTTTTTTTCCTCCTCCTCCTTCTTCTTCTTGCTTTTTCTTACTTTCTGTTAGTTGCTGTAGTCTCACATGATGATCGTTAAAGAGACTCGGAGCTCGTGTAGATTCACGAGACTTTAACCGTGAGTTTCCGAGAGTTTCTGAAACAAGTTGGCACCTTTTCGCGTGACGATTACAAAACACATTTTCTTAGCCGCTCGTATAACGTGCTGCAGCTGTGATGGCCAGTAATCAGACAAGCCAAGTCGTCAAACTCTGCACCTGTACATGCAAAACAAAAACCCCTCAGCTTCCTCAGACATGATGCAACGCCTCATGTTTCTTCACTACACGCACCAGAGGAAGGTTGTAAAGATGCTGCAGAAGTTTGAGCAGCTTCCACGAATTTGTTACAGAGCTGGAGCAGATTTGATTTAATAGTCTGATTTTCCTTCTCCAACTGCGTTGAGATGAGTCAAATCTGAGTACGTGATGTTACACTGACACCCTGTGGACAAACTGTGAAAACACACTCGGTGTAAGATTTATCTTTTTTCTCGAGGAGGAAGAAAAAAAAAAGTTCAAAGTTCAGAGCAAATATTGGACGTGTATTAATCACGTTGCCGGAGAAACACAACGAATAATGTGTTTCTGATTTTAACCGTGACGGAAAACAACTTTAAAAGATTGAAAATTATAAAGAATAAAGGTGTAGTAATAGTATTTAATAAGGATAACAATATTTTAAAATTTTATTAAACTAAAAAATAACATCTGTTGTTTTTCACATATTTTAGAAGGCATACTATAGTATGTCGTTTTTTTACGAAATTTGGAGGTCATACCATAACATGTCGTTTTTTTCGATTTTCGGAGGTCATAGTATAGCAGGACATTTTTTAATGATTTTCGGAGGTCATAACATAGTATGTCGTTTTTCACGATTTTCAGAGGTCATACTATAGTATGACGTTTTTTTTTATTTTTTGACGAAATACTATACAATCACGTTTTTTTCACGTTTTTTGACGAGATACTATACTATGGTGTTTTTTTCGATTTTTTGACGACATACTATACTATGACGTTTTTTTCAATATTTGTTTGACATACTATACTATGTCGTTTTTTCGTTTTTTTTTGACGACATACTTTACTATGGTGTTTTTTGACGACATACTATACTATGGCGTTTTTTTCGATTTTTTGACGACATACTATACTATGGTGTTTTTTCGAGGTTTTGACGACATACTATACTATGGCGTTTTTTTCGATTTTTTGACGACATACTATACTATGGTGTTTTTTCGAATTTTTTGACGACATACTATACTATGGCGTTTTTTTTTCGATTTTTTGACGACATACTATACTATGGCGTTTTTTTGACGACATACTATACTATGGCATTTTTATTCGATTTTTTGACGACATACTATACTATGGTGTTTTTTCGAGTTTTTTGACGACATACTATACTATGACGTTTTTTTGACGACATACTATACTATGACGTTTTTTTCGATTTTTTGACGACATTTTTATGACGTTTTTTTGACGACATACTATACTATAGCGTTTTTTTCGATTTTTTGACGGCATACTATACTATGACGTTTTTTTGACGACATACTATACTATAGCGTTTTTTTCGATTTATTGACGACATACTATACTATGACGTTTTTTTGACGACATACTATACTATGGTGTTTTTTCGAGTTTTTTGATGACATACTATACTATGGCGTTTTTTTCGAATTTTTGACGACATACTATACTATGGCGTTTTTTTCGATTTTTGACGACATACTATACTATGGCGCTTTTTTTCGATTTTTTGACAACATACTATACTATGGTGTTTTTTCGATTTTTGACGACATACTATACTATGTTTTTTTTGCGTTTTTTCGATTTTTGATATACTATACTATACTATGATCGCTTTTTTGATCGACATACTATACTATGCGTTTTTTTTTCGATACTATACTTTTTGATCTATTTTTGGCGACATACTATACTATGCGTTTTTTTTTTTGGCGACATACTATATACTATGGCGTTTTTACGGCGACATACTATTTTTGGCTATTTTTTATACTACATACTATACTATGGCGTTTTTTGACATACTATACTATGGCGTTTTTTCGATTTTTTGACGACATACTATACTATGGCGTTTTTTTTTCGATTTTTGACGACATACTATACTATGGCGTTTTTTTTTTTTGCGACATACTATACTATTTTTTTGGCGACATACTATACTATGGCTTTTTTTGATTTTTGACGACATACTATACTATGGCGTTTTTTTTTCGATTTTTGATACTATGGCTACTATACTATACATACTTTCGCGTTTTTTCCATTTTACACGACATACTATACTATGGCGTTTTTTGATTTTTGGCGACATACTATACTATGGCGCGTTTTTGATCGACATACTATACTATGGCGCTTTTTTTTGATTTTTTGACGACATACTATACTATGGCGTTTTTTCGATTTTTGACGACATACTATACTATATGTTTTTTCGAGTTTTTGACGACATACTATACTATGGCTTTTTTTTCGATTTTTGACGACATACTATACTATATGGTTTTTTTCGCGTTTTTTGGCGACATACTATACTATGGTGTTTTTTCTCGATTTTTGACGACATACTATTTATGGTTTTTTTTCGATTTTTTTGACGACATACTATACTATGGTGTTTTTTTTTTTCGATTTTTTGGCGACATACTATACTATGGTTTTTTTTCGATTTTTGACGACATACTATACTATGGCGTTTTTGTTTTTTTTGACGACATACTATACTATGGCGTTTTTTGAGTTTTTTGACGACATACTATACTATGGCGTTTTTTTCGATTTTTTGACAACATACTATACTATGGCGTTTTTTTTCGTTTTTTTGACGACATACTATACTATGGCGTTTTTTTTTTTCGTTTTTTTTGACGACATACTATACTATGGCGCGTTTTTTTTTTTCGATTTTTTGACTACATACTATACTATGGCGCTTTTTCGATTTTTTGATTTTTGACGACATACTATACTATGGCTTTTTTTCGATTTTTGGCGACATACTATACTATGGCGTTTTTTTCGATTTTTGGCGACATACTATACTATGGCGTTTTTTTTTTTTTTGACGACATACTATACTATACTTTTTTCGATTTTTTGACGACATACTATACTATGGCGCTTTTTTTTGATTTTTTGATGGCGACATACTATACTATGGCTATTTTTTTTCGATTTTGGCGACATACTATACTATGGCGTTTTTGCGTTTTTTGACGACATACTATACTATGCGTTTTTTTTGATTTTTTTGACATACATACTATACTATGGCGTTTTTTTCGATTTTTGACGACATACTATACTATGGCGTTTTTTTGATCTTTGACGACATACTATACTATGGCGTTTTTTTTCGACTATACTATGGCGTTTTTTGACGACATACTATACTATACTATTTTTTTGCGATTTTTTGGCGACATACTATACTGTTTTTTGCGACATTTATACTATGGCGTTTTTTTGACGACATACTATACTATGGCGTTTTTTTTCGATTTTTTTGATCTACATACTATACTATGGCGCTTTTTTCGATTTTTTGACGACATACTATACTATGGCGTTTTTTTTGACATACTATACCATACTTTTTTCGTGTTTTTTGACGACATACTATACTATGGTGTTTTTTCGAATTTTTTGACGACATACTATACTATGGCGTTTTTTTCTGATTTTTTGACTACATACTATACTATGCGTTTTTTGTTTTTACTATGGCGTTTTTTGACGACATACTATACTATGGCGTTTTTTTTTCGATTTTTGATCGACATACTATACTATACGTTTTTCGATTTTTTTGACGACATACTATACTATGGTGTTTTTTTCGAATTTTTTGACGACATACTATACTATGGCGTTTTTTTTTTGATTTTTTGATGTTATACTATACTATGGCGTTTTTTTCGACTTTTTTGACGACATACTATACTATGGCGTTTTTTTCGATTTTTGACGACATACTATACTATGGCGTTTTTTTCGATTTTTTGACGACATACTATACTATGGCGTTTTTTTGATTTTTGACGACATACTATACTATGGTGTTTTTTTTCGATTTTTTTGACGACATACTATACTATGGCGCTTTTTTTTTTTGGCGATTATACTATACTATGGCGTTTTTTTTTTTTTTTTGACGACATACTATACTATGGCGTTTTTTTTCGACTCTACTATGACGACATATACTATACTATGGTGTTTTTTCGAGTTTTTTGACGACATACTATACTATGGCGTTTTTTTCGATTTTTTGACGACATACTATACTATGGCGTTTTTTTCGATTTTTTGACGACATACTATACTATGGTGTTTTTTCGAATTTTTTGACGACATACTATACTATGGCGTTTTTTTTTGATTTTTTTGATACTATACTATACCATACTATGACATACTATACTATGGTGTTTTTTCCGATTTTTTGACGACATACTATACTATGACGTTTTTTCGTGTTTTTTGACGACATACTATACTATGGCGTTTTTTTCGATTTTTTTAACGACATACTATACTATGGCGTTTTTTTTCGATTTTTGATCGACATACTATACTATGGCGTTTTTTTGACGACATACTATACTATGGCGTTTTTTGATTTTTTGACGACATACTATACTATGGTGTTTTTTTGATTTTTTGACGACATACTATACTATGGCGTTTTTTTCGATTTTTTGACGACATACTATACTATGGCGTTTTTTTGACGACATACTATACTATGGCGTTTTTTTCGATTTTTTGACGACATACTATACTATGGCGTTTTTTTCGATTTTTTGACGACATACTATACTATGGCGTTTTTTCGAGTTTTTTGACGACATACTATACTATGGCGTTTTTTTTCGATTTTTGACGACATACTATACTATGGCGTTTTTTTCGATTTTTTGACGACATACTATACTATGGCGTTTTTTTTCGATTTTTTGACGACATACTATACTATGACGTTTTTTTGATTTTTTTGACATACTATACTATGGCGTTTTTTGATTTTTGACGACATACTATACTATGGCTTTGGCGACATTTTTTTTCGATTTTTGACGACATACTATACTATGGCGTTTTTTTCGATTTTTGATGACATACATACTATACTATGGCGTTTTTTCGATTTTTTGACGACATACTATACTATGGCGTTTTTTTTTTCGATTTTTGATGACATACTATACATACTATGGTGCGATTTTTGACGACATACTATACTATGGCGGTTTTTTTTCGATTTTTGACGACATACTATACTATGGCGTTTTTATGGAATTTTGGCGACATACTATTTTTTCGATTTTTGACGACATACTATACTATGGCGTTTTTTCGATTTTTGGCGACATACTATACTATGGCGCTTTTTTTCGATTTTTTGGCGACATACTATACTATGGCGTTTTTTTCGATTTTTGACGACATACTATACTATGGCGTTTTTTTTGATTTTTTGCGACATACTATACTATGGCGTTTTTTTTTTTTGACGACATACTATACTATGGCGTTTTTTTTCGATTTTTGACGACATACTATACTATGGCGTTTTTTTCGATTTTTTGACGACATACTATACTATGGCGTTTTTTGACGACATACTATACTATGACGTTTTTTTTTTTTTTTTGACGACATACATACTATACTATGGCGCATTTTTTTTTTCGATTTTTTGGCGACATACTATACTATATGTTTTTTCGATTTTTTGACGACATACTATACTATGGCGTTTTTTTTTTTTGACATACTATACTATGGCGTTTTTGACGACATACTTTTACTATCGCGTTTTTTGATTTTTTACGACATACTATACTATGGCGTTTTTTTTCGATTTTTGACGACATACTATACTATATATTTTTTTTTTTCGATACAGCGACATACTATACTATGGCGCTTTTTTTGATTTTTGACGACATACTATACTATGGCGTTTTTTTTGATTTTGACGACATACTATACTATGGCGCGTTTTTTTGATTTTTGGCGACATACTATACTATGGCGTTTTTTGATTTTTGACGACATACTATACTATGGCGTTTTTTTTGACGACATACTATACTATGGCGTTTTTTTGTTTTTGACGACATATATACTATGGCGCTTTTTTTTCGCGTTTTTTGACGACATACTATACTATGGCGCTTTTTTTTTTGGCGACATACTATACTATGGCGCTTTTTTGATTTTACGGCGACATACTATATACTATATGTTTTTTTTTTTGATCGGCGACATACTATACTATACTATGGTTTTTTATACGATTTTTTGATACATACTATACTATTTTTTTGACGACATGGCGATACTATACTATTTTATCGCGTTTTTTTTGACGACATACTATACTATGGCGTTTTTTTTTTTTGGCGACATACTATACTATGGCGTTTTTTTCGATTTTTGGCGACATACTATACTATGGCGTTTTTTCGACATACTTTTTGACGACACATACTATACTATGGCGCTTTTTTCGATTTTTGACGACATACTATACTATGGCGTTTTTTGATTTTTTGACATACTATACTATGGCGTTTTTTTTTGATTTTTGACGACATACTATACTATGGCGTTTTTTGACGACATTTTGACGACATACTATACTACATGCTTTTTTTCGAGCGTTTTTTGACGACATACTATACTATGGCGTTTTTTCGATTTTTTTGACATACATACTATACTATGGCGTTTTTGCATTTATACGGCGTTTTTTGGCGACATACTATACTATGGTGTTTTTTGATTTTTTGACGACATACTATACTATGGCGTTTTTTTCGATTTTTGACTACATACTATACTATGGCGCATTTTTTGATTTTTGATTTTTTGCGACATACTATACTATGGTGCTTTTTTCGATTTTTGACGACATACTATACTATGGCGTTTTTTGTTTTTTCGACATACTATACTATTTTGATCGACATGGCGACTATACTATACTATGGTTTTTTTTTTGACGACATACGACATACTATGGCGTTTTTTCGTTTTTTGACGACATACTATACTATGGCGTTTTTTCGACATTTTTTTTGATCTACATACTATACTATGGCGTTTTTTGATTTTTTGGCGACATACTATACTATATGGCGTTTTTTTTGATTTACAGCGACATACTATACTATGGCGTTTTTTGATTTTTTGACGACATACTATACTATGGCGTTTTTTTGACGACATACACGACATACTATACTATTTTTTTTTTTTTTTGACGACATACTATACTATGGCGTTTTTTGATTTTTTGACGACATACTATACTATGGCGTTTTTTTGACGACGATACTATGGCGTTTTTTGACGACATACTATACTATGGCGTTTTTTTCGATTTTTGACGACATACTATACTATGACGTTTTTTTGACGACATACTATACTATGGCGTTTTTTTCGATTTTTTGACGACATACTATACTATGGTGTTTTTTTTTTTTTTTGACGACATACTATACTATGGGTTTTTTTGATTTTTGACGACATACTATACTATGGCGTTTTTTTTTGGCGACATACTATACTATGGCGTTTTTTTTTTTGACGACATACTATACTATGCGTTTTTTTTGATTTTTGACGACATACTATACTATGGCGTTTTTTTTCGATGGCGTTTTTTGACGACATACTATACTATGGCGTTTTTTTTTTTTGGCGACATACTATACTATGTATGTTTTTTTCGATTTTTTGACGACTACATACTATACTATATACGTTTTTTGATTTTTTTGGCGACATACTATACTATGGCGTTTTTTTCGAGATTTTTGACGACATACTATACTATGGCGTTTTTTCGATTTTTGACGACATACTATACTATGGTGTTTTTTTTTTTTTTGATACTATACTATACTATACTATGATGACATTTTTTTATGGCGTTTTTTGATTTTTTGACGACATACTATACTATGGCGTTTTTTCGATTTTTTGACCGACATACTATACATACTATACTATGACATTTTTGTTTCGTTTTTTGACGACATACTATACTATGGCGTTTTTTCGATTTTTTTGACGACATACTATACTATGGCGTTTTTTTGATTTTTTGACGACATACTATACTATGGCGTTTTTTTCGATTTTTTTGACGACATACTATACTATGGCTTTTTTTCGATTTTTTTGACGACATACTATACTATGGCGTTTTTTCGATTTTTGACGACATACTATACTATGGCGTTTTTTTTCGATTTTTTGACGACATACTATACTATGGCGTTTTTTTCGATTTTTGACGACATACTATACTATGGCGTTTTTTCGATTTTTTGACGACATACTATACTATGGCGTTTTTTTTGACGACATACTATACTATACTATGACGACATTTTTTATGGGCCACACGACATACATACTATACTATGGCGTTTTTTCGATTTTTTTGACATACTATACTATACGTTTTATGGCGTTTTTTTACTATTTTTGACGACATACTATACTATGGCGTTTTTTTCGATTTTTTGACGACATACTATACTATGGCGTTTTTTTCGATTTTTGATCGACATACTATACTATGGCGCTTTTTTTTTCGATTTTTTTGGCGACATACTATACTATGGCGTTTTTTTGATTTTTTTGACGACATACTATACTATGGTGTTTTTTTTTGATTTTTTTGCGACATACTATACTATGGCGTTTTTTTCGATTTTATGGCGACATACTATTTTTTGATTTTTTTTGACATATACTATACTATACGTTTTTGATGACGACATACTATACTATGGCGTTTTGACGAGTTTTTTGACGACATACTATGCTTTGGCGTTTTTTGATCGACATACTATACTATGGCGTTTTTTTTTTGACGACATACTATACTATGGCGCTTTTTTTGATTTTTGGCGACATACTATACTATGGCGTTTTTTTTGACGACATACTATACTATGGCGTGATTTTTTTCGATACTATTTTTGATCTTGACATACTATACTATACTATTTTTTTTTTTTTTGGCGACATACTATACTATATGTTTTTTTTTCGTTTTTTTGGCGACATACTATACTATGGCGTTTTTTTCGATTTTTGACGACATACTATACTATTTTTTTCGATTTTTTGACATACTATACTATACTATTTTTTTTCGATTTTTTGACGACATACTATACTATGGCGTTTTTTTTTTTTTGACGACATACTATACTATGGCGTTTTTTTGAATTTTTTGACGACATACTATACTATGGCGTTTTTTTGACGACATACTATACTATGGCGTTTTTTCGATTTTTTGACGACATACTATACTATGGCGTTTTTTCGATTTTTGACGACATACTATACTATGGCGTTTTTTCGTGGTTTTTGACGACATACTATACTATGGCGTTTTTTTCGATTTTTTTGACGACATACTATACTATGGCGTTTTTTTGATTTTTTTGACGACATACTATACTATGGCGTTTAGTTTTTATGGCGACATACTATACTATGGCGTTTTTTTCGATTTTTTGACGACATACTATACTATGACGTTTTTTTGACGACATACTATACTATGGCGTTTTTTTCGAGTTTTTGACGACATACTATACTATGGCGTTTTTCGACATACTATTTTGACATACTATATACTATACTATGGCGTTTTTTTGACGACATACTATACTATGGCGTTTTTTTCGATTTTTTGACGACATACTATACTATGGCGTTTTTTTGAATTTTTTGACGACATACTATACTATGGCTTTTTTTTCGATTTTTTGACGACATACTATACTATGGCGTTTTTTTCGATTTTTGACGACATACTATACTATGGCGTTTTTTGATTTTTGATGGCGACATACTATACTATGGCGCTTTTTTTTCGATTTTTGACGACATACTATACTATGGTGTTATGATTTTTTGGCGACATTTTTGGCGTTTTTTTGATCTTTTTGACGACATACTATACTATGGGGTTTTTTTCGATTTTTTGACGACATACTATACTATGGCGTTTTTTTCGATTTTTTGACGACATACTATACTATGACGTTTTTTTGACGACATACTATACTATGGCGTTTTTTTGACGACATACTATACTATGGCGTTTTTTTGACGACATACTATACTATGGCGTTTTTTTCGATTTTTTGACGACATACTATACTATGGCGTTTTTTCGATTTTTGACGACATACTATACTATGGCGTTTTTTCGATTTTTTGACGACATACTATACTATGACGTTTTTTTGACGACATACTATACTATGATGTTTTTTTTGACGACATACTATACTATGGTGTTTTTTCGATTTTTTTGACGACATACTATACTATGGTGTTTTTTCGATTTTTTGACGACATACTATACTATGGCGTTTTTTTGACGACATACTATACTATGGCGTTTTTTTGACGACATACTATACTATGGCGTTTTTTTCGATTTTTTGACGACATACTATACTATGGCGTTTTTTTTCGATTTTTGACGACATACTATACTATGGCGTTTTTTTGACGACATACTATACTATGGTGTTTTTTGATTTTTGACGACATATTATACTATGTTTTTTTGAGTTTTTTGACGACATACTATACTATATTTTTGGCGACATACTATACTATTTTTTTGACGACATACTATACTATGGCGTGTTTTTTCGATTTTTTGACGACATACTATACTATACTATTTTTTTGGCGACATACTATACTATGGTTTTTTTCGATTTTTGGCGACATACTATACTATGGCGTTTTTTTGATTTTTTTTGACGACATACTATACTATGGCGCTTTTTTTCGATTTTTGACGACATACTATACTATGGTTTTTTTTTCGATTTTTGACGACATACTATACTATATGCGTTTTTTTGACTACATACTATACTATGGCGTTATGGCGATTTTTTGATCGACATACTATACTATGGCGTTTTTTTCGATTTTTGACGACATACTATACTATGAGCGTTTTTTTTTTTGACGACATACTATACTATGGCGCTTTTTTTGATTTTTGACGACATACTATACTATGATTTTTTTGATTTTTGACGACATACTATACTATGGTGTTTTTTTCGATTTTTTGACGACATACTATACTATGGCGTTTTTTTCGATTTTACTGACATACTATACTATGGCGTTTTTTCGATTTTTTGACGACATACTATACTATATATTTTTTCCGATTTTTGGCGACATACTATACTATGGTTTTTTTCCGTTTTTGGCGACATACTATACTATGGCGTTTTTTCATTTTTTTGACGACATACTATACTATGGCGTTTTTATGACGACATACTATGGCGCGTTTTTCGATTTTTTGACGACATACTATACTATGGCGTTTTTTTCGACATACTATACTATGGCGTTTTTTTGATAGCGACATACTATACTATGGCGTTTTTTCGTTTTTTGACGACATACTATACTATGGCGTTTTTTTTTTTTGATGACATACTATACTATGGCGTTTTTTGACGACATACCATACTATATGGTGTTTTTCGATTTTTTGACGACATACTATACTATGGCGTTTTTTTCGAGTTTTTGACGACATACTATACTATGGCGTTTTTTTGATTTACATACGACATACTATACTACGTTATCGCGTTTTTTGGCGACATACTATACTATGGCGTTTTTTTTTTTGACGACATACTATTATTGACGACATACTATACTATGGCGTTTTTTCGCGTTTTTTGACGACATACTATACTATTTTTTTTTTGATGGCGTTTTTGAGCGTTTTTTGACGACATACTATACTATGGCGTTTTTTTCGATTTTTTTGACGACATACTATACTATGGCGTTTTTTCGTTTTTTTGACGACATACTATACTATGGCGTTTTTTTCGATTTTTTGACGACATACTATACTATGGCGTTTTTTCGTTTTTTTGACGACATACTATACTATGGCGTTTTTTCGATTTTTTGACGACATACTATACTATGGTGTTTTTTTTGATACTATTTTTACATATTATACTATACTATGGTTTTTTTTTTCGATTTTTTTGACGACATACTATACTATGGCGTTTTTTTCGATTTTTGGCGACATACTATACTATGGCGTTTTTTTTTGTTTATGGCGACATACTATACTATGGCGTTTTTTTTCGCGTTTTTTTGACGACATACTATACTATGGCGTTTTTTCGCGTTTTTGACGACATACTATACTATGGTTTTTTTTCGATTTTTGACGACATACTATACTATGGCGTTTTTTGATTTTTTGGCGACATACTATACTATGCGTTTTTTTTCGATTTTTGGCGACATACTATACTATGGCGTTTTTGGCTTTTTTTGGCGACATACTATACTATGGTGTTTTTTTCGGTTTTTGGCGACATACTATACTATGGCGCTTTTTTTCGATTTTTTGGCGACATACTATACTATGGCGTTTTTTTTTGACGACATACTATACTATACTATGGTTTTTTGGCGACATACTATTTTTTGATTTACATACATACTATACTATGGCGCGTTTTTTCGATTTTTTGACGACATACTATACTATGGCGTTTTTTCGAGGTTTTGACGACATACTATACTATGGTTTTTTTCGATTTTTGGCGACATACTATACTATGGCGTTTTTTCGATTTTTGACGACATACTATACTATGGCGTTTTTTCGATTTTTGACGACATACTATACTATGGCGTTTTTTTCGATTTTTGGCGACATACTATACTATGGCGTTTTTTCGATTTTTGACGACATACTATACTATGGCGTTTTTTCGATTTTTTTGGCGACATACTATACTATGGCGTTTTTTTTTTTTATACTATACATACTATTTATGGCGACATACTTTATGGCGTTTTTTGACGACATACTATACTATATGGCGTTTTTTTCGATTTTTGACGACATACTATACTATGGCGTTTTTTCGATTTTTTGACGACATACTATACTATGGCTGCTTTTTTTCGTTTTTTGACGACATACTATACTATGGCGTTTTTTTGATTTTTTGATACATACTATACTATGGCGTTTTTTCGATTTTTTTGACATACTATACTATGTTTTTTTGATTTTGGCGACATACTATACTATGGCGTTTTTTTGACGACATACTATACTATGGCGTTTTTTTTTTTGGCGACATACTATACTATGGCGTTTTTTTCGATTTTTACGGCGACATACTATACTATGGCGTTTTTTTTTTTCGTTTTTTTTGACGACATACTATACTATGTTTTTTCGATTTTTTGAGCGACATACTATACTATGGCGTTTTTTTGATTTTTTGACGACATACTATACTATGCGTTTTTTTTTTGATTTAACATACATACTATACTATGCGTTTTTTTCGATTTTTGACGACATACTATACTATGGCGACATACTTTTTTTGCGTTTTTTTGACGACATACTATACTATGGTTTTTTTTTTTTGGCGACATACTATACTATGGCGTTTTTTTGATTTTTTTACTACATACTATACTATGCGTTTTTTTCGATTTTTTGCGACATACTATACTATGACGTTTTTTTGACGACATACTATACTATGGCGTTTTTTCGAGTTTTTGACGACATACTATACTATGGCGTTTTTTTCGATTTTTTGACGACATACTATACTATGGCGTTTTTTTGACGACATACTATACTATGGCGTTTTTTCGATTTTTTGACGACATACTATACTATGGCGTTTTTTTTTTTTTTGACGACATACTATACTATATTGTTTTTTCGAGTTTTTTGACGACATACTATACTATGGCGTTTTTTTCGATTTTTTGACGACATACTATACTATGGCGTTTTTTGATTTTTTGACGACATACTATACTATGGCGTTTTTTTCGATTTTGGCGACATACTATACTATGGCGCTTTTTTGATTTTTGACGACATACTATACTATGGCGTTTTTTTTCGATTTTTGACGACATACTATACTATGACGTTTTTTTGACGACATACTATACTATGGCGTTTTTTTCGATTTTTTGACGACATACTATACTATGACGTTTTTTTGACGACATACTATACTATGGCGTTTTTTTTTTCGATACTATTTGGATTTTTTTGACATACTATACTATGGCGTTTTTTTGATTTTTGACGACATACTATACTATGCGTTTTTTTTTTTTTTGACGACATACTATACTATGGCGTTTTTTTTTTGACGACATACTATACTATGGCGTTTTTTCGATTTTTTGACGACATACTATACTATACTATGACGTTTTTTACTATGGCGACGACATACTATACTATGGCGTTTTTTTGATTTTTGATCTACATACTATACTATGCGTTTTTTTTTTTTTTGGCGACATACTATACTATGGCGTTTTTTTCGATTTTTGGCGACATACTATACTATGGCGCTTTTTGACATATATACTATTATGGCGACATACTATACTATGGCGTTTTTTGACGACATACTATACTATGGCGTTTTTTTCGATTTTTTGACGACATACTATACTATGGCGTTTTTTCGATTTTTTGACGACATACTATACTATGGCGTTTTTTTGACGACATACTATACTATGGCGTTTTTTTCGATTTTTTGACGACATACTATACTATGGCGTTTTTTTTTTCGATTTTTGACGACATACTATACTATGGCGTTTTTTTGATTTTTTGACGACATACTATACTATGGCGTTTTTTTCGATTTTTTGACGACATACTATACTATGGCGTTTTTTTTGACGACATACTATACTATGGCGATTTTTTTTTTGACGACATACTATACTATGGCGTTTTTTTTCGATTTTTGACGACATACTATACTATGGCGTTTTTTCGATTTTTGACGACATACTATACTATGGCGCTTTTTTTTGATTTACTATACTATACTATACTATTTTTTTCGTTTTTTTGACGACATACTATACTATGGTTTTTTTTTCGATTTTTGACGACATACTATACTATGACGTTTTTTTGACGACATACTATACTATGGCGTTTTTTTTCGATTTTTACGGCGACATACTATACTATGGCGTTTTTTGACGACATACTATACTATGGCGCTTTTTTTTTTTTGACTACATACTATACATACTATACTATGGCGATTTTTGGCGACATACTATACTATGGCGTTTTTTCGATTTTTGACGACATACTATACTATGGCGCTTTTTTCATTTTTTTCGACATACTATACTATGGCGTTTTACTATACTACTATACTATGGCGTTTTTTTCGATTTTTTGACGACATACTATACTATGGCTTTTTTTGGCGACATACTATACTATTATTTTGACGACATTTTATACTACATACTATACTTTTTCGATTTTTTTGACGACATACTATACTATGGCGTTTTTTTTTTTGACGACATACTATACTATGGCGTTTTTTTTTTTTTGACGACGACATACTATACTATGGCGTTTTTTGATTTTTGACGACATACTATACTATGGCGTTTTTTTTCGATTTTGGCGACATACTATACTATGGCGTTTTTTTCGATTTTTTGACGACATACTATACTATGGTTTTTTTGCTTACGGCGACATACTTTTTTTTTTTTTTTTTGACGACATACTATACTATATGGCGCTTTTTTCGATTTTTGGCGACATACTATACTATTTTTATGGACGCTTTTTTTTTGATTTTTTGACGACATACTATACTATAGCGTTTTTTGGCGACATACTACTATACTATGGCGTTTTTTTGATTTTTGACATACTATACTATGCGTTTTTTGATTTTTGCGACATACTATACTATGGCGTTTTTTCGATTTTGGCGACATACTATACTATTTTTTGACGTTTTTTACGACATACTATACTATCGCTTTTTTTCGATTTTTTGACGACATACTATACTATATTTTTTTTTTGATTTTTTGATCTACATACTATACTATGGCGTTTTTTTTTTTTGATACGACATACTATACTATGGCGTTTTTTTCGTTTTTTTGACGACATACTATACTATGGCGTTTTTTCGATTTTTTGACGACATACTATACTATGGCGCGTTTTTTTTGATTTTTGACGACATACTATACTATGGCGTTTTTTTGACGACATTTTTTGTTTTTACATTTTATACTATATACTATGGTGTTTTTTCGATTTTTTGGCGACATACTATACTATGGCGTTTTTTTTATTTTTTGGCGACATACTATACTATGGCTTTTTTTCGACACGACATACTATACTATGGCGTTTTTTTCGATTTTTTTGACGACATACTATACTATGGTTTTTTTTTTCGATTTTTTGCGACATACTATACTATGGCGCTTTTTTTCGATTTTTTGGCGACATACTATACTATGGCGTTTTTTTTTCGATTTTTTGACGACATACTATACTATGGCGTTTTTTTGACGACATACTATACTATGACGTTTTTTTGACGACATACTATACTATGGTGTTTTTTCGATTTTTTTGACGACATACTATACTATGGCGTTTTTTTTGATTTTTTTTTGACATACTATACTATACTATGGCGTTTTTTGATCTACACGACATACTATATGGCTTTTTCGATTTTTTGACGACATACTATACTATGCGTTTTTTTCGATTTTTTTGCGACATACTATACTATATACTTTGGCGATTTTTTGACGACATACTATACTATGGCGTTTTTTTCGATTTTTGACGACATACTATACTATGGCGTTTTTTGATTTTTGGCGACATACTATACTATACGTTTTTTTTTTTTTGATACATACTATACTATGGTTTTTTTTTTTTGACATACATACTATACTATGGCGATCGCGACATACTATACTATGGCGTTTTTTTCGATTTTTTTTGACGACATACTATACTATGGTGTTTTTTCGATTTTTTGACGACATACTATACTATGGCGTTTTTTTCGATTTTTTGACGACATACTATACTATGACGTTTTTTTTTCGCGTTTTTTGACGACATACTATACTATGGCGTTTTTTTCGATTTTTTGACGACATACTATACTATGGTGTTTTTTTTTTGAGCGTTTTTGATACTTATACTATACTATGGCGTTTTTTCGATTTTTTGATCTACATACTATACTATGGCGTTTTTTGATTTTTTGACGACATACTATACTATATGGTTTTTTTCGATTTTTGGCGACATACTATACTATGGCGTTTTTTTCGATTTTTGACGACATACTATACTATGGCGTTTTTTCGTTTTTTGACGACATACTATACTATGGTTTTTTTTTTTTTTTGACGACATACTATACTATGGCGTTTTTTTTTTTTCTATACTATGGCGTTTTTTGATTTTACATACTATACTATACTATTTTTTGGATTTTTGGCGACATACTATACTATATGCGTTTTTTCGTTTTTTTGACGACATACTATACTATACTATGCGTTTTGACGACATACTATACTATCAGCGTTTTTTGACATACTATACTATATATGTTTTTTTCGTTTTTTGACGACATACTATACTATGGCGTTTTTTGAGATTTTTTGGCGACATACTATACTATGGCGTTTTTTTTTTCGATTTTTTTGACTACATACTATACTATGGCGCTTTTTTTCGTTTTTTTGACGACATACTATACTATGGCGTTTTTTTTGGCGACATACTATACTATTGCGTTTTTACATACTATACTATGACATTTTTACTGATTTTTGACGACATACTATACTATGGCGAGCCACAGCGACATACTATACTATATGCTTTTTTTTGATTTTTTTGACGACATACTATACTATGGCGTTTTTTTTTCAATTTTTTGACGACATACTATACTATGGTGTTTTTTTCGATTTTTTTGACGACATACTATACTATGGCGTTTTTTTGTTTTTTTGACGACATACTATACTATGGCGTTTTTTCGATTTTTGACGACATACTATACTATGACGTTTTTTCGAGTTTTTGACGACATACTATACTATGGCGTTTTTTTCGATTTTTTGACGACATACTATACTATGGTTTTTTTGATGCTATTTATACGTTTTTTGACGACATACTATACTATGGCGTTTTTTTTACGATACTATTTTTGACGACATACTATACTATGACGTTTTTTTGACGACATACTATACTATGGCGTTTTTTTCGATTTTTGACGACATACTATACTATGGCTATTTTTTTGATTTTTGAGCGACATACTATACTATGGCGTTTTTTTCGATTTTTTGACACGACATACTATACTATGGCGTTTTTTCGATTTTTTGACATACATACTATACTATACTATGGCGACATTTTTTCGCGTTTTTTTGACGACATACTATACTATGGCTTTTTTTTTTTTTGATTTTTGACGACATACTATACTATGGCGTTTTTTTTCGATTTTTTGACGACATACTATACTATATGTTTTTTCGAGTTTTTTGATCTACATATACTATACTATGGCGTTTTTTTTTACAGCGACATACTATATACTACTATGCTTTTTTTCGATTTTTTTTGACGACATACTATACTATGGCGCTTTTTTTTTTTTGACTACATACTATACTATGATGCTTTTTTTTTTTTTTGACGACTATACTATACTATGGCGCTTTTTTTTGATTTTTTGACGACATACTATATACTATGGCGTTTTTTGAGTTTTTTGACGACATACTATACTATGGCTTTTTTTTGCGTTTTTTGACGACATACTATACTATGGCGTTTTTTCGATTTTTTTGACGACATACTATACTATGGCGTTTTTTTGATTTTTTTTGACGACATACTATACTATGGCGTTTTTTTCGATTTTGGCGACATATACTATACTATGGCGCATTTTTTCGCGTTTTTTTTGGCGACATACTATACTATGGCGTTTTTTTCGATTTTTGACGACATACTATACTATGGCGTTTTTTCGACATACGACATTTTGGCGACATTTTATACTATGGCGACATTTTTTTTTGGCGTTTTTGACGACATACTATACTATGGTTTTTTTTTTGAGTTTTTGACGACATACTATACTATATGCTTTTTTTTTGATTTTTGACGACATACTATACTATGGCGTTTTTTCGATTTTTTTTGACGACATATACTATACTATGGCGTTTTTTGATTTTTTGACGACATACTATACTATACTATGGCGTTTTTTTGATTTTTTGTCTTACATACTATACTATGGCGTTTTTTCGATTTTTGACGACATACTATACTATGGCGTTTTTTTCGATTTTTGGCGACATACTATACTATGGCGTTTTTTGATTTTTGACGACATACTATACTATGGCGTTTTTTTTTCGATTTTTTGGCGACATACTATACTATGGTGTTTTTTTTTTTGACGATTATACTATACTATTTTTTTTTTGGATTTTTACGACATACTATATGGCTTTTTTTCGTTTTTTGACGACATACTATACTATGGCGTTTTTTTGTTTTTTGACGACATACTATACTATGGCGCTTTTTTCGATTTTTTGACGACATACTATACTATGGTTTTTTTTTTTTTGGCGACATACTATACTATGGCGTTTTTGATTTTTTTGACGACATACTATACTATGACGTTTTTTATTTTTTGACGACATACTATACTATGGCGTTTTTTTGATTTTTGAGCGACATACTATACTATGGCGTTTTTTTTTTTTGACATACTATACTATGGCGTTTTTTTTTTTTGACGACATACTATACTATGGTTTTTTTTTTTGACGACATACTATACTATGGCGTTTTTTTTGACGACATACTATACTATGGCGTTTTTTTCGATTTTTGACGACATACTATACTATGGTTTTTTTTTTTTGGCGTTTTTTTTACGACTATACTATGGTGTGGATTTTTTGACGACATACTATACTATGGCGTTTTTCGATTTTTGACATACTATACTATGGCGTTTTTTTTTTTTGACGACTATATACTATACTATGGCTATTTTTTCGTTTTTGACGACATACTATACTATGGCGTTTTTTTGACTTTTTACTATACTATGGCGACATACTATACTATGGCGTTTTTTTTCGATTTTTGACGACATACTATACTATGGTTTTTTTTTAATTTTTGACGACATACTATACTATGGCGTTTTTTTGACGACATACTATACTATACTGTGGCGTTTTTTGACGACATACTATACTATGGCGTTTTTTTATGATATGACTATACTATATATGCGTTTTTTTCGAGTGACGACATACTATACTATGGCGTTTTTTTTAGTTCATGGCGACATACTATACTATGGCGTTTTTTGGAGTTTTGATACGATATACTATACTATACGACATACTATAGTATTTTCCAAATTTTTGACGACATACTATACTATGGCTTCCAAAAATTTTGAAAAAGCGACATACTATAGTATGACCTCCGAAAATTGTAAAAACGACATACTATAGTATGACCTCCGAAAATCTTGAAAACGACGACATACTATGGCGTTTTTTGACCTCCAAAAATCGTGAAAAAGCGACATACTATAGTATGACTTTGAAAATCGTGAAAAAACTACATGCTATAGTATGACCTTTAGGCTATCATACGACATACATACTATAGTATTTTCGAAAATTTTTGAAAAACGATATACTATACTATGGCGTTTCGTAAAAATGACATACTATAGTATGACCTCAAAAAACGTGAAAAAGCGACATACTATAGTATGACCTCCAAAAATCGTAAAACGACATACTATACTATGGCGACCTATTTTTGATGACATACTATAATATATCGTCGAAAAATCGTAAAAGCGACATACTATAGTATGACCTCCGAAAATCGTAAAAAAACGACATACTATAGTATGACCTCCGAAAATCGTAAAAAACGACATACTATAGTATGACCTCCGAAAATCGTAAAAAATGACATACTATAGTATGACCTCTAAAAATAAGTAAAAACGACATACTATAGTATGACCTCAAAAATCGTAAAAACTGACATACTATAGTATGACCTCCAAAAATCGTGAAAAATGACATACTATATAGTATGACCTCTAAAAATCGTAAAAACGACATACTATAGTATGACCTCCAAAATCGTAAAAATGACATACTATAGTATGACCTCTAAAAAATCGTAAAAAAATGACATACTATAGTATGACCTCCAAAAATCGTAAAAAATGACATACTATAGTATGACCTCCAAAAATCGTAAAAAATGACATACTATAGTATGACCTCCGAAAATCGTAAAAAATGACATACTATAGTATGACTCTAAAAAATCGTAAAAAAATGACATACTATAGTATGACCTCTAAAATATCGTAAAAAACGACATACTATAGTATGACCTCCGAAAATCGTAAAAAATGACATACTATAGTATGACCTCCGAAAATCGTAAAAAACGACATACTATAGTATGACCTCTAAAATATCGTAAAAAAAACGACATACTATAGTATGACCTCCAAAAATCAAAAAATGACATACTATAGTATGACCTCCGAAAATCGTAAAAAATGACATACTATAGTATGACCTCTAAAATATCGTAAAAAACGACATACTATAGTATGACCTCCAAAAATCGTAAAAAAACATACTATAGTATGACCTCTAAAATACATACTATAGTATGACCTCCTAAAAATCGTAAAAAACGACATACTATAGTATGACCTCTAAAATATCGTAAAAAAAACGACATACTATAGTATGACCTCTAAAATATCGTAAAAAACGACATACTATAGTATGACCTCCGAAAATCGTGAAAAAACACATACTATAGTATGACCTCTAAAATATCGTAAAAAAACGACATACTATAGTATGACTTCCAAAAATCGTAAAAAAACGACATACTATAGTATGACCTCTAAAATATCGTAAAAAACGACATACTATAGTATGACCTCCGAAAATCGTGAAAAAACGACATACTATAGTATGACCTACTAAAATATCGTCGAAAAAACGACATACTATAGTATGACCTCTAAAATATCGTAAAAACGACATGCTATAGTATGACCTCCGAAAATCGTGAAAAAACGACATGTTATAGTTTGACCGCTAAAATATAAAAAAAACGACATACTATAGTATGACCTCTAAAATATCGTAAAAAACGACATGCTATAGTATGACCTCCGAAAATCGTAAAAAATGACATACTATAGTATGACCTCTAAAATATCGTAAAAAACAACATACTATAGTATGACCTCCTAAAATCGTAAAAACGATGCTATAGTATGACCTCCGAAATATGTAAAAACAACATACTATAGTTTATGACCTCTAAAAATCGAAAAAAAAACATACTATAGTATGACCTCTAAAAATCGTAAAAAATGACATACTATAGTATGACCTCCAAAAATCGTAAAAAATGACATACTATAGTATGACCTCCGAAAATCGTAAAAAATGACATACTATAGTATGACCTCCGAAAATCGTAAAAAACCAACATACTATAGTATGACCTCCGAAAATCGTAAAAAACCAACATACTATAGTATGACTTGAAAATCGTGAAAAAAACTACATACTATAGTATGACCTCTAAAATATCGTAAAAAAAACGACATACTATAGTATGACTTCTAAAAATCGTGAAAAAACGACATACTATAGTATGACTCTAAAAAATCGAAAAAAGCGACATACTATAGTATGACCTCTAAAAATATGAAAAAACGACATACTATAGTATGACCTCTAAAAATCGTAAAAACGATATACTATAGTATGACCTCTAAAAATCGTAAATAAAGACATACTATAGTATGACCTCTGAAATATAAAAAACGACATACTATAGTATGACCTCTAAAATATGAAAAAAACAACATACTATAGTATGACCTCCGAAAATCGTGAAAAAACGACGTCATAGTTTTACCGTCGAAATATGTAAAAAACAACATACTATAGTTTAAACACCGAAAATCGTAAAAAAACGACATACTATAGTATGACCGCCAAAAATCGTAAAAAACGACATACTATAGTATGACCCCCGAAAATCGTAAAAAACGACATACTATAGTATGACCTCCAAAAATCGTAAAAAACGACATACTATAGTATGACCTCCGAAAATCGTAAAAAATGGCATACTGTAGTATGGCTTCCGAAAATCGTAAAAAATGGCATACTGTAGTATGACCTCTAAAATATCGTAAAAAAAACTACATACTATAGTATGACCTCTAAAATATCGTGAAAAAAACGACATACTATAGTATGACCTCTAAAATATCGTAAAAAAAACGACATACTATAGTATGACCTCTAAAATATCGTAAAAAACGACATACTATAGTATGACCTCTAAAATATCGTAAAAAAACGATATACTATAGTATGACCTCTAAAATATCGTAAAAAATGACATACTATAGTATGACCTCTAAAATATCGTAAAAACGACATACTATAGTATGACCTCCGACTTGTTCGTGTTCCATCATCATCAACTACTTACAGACGTTAAACAAATGAAAACTTCTCTTTTTGTCTTTCGACATTTTGTTGTAAAGTTAAAGTTTCGGTTTGAAGAACCGGATGTTGTCGGTTCAACCTCTGAACCAAAACCTTCAGTACTGAACCAGACATGTTGTTGTTTGTGACAAACACACGAGACGTCGTCAAACTTACAGAAGAAGAATTTTATTCAGCGTCGATACCGTAAATATACAAAAACTCAAAAGGACTCGACATGCGACCGAAGGTCAAACCGGAGCCTTAATCGTTTAAATTAACACGAGTTGAGATCAAACGAGCTGCACGACGAACAAAATATACAAACGTCCTCCAGTTTCACCCTCGTTTGTCCTGGTTTCTATCACATGCTGATACAGAACATCACAGTTGATTCACAGAATTTTATTTTATTATTTTAAATATATATATATTTAAATGAATCTTAAGCAGATATAATCTCATGTTGCTTATTAGCACAGACAGTCAAAGGCCCAGACGGATTTTTATTCATTTATATGTTTTTATTTTTAAATTTAAATAAATTAAAACGAAGAAAAAGAAAAGATCCCAGATCAGATGTAAAACTTTAAATTTCATTTACGTCAACAAACAAACAAACAAACAACCAAGTGAGAAAAAACAGACATTTTATTTAAAAAAAAAAAAAAAATGAAATCAGTTAAAATAATATTAAATTTAAGGCTCCATGTATCTGATTGTTCTCAAATTATATTGTAATATTTTATCGTTAAATCCAGTCAGTCTGGTTCTAATTTATTTATTTTATTTCTATTTATTTTATTTTATTTAACCTCGTCATGCGTGTGAAGAGTTAAAGTTCATCCTGAGTAACAACCGAGTTTAAAAAAAAAAAAAAAAAAACAAAACATGCAGCTTTTATTTATTTACACTTTAGCGTTTGTCATTTTCTTACTTTATTTATTTTTATTTTATCTCATTTTATTTATCGTTTGACACCAAACGGCAGCGTCGATGTCGGAAATAAATAAAAATTTAAAAAATAAAATAATAAAAAAAAAAAAGAATCGTTCCAGTAGTTTCGCAGCAGATTAAAGATTAAAAATAAAAATAAATAAAGTGCAATTTGACTATCAAACATAAGCCGGAGGCAGGAAATATTGCATAACCAGTAATTTATTTAATTTATACGATTTAATTTTACTAAAATATACCTGAAGAGCTCCTTTAAATTTATCGTATGAATGCGCAGCATCCATCTCTCCACCGGGGGGCGCTGTCTGCTGAGAACGTTGTTCTGACAATAAATTAATAAATATGTTGCTTTTTAAACAGGAAGTAGTGATTAGGTCGATATCAAGTTACACACATGACGATGGTGATGATGATGATGATGATGATGATGATGAAGGCAGGACTCGTTACAGACGCAAACGTTCATTTAATTGGCCACACACACACACACACACACACACACACACTAACTCACACATAAATATGAGTGGAGCTGGTTGAGTTTCCCAGAGCCGGAGGTGAAGTTTCGTCACGTGATCGAGCCGCGTTCGTGTTTGTCGAGAGTTCGAACGCGGCGCCGAAGAGGAGGAAGAGGAGGAAGGGGTCAGATCTGCTCCTTGAAGGCCGTTTGCGCCGTCCTGGTGGCGGCGTTGGCGGCGGCGTTGGCGGCCGCCGTCTGCACCGTCTTGTTGGACATGACGCCCGTGGCGAACTCCTGCTGGGCCTTCTCGAAGCTGGCGCCGGTGGTTCGGTACATCGCGTGGACCTGATGAAGACGAGAGGAAGCGTCAGTTAATGATCCTAACGACAACATCAGAGGCTGGATGTTTGAAGAGCTAGTGATGCTAAACGTTAGCGATAGCAAGAGTTAGCAGCGTTACACGTTAGTGATGCTAAAAACTAGCAACAATAAACGTTAGTGATGCCAAGAGCTAGCAATGTTACTTGTTACCGTCATTAATCATTAGCGCTGCTAAATGCTAGTGATGCTAAATATTAGCAATGCCACAAGTTAGCAACGTTGAGTGTTACAGCATTAAACTCAGCAACTAACCTTTAAAAGTCTGACGTTTGAAGAGCTAGCCACGCTAAATGTTAGCAACATTAAACATTAGCGATGATACACGTTAACGATGCTAAGCTCCAGCAATGCTACATGTTGGCGATGTTAAGTGTGACAACGTTTAATGTTAGCAGCAGTGAAATTAACTGTTACCAACATTAAACATTAACGATGCTAAACGCTAGTGATGCTAAACGCTAGTGATGCTAAATGTTGGCAATGTTAAGTGGGACCGATGTTAAACATTAGCGGCATTAAACGATAGCAATGCTAAGCGCTAGCGATGCTGAATGTTACTGACATTAAACATTAGTGATGTTAAGCGCTAGCGAGGCTAAATGTTAGCAATGTTAAGTGTTACTGGAACTAAGTGTTGGCGATCTTAAGTCTTACCGACATCCGTTAGCAACATGAAACGTTTGGGATGCTACGCACAAGTGATGCTAAGTGTTACCGAAATTAAATGTTAGCGATGTTGAGCCCTAATATTGTTGAGTCTTACTGATATACACGTTAGGGACGTTAAACGTTAGCGAAATTAAGTGCTAGCGATGCTAAACATTAGTGATACTAAATGTTTGCAATATCAAGTGTTACCGACACTAAACACTAACAACATTAAACACTAGCAATGCTAAAAGTTAATGATGCTAAGTGCTAGCGATGCTAAATGTTAAAGTTAACTCAGAACTCTGTTTAAAACTCTGACGTTTTAACAGGTTTTTGTTTCAGTTTCAGTTTCTACAAACTCCCCGTGTCTGATCCAGATGTTACCCGGTACCGGGGAGGTCTGCTGCTGATTTCAGCTCCACCATGAAAACCAGCGTGTTGCCATGGTGACGTTTACACGCCGGTTTAGTAACAGTCTCCTCAACTGTAGCTGCTATAGGTAGTCACCAGTCAAAGACCTCAGGAAAATCCACAACCATTGGTTGAATTAGTGTTAATAGTTGTGATTGTAACGTCATTAAATCCTGGAGGATCCGATCAACCAGTAACAAGATTGTTTTCATGTGTTTTCACATCTAAACGTCTCTACTTCCTGTTTCCTCCTCAACAATAAACGTCTGTAAATCACGGTGAGAAGCAGCAGCTACATCCGGTGCATCCCAGTGTGAACACTACAGGTCTCAGACCAGTTGTGTCGTGTTATGACCTATTGACCTTTTTGAACATGATGAGCGACATGGCGGCCAGCGAGGTGAAGAGAGCGGCGATGAGGATCATGATGATGCCGACCGGGATGCTGCGATTCAGTCCGGTCAGAGCCGAGATCCACCCGCTGGAAGAACAACAACACGGTTTGTTAAAAGACGCTCGCTGTCGTTTTCTACAGGTGAATTTCAAAATAAAACGCGAGGGTGTGGTCACCTGGCGCCCCAACCGGTGATGCCGATACTCTGCATGACGTAGACGCCGACCTGACAGACGTACACGAAGAAGAAGACGAAAAATCTGAAGGAGCTGTCGCTTCTGGAGGAAGAGAGAGAAATAAATCCAGGATTAATAATCTGCTTTTATTAACGTTTCTAATATTCACGTCGGCTGGTTTTTGTTTTTTTTTACCTGAACGCCGAGTAGAGCGGCCGGTACCAGCAGACGAAGGAACAGGGAGTGAAGAGCAGCAGCCACAAGATCGACAAACCGAAGTCGACGCCACGAGACGCGTCCACGCAGAACCACGACAAACACCCGATCAGGTTGGCGAACAGCGTCCCCGTGTGGACTGAAAACACCACAGAGAAACACTGTCACCGAAACTTACGTGAAAAGAAAACATAAATAATGAGAGATAAAAGTCGGAAAACGTACGAGAAAAAAATGTCACAAGTTTCCGAGAATAAAAGTCGTAAATTCACCAAAATAAAAAGTTGAAAATTTGGTAAATTCACATGAATAAAAGTAGTAAATTTCCGAGAATAAAAGTTGTAAATTTAAACGAGTAAAGTTGTAATTTTAACAGAATTAAAAGTTGAAAATTTCAAAGAAAAAAAGTTGTAAATTTACATGAATAAAAGAAGTAAATTTACCAGAAAAAAATTTACATGAATAAAGTTGTGAATTTACCAAGAATAAAGTTGTGAATTTACAAAAATAAAAGTCGTACACTTTTAATTAAGTCGTACATTTACGATAATAAAAGTTGTACAATTTATGTGAATAAAAGTCTGTTAGCATCTCCGCTAACGCAGCAGTGATTTGTATTGTTGTTTTTGTCGACTGACGTTAATCAAAGACTCTAACAGCAGAACATCGGTTCAACTTTAACTCTTGTTTTGTGGTTAGAACAAAACTTTATTCTAATATAATATAATAGAATAAAAGCTGCTCCAGCGTCAGAGACGTTCAGCAGCAGCTGGTTCATGTGTAGCATTCGTCTCCGTGTGGATTTTACACGTAACAGTGAAATATGACGTTAGCGTGAGAAAGTAGGAAACTCTCTGAATAAACGGTCACGTGTTTGTGTCACGTGACGTCGTCTTGAAACCTCTGACTCACACATCCAGAGGTAGTACATGATCTTGACCGTCTTCTGAAACTCCACGGGGATGTCGACCGTGATGTCGTGGTAGAAACAAGCGCTGACGGGGAACTTCTCAGGCAGCGGAGGCCAGTTGTTTTTCCTTCCTGGAACAGAGAAAAAACGATGGACGTGATTTAAAGGAGCAGTTCCACGTTTCTTCTTCGCTTTTCTCGCAGAGGATTTTACAGATAACGTCCACTTTGATGTTTATACGATGAACAAGAAGAGCCGAGATGTGAAGATTGTTGTGTCTCCATGTTTTAAACTGCTGGATAAACTTCATCATATTCTTCTGTTTTACTTTTACTTTCTACACTTAACTACATTTACTTACATTTACTGTCATAGATTACTGTAAATACTAGATACTGAAGACTTTTACTGTAGAATCACTAGATACTTTTAAGACTTTTACTGGAGAATCATTCTAGTGTACTTCTACTCTACTCTGTACTTCTACTCTACGTCTTGAACTTTACTCTAGTGTGTCTGTACTTCTACTCTAGTGTCTGTACTTCTACTCTAGTGTCTGTACTTCTACTCTAGTAACTCTACTTCTACTCTAGTGTCTGTACTTCTACTCTAGTGTCTGTACTTCTACTCTAGTGTCTGTACTTCTACTCTAGCGTCTGTACTTCTACTCTAGTGTCTGTACTTCTACTCTGTCTGTACTTCTACTCTAGTGTCTGTACTTCTACTCTAGCGTCTCTACTTCTACTCTAGCGTCTGTACTTCTACTCTAGTGTCTGTACTTCTACTCTAGCGTCTCTACTTCTACTCTAGCGTCTGTACTTCTACTCTAGTGTCTGTACTTCTACTCTAGCGTCTCTACTTCTACTCTAGTGTCTGTACTTCTACTCTAGCGTCTCTACTTCTACTCTAGTGTCTGTACTTCTACTCTAGTGTCTGTACTTCTACTCTAGCGTCTGTACTTCTACTCTAGCGTCTGTACTTCTACTCTAGTAACTCTACTTCTACTCTAGTGTCTGTACTTCACTCTAGTGTCTGTACTTTACTCTAGTGTCTGTACTTCTACTCTAGCGTCTGTACTTCTACTCTAGTCTGTACTTCTACTCTGTCTGTACTTCTACTCTAGCTGTCTGTACTTTACTCTAGTCTGTACTTCTACTCTAGTGTCTCTAGTCTACTTCTACTCTAGTGTCTGTACTTCTACTCTAGCGTCTCTACTTTACTCTAGTGTCTGTACTTCTACTCTAGCGTCTGCACTTCTACTCTAGTGTCTGTACTTCTACTCTAGCTGTCTGTACTTCTACTCTAGCGTCTGTACTTCTACTCTAGCTGTCTGTACTTCTACTCTAGCTGTCTGTACTTCTACTCTAGTGTCTGTACTTCTACTCTAGCGTCTGTACTTCTACTCTAGTGTCTGTACTTCTACTCTAAGCGTGTACTTCTACTCTAGTGTCTGTACTTCTACTCTAGTGTCTGTACTTCTACTCTAGTGTCTGTACTTCTACTCTAGTGTCTGTACTTCTACTCTAGTGTCTGTACTTCTACTCTAGTGTCTGTACTTCTACTCTAGTGTCTGTACTTCTACTCTAGTGTCTGTACTTCTACTCTAGCGTCTCTACTTCTACTCTAGTGTCTGTACTTCTACTCTAGCGTCTGTACTTCTACTCTAGCGTCTGTACTTCTACTCTAGTGTCTGTACTTCTACTCTAGCGTCTCTACTTCTACTCTAGTGTCTGTACTTCTACTCTAGTATTTCTACTTCTACTCTAGTATTTCTACTTCTACTCTAGTATTTCTACTTCTACTCTAGTATTTCTACTTCTACTCTAGTATTTCTACTTCTACCAACCCCATGTCTCTGACCAGTCAGTGATCAGTCTGTTCACGTCATGTTTCAGCGTCGACTCACTTCACTTGTTACGTCGACGGAGCACGAACTAAAAATATTAGCGAGGCACCGAAACAACTCGGCCGAAACGTTGTGATGACGCGAGCAACGACCGCGGCGGCTGCTCCGACATGTCACATCGCGTAATTTCTTTCGGTGTTTGGAGAATTTCCCATTCGGTGCATCTCTGAACAACGGTCCCAGACGCTAGAAGGGTCTGATACGATCTACATTCTGCCGCCGTCGTCTCTCTGACCTCCTGAGGCGCTGAGCGACTGCATCTCTCTCTCCCGCCGGTCGAGCTCCGCCGCCTTCCTCTCCAGCTCGTCCTGTCGCCTCAGCAGCTCGGCGGCCGCTCTCGTCTGCTCCTGAAGAGGAACCAAAGAGCGTCAACGGCAAAATCCGGAGACGGTTGTTTATATTTAGCATGACGTATAGCAGGTAGATGTGTCGGTGACACCTGTGTCTGAGGCTGAGAATAGGCCGGAGGCTCCTCTGTTGGTTTCATGATGGCTGGTTGTGCGTTGGTGGTGGGTGCAGCAGTCTTGGGCGTCATCCCTGCAGGCGTCTGTGGAGGAAACATATATGTATTTATATAAATATGTTTTAGTTTTTCCAGAAATGAGGACGTAACATCGAGTTTGACCGTCTTTTGTTTACACAGCCAAATAGTTAACAATGAAAGTAAATGGGGCAGTCAGCCAAACATATCTAAATTGTAATTTTTTAACCACTAATAAAGCTCAAAATATCACTTCACTTCAGCAGTAGCATGAATAGGGTCCCTACACATAAACTGAAGTACTGATAACTTAGTAAGTGAACCCAGAATTTATTAAAAACACTGTTTTACCAGACTTACCCAACATCTTGTTTTTATAACAACTGGTGATGAAGGATGTTCCACATCAGCAGATTCATCATTTTCTTGAACAACATGACGATGTGTCCGTGAAGAGCGAGAAAAATGATGAATCTGCTGATCTGAAACAACTTCAGTTTATGTGTAGGGACCCTATTCATGCTACTGCTGAAGTGAAGTGATATTTTGAGCTTTATTAGTGGTTAAAAAATGACAATTTAGATACGTTTGGCTGGCTGCCCCATTTACTTTCATTGTTAGCTATTTGGTTGTGAAAACAAAAGACGGTCAAACTCGATATTACTTCAACCAACGTTAAATATCTTGAGAGGGAGTTTGACTCGTATCGGTGGATTAAACCGTCACTTTAAATCAAGCGTCTGAAACAACTTGGTGTCGTCAGCTGTTAAAGTCACATGATGCTAAAATGCTTCAGAATCGGAGTTTTCTAGAAAACGTTTAACGTGTTCGAGAGTCGACAGGGAGCAGTTTTGTTTCGGGTGTAGTTAATGAATAAGTTTAAAACGTTAAGTAAGTAAAACACTCACCGATTTGGCATCTGTGAAGGGATTATATTCCTCCAGTCCGGGAGGAACCGCCTGTCGAACCTGGGTCACCGCCGGATCCTGAGAAAACAAACAAACAAAAAAATAAACAAACGATAGACGTGTATTTTATTCTAAAGAAGAAGACGTGTAAAATAAAAGCCGCCGTCGTGTTTCTACGCTTCAAATCTCCACGTCAGAGTAGAAAAATAACAAAAAAACTGCTCCATTATCTGAAACGCAACAGGGCTATAATTCAATTTTCGCGGTTTAAACGTCTATAAAAAGACACCAGATCCACGACGAAGAGGAGGAGGCGGCGGGTCGTTGTTATTTCTGCTGAAGACGGAAATAAAACAAGGAAGCTTCTCGTTAAGTCGCCGTTTCAGATTTAAAACGACAACAAACACAAAAAAAAAAAAAAAAACGCCGTCTCTGCTGCTAGTTTTTTTTTTTTTTAAACACAGGAGACTTTTATTGTGAAGGAGGAAATAAAATCTTTCAGGATCTTTACCATCGAGATTAAAACATCCAGTATAAAGTTTTATCCTCCTCGCTGCCGTGTTGTCGTCGTATCTGTGACTCTTAAGTTTCTGGGAGCGTCTCTTTCCTCTAACACACACACACACACACACACACACACACACACACACACACACACACACACACACACACACACACACACACACACACACACACACACCAACTTGTCACCAGACCGGGCGCATTAATATTTCAGGGTATGTTGTGGTTAAAGTTTAATGCCACCCTACTGGAAAGCATATTCACACACACTCACACACTTTCCCAACTGATGCAACTGTTGCACGTTTAAAAATGAATCATTTCCTGTCGTTTAAAGCAACAAAAAAAACGGTCGTTTTTTTTGCGAGAACAGGTGCGATAATCTGGAAAATTAAAGGTGCAGATACGTTTTTTTTTTTTTTTTTTTAATAAATCAGGTCAAATCAGACCGAAGAATCATGAGTGTTGAAGTGCAGCCAAAAAAAAAAAAACAGATCCGAGCGCCACAAACACATGTCGTTGAGATGTCGGCGCCATATGATTTCATGAACTATTGAAGGAAGTCGCCCGGAGCTTCGCGTCTCCTACGGGCAAAAGAAGAAGAGGGAAAAACATGGCGGATCACTCGATCCAGCCCCGTCGTGTCAGTATGTTAATGGGGTTTCACATGAATTATTCACCGCACCGGTATTTTAGTGCGGTCAAACTGTGCCCGTCAGCGTCTTTCACCACCGTCAAACCCCGACGGAGACAGATGGAGATTTATTTTATTTATCTTTAGTGGGAATAACAACACTTTAAAGTGACGGTCCGGAGTAATTTAAACTCAAGGTTTCAGGTATTTTGTTTTCACGACAAAATAACTAACAATGAAAGTAAATGGGGCAGCCAGCCAAACGCCAAATGTCTTGTTTTCATAGCAACTAGCGGTGAAGGGTGTTCCAGATCAGCAGATTCATCACTTTTCTTTGCTCTTCACGGACACATTGGACTGTTGTTCGGGAAAATGATGAATCTGCTGATCTGGAACACCCTTCACCACTAGTTGTTATGGAAATAAGACATTTAGCGTTTCGCTGGCTGCCCCATTTACTTTCATTGTTAACTATCTTGTCGTGAAAACAAAATAAGGTCAAACTCGATATTACTTCAACCAACGTAAAATATCTCGACTCGTATTCATGGCGACTCAGTTTGGTTCCAGACACGTCATTTACCTCCTCGATGTACAAAAACCATCAGTAAACATTAACGGAGGACGTGGAGAAGATGCTGTACTTGTCGCTGGGTTAGCTTACGACGAGGTAGCTACGACGACGGATATCACTCTTGATGGTTGTTAAATAAAAATGGAGGTTGATTATTTCGTTGACGCTCCCTCTGACCAATCAGCGGCCGTCAGTCTGTTCACGTCACATTTTAGTGTCGAGTAGAGTAGATTCGAGTAGATGCTAATAGTTTGCTAATTTGATATCGCTACATGAAAAGCGTACGCCTCTTTTCCACCAGCAGCTACTCGACTTTACTCAGTTTCTAGTGTTTTCCACTTGGTGCTAGTTCCTGGTACCAGCTACTTTTTTTTAGTTCCTACCTGGTTGGTTCTAATCGGTTCCTCGACAGCATAGGAACTAAAAAAAGTAGCTGGTACCCGGAGCTAGCACCAAGAAGAAGACGGCGACGACTCAAATAGTTACTGATTAATTTCCTTTCGACTGACTAATCGGTTAGATGAGTCATAGCTCATAATATATCTGACCTGTCGCTCACAAACTGACTAATCTAAAATAAAAAAAAAAAAACATAAAGCTGATTAGTTGATACACTTGAATGGATGAGGTGAAGAAGGGAGGGAGGTGCTGATGACTGAGGACGCATATTTTCACCATGACAAGATGTTGTTAAGGTGGAAAAAAAAAACACAAGTCAGAGGCTGGATAATGAAAGTTAAAGACGGCGAGGACAATATGTTCTGCTGTCGTTTACTGCTGTAAACGTCATTATCAGCGTAGAAAACAGGAACAACATTTCAACAACACTTTTATCTACTCAGAAACAATCGTGTACATATTTCCTGTATAGGTATGTAAAAAAAAAAAAAAAAAGGAAGGATGACTAAATAAAGAGATAAATGATAATTACATGCTTTGTTTTTACAGTAAAACATTCATTAGAGGGGAATTATGCAGAAAAAATGATCTTACATGACATTATTTAATAATTTACACTATATTCTCATATAGTATCAACATATTTAACATTGATTACATTTTATTTATATGTATTTAGGCTAAAACTGCTAATTATTATCCAAAAATACATGTTTTATGATTAATAAATGTTATTATTTACTATTAGTTTCGGTCAAAACAGTGTTAACCAAAAGTATTAAGTTACATTAAACGGAAATATTCAAGTTAAGTATAAATTATTTGTTTATTTAAGCAAATACTTCCTGGTTTAGAGTTAAATGTACATGAAGCCATTAACCTTTGCTAGTTTTTGTCACTTTTAGTGGTTTAAAGTGAGTTTATAATAATGACATTTTAACAAAACTCGGTCAATAAGTGTTTTGATGTTACAGTAGTTTGACGACAGCGGTTTAATAAAGATTAATACATTTTTCGCTGAGTAAATAACCCGAGAAATTATATATATGTATATATACACATAACGCAGGAGCTAATGCTAATGCTAATGCTAATGCGGCTACCTCCGCTAGCTAACGTTACCTGAAACGGGTTGCTGAAGTCCGGGTCCGCGAACGGGTTGTTGTCAAATTCCGACATTCTCCTCAAGTCTGAGTCCTTATTTGTTCTTTTTTACGTTTTTTACGTATCGGAGCCAATGTTTTAAAACACCCGACGTTGAGTCTGCTAGCTGCTAGCTAGAAGAAACAAATAAAACTAACGAAACAAAACAAAAACAAACAGTCGTCTTCGCTTCCAACACGGTCGGAGGTGAAGTCAACCGGAGACCGTGTCCAGATCAAAGAGACAACCCTCCGTGACGTCACCTCTCCGAACTCCGGCGTTCTGTACCGTCGCCATCTTTGATTCGTGAGCGTCGCGGTTGACCATATATGGTTAAAAAGGCGGGACGACTACAGCAGCGAGCGAATGGCGAGCGTATCTACTTCGCTATGAATGCTGGGAAACCGGATACGCTTAACGTACCGGCAACTTAACCAAACAGCTGTTTGTGGTAGCGAACGGCTAACACACCATATTTGGTTAAAAGGGCAGGGCGACGGTAAAAGCGAACGAGGAGGGGGGCGTGTCTGTGTCGCTATGAATGATGGGAAACCGGCTGCCGGCAACTAAACTCAACTAAACAGCTGTTTGTGTAAGCAAACGGCTAATACACCATATTTGGTTAAAAGGGCGGGGCAACGGTAGAAGGGAGCGAACGGGTGGGCGTGTCTTTATCGCTATGAATGCCGGGAAACTGAGTACGCTTAACGAACCGGCACCTAAACTGAACTAAACAGCTGTTTATGTTAGCAAACGTAGCAAACGCAAATGTTAGTTAGCTTTTAGAAGGCAAGGGAAACTTTATATAGACGTCTAAGTGTTAAAGTATACTTTGTAGCTTTTTCCAAACATGTCCATATTTGGAAAAATATTACTTATATGAGAAATAAAGTTTAATTGTTATAGTAGCTTAAGTTTACACACGTAAATATGACTTGAAGGATCCATAATAAATGTATATAATGTATAAAACATGTTTTAAAGTCACTACAGCACAGTTTATATCATTAATGTAAATTCCAACAGTTTCAATTATTTCCCAAAACTGCACATTATTATTATTATCACCAGTATTAATAAAACAGGAAGTTCATACTTAAATAAAGGAGCCAAATGTGTTTTACATTATGATCTTTGGATGTTTCAAGTAAAAAACTTAGCTCCTTTAATACACAAACATAAATCTGCATTAATACTGACGAGATAGATAAATATAACATATATTAAAGTCTGTAATTTCAAAATGAGTCCACCAGGAGGTGCTGTGGATCAACATTCACTCATAGACGAGACAGGTAGAAGTATCTGCAGTCCTGTGTAAAAGTTACAGCCCTTCACATGTTTTGTTTTAGCAGTGCTGCAATATTAAGTCATCATGAGTCAGGGCCACTAGAGAACATGCTCCAGGTCTCCGGTGACCCTCTTTAATGTTCACTGAGGGGGAAATGACTTTATCAGTTAGTTCCTTGTGTTTGTTGGTCACTGAAGCTCTGCTGGGACAACAAATCTGGATCTGAATCCAGAATCATTAGGACATTTAATGTGTCTTAAACACTTTGTGCAACTCTATTTTCTTATTATATCTACATGAAGAAAGTGGGAGATAAATATGTCTGGTCTAGGTACATTTATGTATTAATGCGACAGTGGATAATACCGAGTACTGTACTGAAGTTATGAGACGCTGCAGCTGGACGTTGAGGTCACGTTGTTCCAGCAGCCTGCTGTGGACTCCAGGGCATTTCTGGACCAAGTACACATTTCATTCCTGTTCATAAAAGGAGGCAGGATACGGAGCGTGAGAGATTACATCCAGGGAAGTTACTGGAAGCGATCCAGGTCCAAGTTTTTTTCTGCAGCCACAAAAAAAAAAAAAAAAAAAAAAGGAAGAAGAAACCAAAGATGTCTATAAAATAACATAACATAACATAACATCCTGCGTCCTATATCTTTTAGCTGAGAAAGACTCGTATTTGTTTAAACACTGAAACAATGATGAATGGTCCTTGCGAGCGAGGAAGTGGGTTTGGTCTCGTCTTGTGTCGCTGTGAGTTCAGATACCGGGTCCCGGTGGATTTAAGTTCAGGCCTGAATGACTCAGACGTCTGACACCCGTCATCCTGCCCCAGGATCTATCTGCCTCTGTCCTGCCATTTTAGCTTGTATTTTAACTTGACTTCCTGGGAAACACATAAAAAAAGAAGAAGCCCATTAAGAATCCAGCTCAGTTGTTTACAAAAAAAAAAAGCAAGTAAACAGTTACCGGCATCTCTTGCGATCTAAAAAAAACCAGATATGGTGATTGTTTGTGACTGCTGCAAACACAGGAAGTGTTTAAAGTGTCTCTAGTGGGAGTGAATGTCTGTTTATTTTTTTTCTTAATGTCAAAAAAGATCAGTGTTGTTTATTTATCACCAGTCGGGGAGTTTTATTCTTAGTATAGAAACGCGTTGGCGGATGGAAACTACTAGAAAAGGTTATTAGTGTATTTATAAAAAACATGCTTACCGTCTGACTTACTGTAATGAAACTGAAGACATGCGGTTGATTTAACACAAAAACAATTTGCAGGAACTGCGGCGCATGTAGATTTTTTTTTTTTACAGTCGACAACCGACTGCTTCAGTCGCTGTTTCAACACATTAAATACGTATCCTAAAGTGTTGAGTTGAAAACGTTCCTCTGCTTCACCGCTACGCGTCAACAGAAGTCGCCACTAGTCGCCTCGTTAAAGACGACGACGCGAGTCTCCGTGACGACGACAAACAAACAAAGATAAAAACTGACGAAATGTTCGTTTACTTTAATCTAGAGTTTATCGTTAATAAAGAGTCCTGGTATCAGGTGAATGGAAAACGTTAGCAAAGTGACGACTAGCGACCGCTAAGCTAACGCTAACGTCAACGAACGTTATTGATTAGCGGTTAGTTAGCGATAAGTTAGCTTAAATGTGTCAATTGGTTAACTGATTAAATTGCTAACTTTTTTGACAACTGCATCCTTGTCCTGGTGCATGCTGGGAAATTTCTTCGTTTGAAGTGCTGGTCCTGGACCAGCTTCGTGTGGAGGGTTGTGACCCCTGTGATGTCAACGGCTAAAGAGAGGGGGAGGAGCTAAGAGGAAGAAATGTGATTGGCTTTTGTTTTCACAACCAAATAGTTAACAATGAAAGTAAATGGGGCAGCCAGCCAAACATATCTAAATTGTCATTTTTAACCACTAATAAAGCTCAAAATATCACTTCACTTCAGCAGTAGCATGAATAGGGTCCCTACACATAAACTGAAGTTGTTCCACATCAGCAGATTCATCATTTTTTCGCTCTTTATCAGCCTGTTGTTCAGGAAAATGATGAATCTGCTGATGTGGAACAACCTTCATCACCAGTTGTTATAAAACAAGACGTTGGGTAAGTCTTGTAAAACAGTGTTTTTAATAAACTCTTAAAAAGTGGTGATTTAGATACATTTGGCTGACTGCCCCCCTTACTGTTGGTGAAGGATATTCCAGATCAGCAGATTCATCATTTTTCTTCGCTATTCACCGACACGAGTCTTTTTTTTTTTTCAGGAAAAACGGAAAAACTACTTTATTATAAATCACTTTATTAGCGGTTAAAAACTGTTAAAGTCATTTGGAGTTAATTAGAAACATGAACCGTGGAAGGTGCATGTCACACGACAGGAATGTTGACGCGTTGCTGATTGGCTGTATGCCCCAAACACAGGAGCAAGGAAAATGCAAACACTCATCAGCAGACTGAGTCCGGGGGAGAAAGGAGACGCAGCACATTTAATACTGTTGGTTTTCTGCTATTTTTCTTTTTTTTTTTTTTTAACTAACAACATGTCTTCAAGGATCATCAACGCACTGCTGCTGGTTCTGGTTTTTGTTTTTTCTGCTTCTGCTGCAGAAACAAACAGTAAGAAAAATGAACTTTCTTTTTTCTTTGGTTTTAATTTGAAAACTGACCTGTCTTTATCGAGGTAAAACTAGAACTTACACAAAAGTAGTTGAAGCCCTGTCGATTATAAACTATTATTTCAAGTTAATAGTTTCACATGATTTTAATTGTTTCAGGTTTTGATTATTTTGATTATAGCAGATGTTTTCATTTATTGAAATTTCCAACTTTTCTGTTGTTTAGCTCAATAATTTAAGTCGGTATATGAATGATAATACATTTATCTTTCTCTATCTTTTCAGGCCCGATAGGTTCACGGGCATTTTCCTTTTTTAAGCCGGTCGAACCAAGTAATTCGACCAAACCTCCGGTGCGTAACATCACCGTCGTCACCAGGATGTTTATCTCAGACGAGGTGCTGCTGTTCCTCACGGGTCCCGTCTCCACCGTCCTCATACCTTCCTTCTACACGGTGGTCTTCCTCATCAGCGTCCCCATCAACTTCTACGCCGTCGTGGCCTTCGCCATGAAGATCCGTCCCAAGAAGCCGGCGGCGATCTACATGTTGAATCTGGCCTGCGCTGATCTGCTCTTCGCCGCGACGCTTCCCTTCAAGATCTTCTACCACTTCAGCGGCAACGACTGGACGTTGGGACCGTTCATGTGCCGCGTGGTCACCGCCGCCTTCTACTGGAACATGTACTGCTCCGTTCTGCTCATCGCCTGCATCAGCGTGGACCGTCTTCTGGCCGTGGTCTTCCCCATCGGCTCTCTGACGTGGAGGACGCCCAGGAACTCCGTCGCGGCCTGCGTCGCCATGTGGATCTTGTCCCTGGCCGGCTCCGTCCCCCTGGTCGTCTCGGAGCAGACGGTTCGTCTGGACGAGCTGAACGTCACCACCTGCCACGACGTCCAGCCTGTGGAGAAACTAATCCACAACCTCAAGATCTACTTCATCGTCCTGTGCTGCGTCTTCTTCTTCCTGCCTCTGCTGGTCACCGTGGCGTCCTACTCTCAGGTCATCTGGTCACTGTGGAGGGTCCCGTGCGGCGTTCCAGGACGTTCGCGTCAAAGAACCAGAGCAGTGGTGATGGCTTTAACTGTGCTGGTGATATTCGTGCTGTGTTTCATGCCCACAAACTGTCTCCTGCTTATGCACTACCTGCAATTTAACAAAGATGTCGACAAACGCGAAGAAGCCCCCGACGGCTCCTACGCAGTCTATCTGGTGTTTGTGTGCGTTGGGAGTCTGAACTGCCTCCTGGATCCTCTGGTCTATTACTTTGGATCATCTCAGTGTCAGAAGCAACTCGCCAACAAGCTGAAGTGTAAGAAAACTTCAGGAAGCAGCGACGTTGGCGTCTCCACATCCAGCACTTATAGATTCAGGAAGGTCAAGAAACCCAGAGACACGGAAGACTGAGATCAGATAAGACTGTTTTATCCTAGAAAAGCGCAGCTGATCAGATATAGAAGGAAATGAAGTAAATACTTTTCTGTTTGCATTGAATGTGCACGAATCTGTAAATAATCTAACGGACTGAAACTCTTATATTGTTTTTGCATTTTGTCTGTATGAATTTAAAAAGTTTTAAAGTGAGCACATACTACTGTTTACTTGTTGCAGCTTCTCAGTCAAATATACACCAATTAAATATTTTTAATTAAATTGTTTTTAAATCTTTGTGACTTTAAGACAAGTGTTAAGGTTCGTTAGGTTGACTGGACGCTTTACGCCAAGCATTTATATATTTTTATGTCTTTTCTGTTATTCAGCTTAATCGTATATGTCGGGATTTAAAAGTCAAGGAACAAATATCAAGTAATTCAACCAAACCTCAGGTGCATAATGAACCATCGTCAACAGTGGTTTATGCATTTTATCTGTATAAATATCTATCTATATCTATATTACTGCCTTGTTTTGTCCGACCACGGATCCAATAACTTGATAAATTAGGAACAGACTTAACCGTCACATTTGAGAAACTAAAACCAGAGAATATGTGGAGGTCTAGACGACAAGCCATAGCTGTATATGCTTTAGTTTTGGATAAATGAGGAGTTTGCACTTTAATACCAATCATCTTTGCAAGAAGGTGGAGACAGGTGACAGTAGGAAAATGGCAGACTACAAGAACCACCTACGTTTCAGCCTCAGATACCACATGCACAGACTTATTCTGACCAGCATCTGCTTTATAGGCTCCACAGTGAAAGGCCACCGGGCCAAAAATATCCTGAAAAAGGCATAAAACCACCTCCTGAATCAAGGTCCACCTCACCATTGAGGGGCTTGAAAGAAAAGGCAGACCTTTGTCTAGGGAAAGTGTTGGCAACCTATTCTACAAAGGGCAGAGAAATTACAGTTTGACCAATCAACTTGTCTGAAGACTGAGATCAGTTAATTAAAAGAGTCAAGTCTGCTGTTGCTGCTGCTTGGTTGGAATAAAAACCTGCAGCCACACGGCCCTTTGTGGAAAAGGTTGCCCCCAAACCTGGTCTAGGGTGTTCTTGCGGAAGGTCACTGAAGTTATTGAGGCTGAGGGTTCAACTTTCCCAACACAACAAGGGTAAGGAAAGGCAAATCAACAAGTGCCTGAATATCCAGACCAGAGCAAACAAGACCAAGAGAACAGAGGATGACACTGCTTGGAAGGGAACATAAAACAAAAGGGTGAAGAACTTTTTAGACAAGGACCTTACCCAAGTGGAAAAAGAAGTCTTAGCTAAGGGACTCAAGCTTACCCTCGGTAGAACTCCTCACTACAACTGAATACGCCATCAGGAATAACAACAAACTGAAAGTTAGTTCTGTCCAATGCCATGGCTCCCCCCTTCCAGCCTCACAACCCAGGAACAGAAGGAAGTGACAACATTGAGCAAGGACCAAAACATCACCGTCCTTCCAGCAGACAAAGGGAAATGCATGGTTGTCCTGAACTCCACGGACTCATACGACACATATAAAACCTTAAAGACTGACCCCACCGGTAGCAGTTATAACTTCAGGCTGTCATTCCAGGTACAGACTCACCAAGACCCATGAAGAAGGTGCCACCTGGATCAAGTTGTAGTTGTCTGATGTTCACTAAGTCCATGGTCCAGTTTTGGACATGATGTGGTGTGTTGGCGGTCAAGATGGTGGCTATGTAGCTATCTACCCTCTGTTCCTGGGTGGTGAGGTTGGAAGGGGGAGTCTTGGCGTTGGAGAGAGCTGCTGACACCTTCAACCTCAGGTGTTCTGTATCTGTTTCAGTAAGATTGTTCAGTTGCGGTGATGAGTTCTACCGAGGGTAAGCTTGAGTCCCTTAGCTACGACTTCTTTTTCCACTTTGGGTGAGGTCCTTGTCTGAAAGGTTCTTCACCCATTTGTTGTTTGTGCCCTTTGAACTAGTGTTGTCCTATTTTTGCCTCCAGGTAGTTCCTCTGTTCTCCTGGTCTTGTTGGCTCTGGACTGGATATTCAGAAACCTCTTGATTTGCCTTGACCTTCTGCAAGAACACCCAAGACCAGGAGTGGGGGGAACTTAATCCACAAAGGGAACTGTGTGCTTTTGACTGGTTGGAACAAAAACCTGCAGCCATACGGCCCTTTATGGAAGAGGTTACCCAAACTTTTCCTAGACAAATGACTTGTCTCAATTTGGATACTTCCATTAGTCCACTTCTATGTAGTTTACTATGTAAACTATGTGCTTACTTCTGCAGTCCGCAAATCGACAGGGTAGCGTTGTTCTCATAACGTTGCTCACTTACCGGAAATGATGACCTCAACTTCTTCTTCTTCTTTTTAATGGTGAATTGCCACTGAACTGAAACAGTGGCTGCATCCGAATTTAGCCCTACTAGCTGCCTATGTGGTTGGCAAAAAAATGAGCAAACCACGATGTAGTTCATCCAAATACAAAGGTATTTGGATGAACTACATGGCTTCCTGCTTCCGCTAGGATCTTGCAGTATGCAAGAGATGTACTCTACGCTATCCCAGAAGTCACCGGGAGGTTGAAAACTATAGAAGAAACTTACTTGGATGAATGAATTACTTATAGTAAATAGTGACGGACGACCACATCTGCGTGCTTGTTAGTGAATGGAAATGGAGACAGCGGCCAGGGAGAGATTATTTTGATATTTTTACAGCGTTATTCAAAGTTTGTTTAGTGATAACAGGGGAGCAACATGTCCTGTGATGTTTAAATCTTTTTCCGACAGTTTCGGACGCTAATGCAGACTGTTCAGTAAGTAAAAGCCACGTGTGTAGTCGTTCACGTCACCAGCGCGAGTAAAAAGTCGCCGCTGTGACCGCGGTGCTAACTAGCCGTGGTAGCTAACCCTCCACTTCAAGCCGGCAAAATCATGACGTTGATGTAAACATCCGGGTCACAGGACAGACAAGATGGCGGCGTTGTAGTACGTCCGAATTATTCCTGCTACTGGTTAGCTTGATACGTAGTAGCTACTACTGTAACGGTTGAGTAGTGGGCACTCAATAGTAGCAGTGAGGATTCGGATGTAGCCAATAAGCATGGAAGTATGTAATTTGAGACACACACAAATTAGACCTCCACATATTCTCTGGTTTTAGTTTCTCAAATGTGACAGTTAAGTCTGTTCCTAATTTGTCAAGTTATTGGATCCGTGGTAGGATGAAACAAGTCAGTAATTCATACTGAAAATGACTGCAGCAGGAAACGCTGTCACCTTGATTAAACACATTTATTTGGAGACACAAAGTGGTAAAAAAATAGATGTATAGATGTATATAAAGAAACAAATAAAATGGATTTTTCAGAGCTCATATAAACTACATTAAAAGTTCTTATATATTCAGTGCAAAAATAAAAGTATTTCCTTGATTTCTTTATATATCTTACAATCAGTCAGACTTTTCTCAGGAACTGTACGTCCTTTCTCACAGTGATGTGAAACACACATCTGTCTGCCACATGTTTCTGACAAACATGTTTCACAAGCTGTAGTTACAGAGACAGTAACATCTTGCTCTAGTCTTTTAAATTTGCCTGGAAAGAGTCCATCTTGCTGGTCGAATTACGTATTTGGGAGGTTTCTGTGCCAACGGGTTTCTTGACCTTCCTGAATCTATAAGTGCTGGATGTGGAGACGCTGACGTCGCTGCTTCCTGAAGTTTTCTTACACTTCAGCTTGTTGGCGAGTTGCTTCTGACACTGAGATGATCCAAAGTAATAGACCAGAGGATCCAGGAGGCAGTTCAGACTCCCAACGCACACAAACACCAGATAGACTGCGTAGGAGCCGTCGGGGGCTGCTCCGCGTTTGTCGACATCTTTGTTAAATTGCAGGTAGTGCATAAGCAGGAGACAGTTTGTGGGCATGAAACACAGCACAAATATCACCAGCACAGTTAAAGCCATCACCACCGCTCTGGTTCTTCGACGCGAACGTCCCGGAACGCCGCACGGGACCCTCCACAGTGACCAGATGACCTGAGAGTAGGACGCCACGGTGACCAGCAGAGGCAGGAAGAAGAAGACGCAGCACAGGACGATGAAGTAGATCTTGAGGTTGTGGATTAGTTTCTCCACAGGCTGGACGTCGTGGCAGGTGGTGACGTTCAGCTCGTCCAGACGAACCGTCTGCTCCGAGACGACCAGGGGGACGGAGCCGGCCAGGGACAAGATCCACATGGCGACGCAGGCCGCGACGGAGTTCCTGGGCGTCCTCCACGTCAGAGAGCCGATGGGGAAGACCACGGCCAGAAGACGGTCCACGCTGATGCAGGCGATGAGCAGAACGGAGCAGTACATGTTCCAGTAAAAGGCGGCGGTGACCACGCGGCACATGAACGGTCCCAACGTCCAGTCGTTGCCGCTGAAGTGGTAGAAGATCTTGAAGGGAAGCGTCGCGGCGAAGAGCAGATCAGCGCAGGCCAGATTCAACATGTAGATCGCCGCCGGCTTTTTGGGATAAATCTTCATGGCGAAGGCCACGACGGCACAGATGTTGATGGGGACGCTGATGAGGAAGACCACCGTGTAGAAGGAAGGTATGAGGACGGTGGAGACGGGACCCGTGAGGAACAGCAGCGCCTCGTCTGAGATAAACGTCCTGGTGACGACAGTGACGTTACGCACCGGAGGTTTGGTCGAATGATTCAGTATCTGGCTCTCGATTTCAAAACCAGGATAATCGAAGGATTCAACCAGTTCTGACGCTCTAATAACGGTAAAAGTCCGTCCAAAAGATGTCCCTGAAGAGAAAAAAATAATCCCCTAATGATTTATATTATTGAGCCGAACAACAGAAAAGACATAAATATGAATAAAGATAAACATGATGTTGTTATTTTTGTTTTTATGACCGAAAAATAAATAAATGAATAAAAAAATCTGAGTATTTTTGTCAATTTTTAAGCAATAAAATAAATAAAAGTAAACATTATACTTTTTTATACTTATTTTTTTAAGTTTACTCAATTTAAATAAAAGTCCAACACCCGTTGCATCACTTTTCAAACCCCATTAAAGTCTTCATGAAGAGTTTTAATTCTTCTCACCGTTTCCTTTCTCAGCTGAAGCAAAACAAACAAAAACCAGAAGCAGCAGCAGCATGTTGATGATCCTTGAAGACATTTTCTCGGTTTAAGAAAGTGAAAAATAACCAACGGTATTAGGTGCCGTCAATCAGGAAATGAACTCTCCGTCTGCGACTCGTTGCGATGATCGCCTCTCTCTAGAATATCAAAGTGTTTGTGTTTTCCATTGTTTGTAACATCCAGTCGTCTCTCAGCCAATCAGCAGCCTTTCATGTGCAGGAAGCGACATTCCTGCCGCGTGATGTCACCTTCCGATCAGCGGCAACTTTCCATGTGTCCTGTCAACTTCGCTCAAACCAAAAACCACAAGTTACTGTTTCACATCTACATCAAACGGAGGCCACAGAGAGTAGACGTGACATACGAGGTGTCAACAGTAGAACTTAAATGTTGCGAGTTATTGTTACAAGTATACTAGTTAGTGTGTACTTGTTACTTATATCTACAAGTATACTTGTACAGTGTAGCACAGACTATTGTTATATCTAAACTAACAACTATGTCCATGCCAGCTGATGATACTTGAGTATAAACCTGTTAGTGTCTGTTGATTTAAATTATAACTTGTGCTTTAATTTCAAAACAACCCAGTGTAGCATAGACTATTATTCTGGTAAACTAACTAGTGCTAGTTATGTATATGCTAGCTGATGTATACTTTAACATGTTTCGATTAAAATAAATCCACTATACGCTTGTTAATTTAATGTAACGTTGCACGTTTTTACAGTGTAACATCATGGCTTCATCTAAAGTCAGAGAAACAGAAATAAAACATCTTCTTATCTTTATGACTTCAACAGGAGAGTCTTTAAAGCTCATTAAGTTAATTGGACACGCCTCTGGAATGTTGCCGCTGACCGGAAGACGACGTCACGCGCCTGGAATGCTCGCGAGGCGCCGCTGATTGGCTGAAGGACAGCGACGCGTTCCGGACAAAGCGCTTTGATTCTCAGACGATCACCAGAACGAGTCCGCGAGAGAAACGAGACGAACGAGGAGAGTCCGCGCGCGGATCAACAGCATCTGATGCCGTCGGGTTTTTTTTTTTAAATTGAGGTTGAATTTTTAAACAGAAAACATGACTTCAAAGATCATCAACGCGCTGCTGCTGCTGGTTTTTGTTTGTTCTGCTTCAGCTGCGAAAGGAAACGGTGAGAAGAATGAAAACTCTCTTTATAATGACTTTAAAAAAACAAGAATAAAAAACTTTTTAAAATTGTTATATTATAAAACTGAAGGAGAATTTGTTCTTTTTTTTTTTTTTACGTCGCTTTTATTTTGAAAACCGACGCAGCGGACGGCTGTTTAATTGAGTATAAATTAAAAATAAAATTACGATACGATATAAATGTATTGTTTATTTGCCGATATTGATGTCGATATTAATTTGGGTTAAAATATTTCAAAAAAGGCAAATTTAATTAAATGAAAAGTATTTAAATGTAATATTTCTTGCTATTGCTAATTTGTATTGATTATTTTAATTGCATTAGGTCTATTTATTGATACGTTTTTGGGTTTTTTTTGGTTATGAAAACAAAAACAAAAACAATCAGATGTTTACATTTATTTATATTTAAGTCTTTTCTGTTGTTTGGCTCAATAATATAAATCATGGTGTGAATAATAATGATTTTTTTTGTTTTTTTTCTCTCTGTTTCTTCAGGATCCTTCTTTGGACGGACTTTTTCCATCTTTAGAGACACGGAACCGGTTGAATCCTTCGATTATCCTGGTTTTGAAATCGAGAGCCAGATACTGAATCATTCGACCAAACCTCCGGTGCGTAACGTCACCGTCGTCACCAGGACGTTTATCTCAGACGAGGCGCTGCTGTTCCTCACGGGTCCCGTCTCCACCGTCCTCATACCTTCCTTCTACACGGTGGTCTTCCTCATCAGCGTCCCCATCAACATCTGCGCCGTCGTGGCCTTCGCCATGAAGATCCGTCCCAAGAAGCCGGCGGCGATCTACATGTTGAATCTGGCCTGCGCTGATCTGCTCTTTCGCCGCGACGCTTCCTTTCAAGATCTTCTACCACTTCAGCGGCAACGACTGGACGTTGGGACCGTTCATGTGCCGCGTGGTCACCGCCGCCTTCTACTGGAACATGTACTGCTCCGTTCTGCTCATCGCCTGCATCAGCGTGGACCGTCTTCTGGCCGTGGTCTTCCCCATCGGCTCTCTGACGTGGAGGACGCCCAGGAACTCCGTCGCGGCCTGCGTCGCCATGTGGATCTTGTCCCTGGCCGGCTCCGTCCCCCTGGTCGTCTCGGAGCAGACGGTGCGTCTGGACGAGCTGAACGTCACCACCTGCCACGACGTCCAGCCTGTGGAGAAACTAATCCACAACCTCAAGATCTACTTCATCGTCCTGTGCTGCGTCTTCTTCTTCCTGCCTCTGCTGGTCACCGTGGCGTCCTACTCTCAGGTCATCTGGTCACTGTGGAGGGTCCCGTGCGGCGTTCCGGGACGTTCACGTCAAAGAACCAGAGCGGTGGTGATGGCTTTAACTGTGCTGGTGATATTCGTGCTGTGTTTCATGCCCACAAACTGTCTCCTGCTTATGCACTACCTGCAATTTAACAAAGATGTCGACAAACGCGAAGAAGCCCCCGACGGCTCCTACGCAGTCTATCTGGTGTTTGTGTGCATTGGGAGTCTGAACTGCCTCCTGGATCCTCTGGTCTATTACTTTGGATCATCTCAGTGTCAGAAGCAACTCGCCAACAAGCTGAAGTGTAAGAAAACTTCAGGAAGCAGCGACGTCGGCCTCTCGACTTCCAGCAGTTACAGATCCAGCACCAGGAAGATCATAAAACGCAGCGACACGGAAACCTCCCAAATATACACTTCGACCAGCAAGGTGGACTCTTTCCAGGCAAACTTAAACAGCCAGTACAAGAAGCTACTGGTGTGAGCAGATGTCGCTACGTGACTTCTTAAAAGCTTGTGAAACATGTTTTCTATTTTAATGAGGAAACCACAGAAACATTTGCAGATGGGTGTTAACATCACGTCACCGTGAGGAAGGAAGTTGAGATTCGATAAGACTGTTTTGTAGAAAAGTTTATCTAATCATAACATAAAGGAGGAAACATTTCTTTTTGCACTTTTCAAATATGTTTTTGCTCTCTGTTTGTAGGAAACGTACATTTATAATCATTCGAGTCATTTAATAGACGGAAACTTTTGTATTTTTTATCTTTATCTTATCTGCCTTTTTATACACACCCATATCTTTTTTTTGTTTTTTATTCCTTTCTCACCACGTTTTGTTTTAAAATGAATGCTTTTCTATAAATGTGAAAGAAATGTTTTTAGAGGTTGAACTCACCTTTGTGTAGATTCATGCTGCCACCTGCTGGTGGGAAATGTGCAGTACTGAACCTGTTTCTTATTAAAGCTGATTCAATGTTTTTACATCAGTTGTCATTTTTGTTTTGTTTCTCTGTAGCATCATCTAGAGATGCTGGAACTCTCTGCATTGTCATTTTCATGATGAATTACTCCACTTATTTCCTCTAAAACTGACTGATTTATGAAATCGTTCTAACCTGTTGACGTCTTGTTCCGAGCGTGGATCCAAACCCTAAACAAAAGAGAAAAAATCGAAAACAAGAGGAAATTAGATAATTAGATGTCAAGCTGAAGGTGAATGTCATCATATGTTTTCATTAAGTGAAAATTTAGCACTTTATTACATCTTTTTTTTTTTATATATATAAAGGCCAACAAGTCCAGACACGAAAAACTGTTGAATCGGTTTAGACGTAGCTGCAGAAGCTGCATCTAAAAGTTCAGATCTTTAAATTTCTTGTTCCCAACATCACCTTGGTTCTGTTAATGTCTCAGTTTAGTAACAACTACACCTCAAAATAAACACCATCAGTCGTCCTCTTCCCTCCCTGGTTGAGATGAAAACAAGCGTCTGATCCTGAAGGTAAATGCTGCATCCGACTGCCTCGAGGTCTCATGTTGCATTTTGGCACCTGCTGTACTGCAGATTATCATCAGCATCCCTCCTACACACCTGGAACATGTCCTCTCATGTAATCTACTGAAGACAAGCGATCAACATCACGAGAGACTCTTCAACGGTCTTCAACGAGTCTTGAAACAAACAGCTTCAATTCTGTACATTCCAAGTGTTCCTGGGCCGGGTAAGTAGGTTAAATGTGTCAAAGTGTCATGAGAGTAAAAGGGAAAATGTGATATTTTGTGTTTTTTCAGTGATTATAAAGCTCATAACAAAGGAGCAGTTATTATCCAACCAACATAAACAGAACAGCCTGTGGGTATTTACTGACAGGAGACACTACGATGTAAGAGACGTCCAGGCAGGCCTGATATAAATCAAGCTGCCTAACTTTCCTGAATATGACTGTGTTGGAAAACACACCAGTTGGGCAAAGAGCCACATCACATGACGCCATCACACAAGCATAAAAGCCAACAAGCTGTGTTGCAGCAAAGCATCGAGGCGAAGAGACAGAGAAAGAAGCAGCAGCCGCACGTTTGCAGTTATTTTGTTCAATCTTAACCTTCTGTCTGCAGCCATGACTTCAAGGACACTATGTCTCCTTCTTCTTCTTCTTCTTCTTCTTCAGCTGCTCCTGCTGCCGCCGTGTAACACCAGCAAGATAACAGATGATGAAATTGGTAAGGTCTCCTCCTTTTAGTTTCCACTAAATCTTCAGCTCAGATAGATTCAACCGTCGCACCCTCAGTTTGATGATGTTATAGTCGATACTTATCGAAGTATTAAAGCTCAAATGAGTCTTCCAAGGTAATATTGAGGAACCAAACCTTATTTGGCTCAGAGTGAGAGTAGAAACGAGTCTGACTCATGTTTTCACTTCTAGGTGGGGGTGAAGTTTATTTTACTCCTGCATTCAACCCTGTTTGACTTCTACTTTTCATGTTGATTCTATGCAGATAACAGAAGCTGGATTGCGCACAATTTAGTCACCACTGACAACAAGACAAACAGCATGAAGATCAATGTGACTATTGGACCCAAAGCCAAGGAGGGTCTGACCGGCGGACTCACGACCGTCTTCCTCCCGATCGTCTACATCGTGGTGTTTGTCGTGGGGCTGCCCACCAACCTCATGGCCATCTGGGTTTTCCTCTTCAGGACCAAGAAGAAGCACACGCCGTCCGTCTTCATGGCCAACCTGGCTCTGGCCGACCTGCTCTTCGTCATCTGGGTGCCGTTAAAAATCACGTACCACTTTAACGGCAACAACTGGATCTACGGTGAAAGTTTGTGTAAAGTCCTGTTGGCGTTTTTCTACGGGAACATGTACTGCTCCATCGCCTTCATCACCTGTATAAGTGTTCAGCGCTACTGGGCCGTGGTTCACCCTCTGACCCGGAGGATACAGGAGAAGAGCAGCAGCAGCATGACTGCCTGTGTCTGTGTCTCTGTAGCAGTCTGGGTCGTGGTCTGGCTCATCACCATCCCTCTCTACCTCTACGACCAGGTGGTTTTTGTACCAGACCTCAACATCAGCACCTGCCACGACGTCATCATGTTCAAGCATAAAGAAATCGCAGCCGGCTACTTCCTGACGATGGGAACGGTCGGATTTGTCGTCCCCACCGTCGTGTGCGTCATCTCCTACGTCCTCATGCTCAAAGCTCTCAGGAGCAGCATGACGGACACCGCCATCGCCAAGAAGCGACGGAAAGCCGTGGTGTTGATCGTCACCGTGTTGATCATGTTCCTGGTTTGTTTCACTCCCAGTAACATCATGCTGCTGGTGCACTACATCCTCCTCCTGGACGAGTGCGAGAACAACCTCTACGGCTTCTACGTCACCGCCTTGTGCCTGTCGAGTCTCAACAGCTGCATCGACCCGTTCGTTTACTACTTCATCTCCGAGGAGTTCAGGGACCACATGAAGAACACGTTCCTGTGTCGCAGCGAGAGGATGGTGGAGAGGATGAGAGTCTCCTTCAACTTCCCAAAGAAGAGCAGCACGTACACGTCGAGTTCAGATGACATTCAGAGCACTGAAGAATCATTACAAAAACAAAGCTTATCTACATAATGAACACTCTGGCTGTAGTCTGACAAACATGACCATGACTATGAATGTAAGCGATGTAAAAACTTCTGGCTTTGGACTCTTTTTGGGGCGGTTATGTCTGTTTTGGAGTTCCATAAATAGTGTTGGGATCCTTTCTTTTGCACCACCGAATTTGGGTCATATAGGGGCTGGTATTTCTTTCTGAAACTTTGACAAAATTAGGCCAAATTTGACCATGACCTTGGTCATGATTCTTCTATCTAGGTAATAAATGTGCTGTTTATAGTTTGTGAATTTAGGCACTCACCCAGAGACGCGCAACAACAAACGACGAGCCAAGAAATAGTTCTGTGGAAAAGACAAATCCCGACGCATTTTAAAAAAACAATGTTGGCAGCTGGAATGTTGCGCAACCGTCGCATCAAAATCTGAAAACCGCACAGGAGCGAAAAAAAAAAAAAAAAAAGAAGGAACAGAAAAGTTTTTGTTTCTTCTGAATGAAAATATATCGAACCAGAATTTGTCTCTTTTACATTTTTATGGCATTAAAACAAGTAATAATAAATAAAAGTAAATAAAACTTCTTATTAAGTCTTAGTATGAATTTCACATTTAACGGTTTGCTGCTTTTTTTATCTGTAAATAAATGTTGTTGTTGTTTCTGTTCAAATGTGACAGTGTTTTTAAAGTTTGACGCTTCCTCCACTAAATTTAAAAGCTCATATCAACTTACATCACTTTGTCATTGTTTTCTTCTCCAGCAGATGGCGCCATATTACTGTAGCATCATCTATATATCTATACATATATCTATCTATCTATCTATCTATATATATATATATATATATATATATATATATTATAAAGCTCCTAATTAGAGGAGTTATAAAAAAATAACTATAGAAATTGTCTATTGTTGATATTTACTTTTATATATTTTGAAATTGTATACATTATCTTTTAAATTAAGCTATTTAATTAATGTCTTATATAATTAATTTCTCCCCTTTATCTTTGTTTATCCACATTTTTTTTTTTTTTTTTTATCAACATGTTAACTCACTATAAGTGTTGATTTTATGCTTCTATGATCTAAAATAAACAAACGCACGTGGGCGAGATTATTTTTCGATAACGCGCCGATTATGTGACACAACATCTGAACGACCTCATCATCCGTTTCGGGTATGAGACGTATATTAATCAGCTGTGTCGGGGATTTCGAGCGCGGACTGGTTTGAACCGGCACGAGCGCCGTTAAATAAGCTCACCTGAGGGCGCGCGGTCACCTGACGCGATGACATCACCTTGCGTCAGGTGTCGGAGAGACGGTGAAGAAGAAGAAGAAGAAGAGGAGGAGGAGGAGGAACCGCGCCCTCCGCAGCTATCTGAGCTCAGTCTCCAACTCCGCCGTGTGCGCACGAGCCATGACTTCAACAACAAGACGACCACTTCTTCTTCTTCAGCTGCTCGTGCTGTCGCCATCCCTCGTGCACACCTGCCAAACAGCACCAAACGGTGCTGGTGAGCGTTTTTTCCTTCCTCTTTGTATTTCACTTCCACTACATAGACGCATCCATCGAGTTCAGACTCAGATTTGTTTGTTTGTTTGTTTGTTTTATTTACTTGTTTACTCGTGAATCGGTGGAGCCGGAAGTAAATAAATATACGTGAAGTGTAAAATGTTTTTAAAAGAACCAGATGAGGGACGTGATGTTCCGCAGTCGTTGTCATTGTGGTTTAAAACGGATCAAAACATGTCACCACACCTTGTTTGACTCATGTCAGATGGTGTCAGGTAGAGACTTGACGTTTTATTTACACGACGTTGATAGTGTTTGTTCAGGAACTTTGCGTTTTAACAATAATGATAAAAATCTGATCGATTCCGTACAGGTTTTTTTTTTTTGTCAGATTTTAGTGTCCGATTGTAGCCACCGAGGTGACTTTTTAACCAATGATATAAAAGATCGGTTAGCGTTTAAACTTGTGTAAAGTGTGTCAGCGACGGTTGTAAAAAGTAGCTTCGAAGGTCACGTGACTTGTTTCCACCCGAGGCAGACGACTTGTTGACCTTGGCCTCCTCCTCTTTGGTTGACTGATGTTTATTTATGTTCGGGTGCGGCGCTCGTAACCGTTAGCTTACGACATAGCGAAAAGGGCCATTAGCATTAGCATTAGCGCAGACGGGGCGCCACAGTCTCGTCAACATATGAGAGTTTTTAAAAACTCGAGTTGCGATGCTAACGTTTGCATTGTTTTACGCTGAGGCGGTTAGCAGTTAGCTAACTGTGGCAAATGCAAAACGTGAAACGTTCCTCCTCGACGTGAATGTGGTGAGTGGAGTCGACACAAAAACATCAGTAAACATTAATGGAGGAGATGCTGTACTTGTCACCGGGTTAGCTTACGACGAGGTAAGCTACGACGCTAACATCGGTTAGCTTAAGACACGGCGAAAAGGGCCTCGCTACAACTCTCCATTAGCATTAAAGCTACCAAGTACCAAACTAGGCTATGACGGAGCGCCACAGTCAACTTTTAAAAATAAAGTTGTGATGCTAAAAAAGTGTGGTAACAGCGAACATTAGCAGTTAGCTACACAACGTCACAACGCAAAAACATCAGTAAACATTAACGAAGACATGGAGGAGATGCTGCACTTGTCGCTGGGTTAGCTTACGACGATGGAGGCTACAATGCTAACATCAGTTAACTTAAAACACGGCGAAAAGGGCCTTGCTACGACTCCAAAACGTCTCGACAAAAGCGGAAACCATCTTGTGTCGTTTGGGAGCAGCACTTAACATGGGTTGCATTAGCATTAGCATTACAGCTAGGAAGTACCAAACTAGGCTATGACGGAGCGCCACAGTCAACTTTTAAAAATAAAGTTGTGACGCTAACGTTAGCATTGCGTTAAGCTGAGACAGTGTGGTAACAGCGCGAACATTAGCAGTTAGCTACACAACGTCACAACACAAAAACATCAGTAAACATTAACGGAGGATGTGGAGGAGATGCTGTAGCTACGACGACGGATATCACTCTTGATGGTTGTTTATTAGTTGCGCTTGTGAAAACGTGTTTTAGTGTCGCTCGGTACCTCGACAGAGTCCAGCAGGAACTAGCACCAAGTGGAAAACACTATAAAGTCGAGTTGAGCTGTTGGGAAAGAGGCGATTCAAACCGTCCGTCTTTGTCCAAGACGTGTTTACTGGTAGAAAGTTAAACCCTAACTTGAGGAGTTTGCTCTTCTTTGTTGAGCCATTCGTTTGTCCGGGGTTTTGTTTGCTTTCCTCTGAGGTCGACGTCCTCGCAGTTCTTCTAAATGTGAACCGGTCTCTGTTTGAAGGTGTAACTAGGTTTGAAAAAGCACAGGAAGTTGATTTGTTTGTTGACAACAGATGCTCAAGAGGCAAATTTTTAGTTTGTTCCTGAATTCACCTGTTCGACTGTTTCACTTCTGCTTTTCACAGAGGACAGAGGCTTCACTGGCACCGAGACCAACAGAGGAATATGGGTCAATTCCCCGGCCAAGGAGGTTCTGACCGGCGGACTCACGACCGTCTTCCTCCCGATCGTCTACATCGTGGTGTTTGTCGTGGGGCTGCCCACCAACCTCATGGCCATCTGGGTTTTCCTCTTCAGGACCAAGAAGAAGCACCCGTCGTCCATCTTCATGGCCAACCTGGCTCTGGCCGACCTGCTCTTCGTCATCTGGGTGCCGTTAAAAATCGCGTACCACTTTAACGGCAACAACTGGATCTACGGTGAAGGTTTGTGTAAAGTCCTGGTGGCGTTTTTCTACGGGAACATGTACTGCTCCATCGCCTTCATCGCTTGTATAAGCGTTCAGCGCTACTGGGCCGTGGTTCACCCTCTGACCCGGCAGGACAGGAGTAGCAACCGCGTGGCTATTTGGGTCTCCGTAGCAGTCTGGGTCGTGGTCTGGCTCATCACCATCCCTCTCTACCTCTACGACCAGGAGGTAGTGATCGCAAACCTCAACATCCACACCTGCCACGACGTCACCAGACCCGGGGATAAAGAAATCGCAGCCGGCTACTTCCTGACGATGGGAACGGTCGGATTTGTCGTCCCCACCGTCGTGTGCGTCATCTCCTACGTCCTCATGCTCAAAGCTCTCAGGAGCAGCATGACGGACGCCGCCATCGCCAAGAAGCGACGGAAAGCCGTGGTGTTGATCGTCACCGTGTTGATCATGTTCCTGGTTTGTTTCACTCCCAGTAACATCATGCTGCTGGTGCACTACATCCTCCTCCTGGACGAGTGCGAGAACAACCTCTACGGCTTCTACGTCACCGCCTTGTGCCTGTCGAGTCTCAACAGCTGCATCGACCCGTTCGTTTACTACTTCATCTCCGAGGAGTTCAGGGACCACGTGAAGAACACGTTCCTGTGTCGCAGCGAGAGGACGGTGGAGAGGATGAGAGTCTCCTTCAGCGCCCTCAAATACTCCAAGAAGAACAGCACGTACACGTCGAGTTCAGGGAACACGCACAGCACCGAGTGTTAGCGTCCGTGACCTTGGGTTGTAACCGGTTTTGTAAATAAATGTTCTTTTTTTTATATATATATATATATATCTTTAATGACACACATGATTATGTACATTAAGTCACCACGTTTGTACCACTTGTATGTTAAAGTTTGCCAATAAAAGTTCATGTTTTTACCACGTTTCCTTCCCAAACTTCCTACGTCGCGAGTCAGACAGGACGACGAAGGTCAAACTTTATTTTCAAAACAGTCAGACACTATTTAAAGGTGCTACAATGGAAGTGTTTGCTATAAACGTAGATAACTAAGGGTTTAATAAATAAGCAGCCAGGAACTAGAGTCTTTTTTTTTTAACAAATGTTATAGAAGCAGGAAAATGATATTTGCATTGCAGCTTTTAATGCAAATATGTAGCTCAGTGTTTGTTTTAACTGAAAAAACTGGTTTTGGTGAAGATGGTGGATGTTTCCCTTTGTAGCTAACGTTAGCTAGGACGTGGTTACAGCCACGTCTGCTGCAGTGACATGTTTTTACGACGTTTACCTGCACCCGGGGAAGATTTCCGATCGTCGGGGTTAGGATCTGGGCGGAGGCGGAGGTGTCACATGACGGATCTTAACAGGGTGTGTTTCAACAGAAACTGCTGCTGCTGAGGAGACAAAGAGCAACTGTCAAAAGTGACAATGTTGCGACAACATGATATTAAAATGTTAAAAAAAAATAAACAAACAAAAACAGATGGATGCAAACGGATGATAAAGGTCATTGTAACAACAATAATAATATTAATATTTTTTATATTTATATTATCTATTATCTAAAAGAGAAAACACATAATTTAGAATATATGTGTTTTATTATATTTTATTTGATACTTGATCATTATTTCATGTTATTTTTACAGTTTTATTTCTCTATTTATTTTTTTATTTGATTTTATTATTTATTATTTTATATAATTGTTTTTAATCATTTCATCTTATTTTTAAAATTACAACAAAATCTGAATAATTCAAGATAATTGCAGACATAAATAAATATGGTCCAGTAAAAGAAAAAAAAATTAAATACAATATTAAAAGTAAATAAATGTGTATGAAGATTTTTAAAAATATTTCTATTATTATTATATTACAAATTTAATGTTAATTTTTAATATATAGTTTATACGTAAGTAGATTTTTTAAATTATTTTTTAAATATATTTTAAATAAAATAAAATAATTATTTAATTTATTTTATATATAATATTGTATTAATTATTAAATATTTATCTTTTATTTATTGTTTTTTTATATATATATAATAATATATATTATGTGTATTTAGATTTTTTATTTCTTTTTATCATTTTGTATAAATATCCTGAATATAATTTGATTATTATTTTTAACTATCACAATATATAATTATTGAATCAAACTATTAATATACGTAATTATCAAATTACTCATTAAACTAGACATTAAATGACTCAACTGTTTCTATTGTTTAACTCGTTGTGTATAAATGTTTATACCAGTGCGTGGGTTTGTTTTCGTACCTCGAGTCTCCGTTGAAACCAACAGAGCCGGGTGGGCGTGACCTGAGCGGTGACGTCATCACGCAGTGGAACGGGCAGGTATTCTCGGGGCGTGGCTACGGCGAAGTCTAAAGTCTGGTTCCTCCACGTTGGTAGGTTTTTAAGTCGCTGCGGTTTGAAAAGAAGAAGAAGAAGAAACGAGACTAAACGAGGATATAAAACAAACTAAAATAAAATAAACTAAACTTAAAAAACAAAACAAAACATGGATTTAACTCGAGTTTTATCGCTTCTGGTGATTTTCTGCAGCTTTTTCTCCGCCGTCGTCGCAGGTAAGAACCGGAAGTGTCTCTGTCGCGAGGGCGAGGTCGTTTTATTTATTTAATCAAAAAAAATCTAATCTAAACTGTATAAAATGATATATTTTTTGGGGTAAAACTCTAAGATATTACCGAAATTAGAACATATTAACTGTTTATTTTGACGCAGGATTTTAAAAAAATATATTTTTAAACGTTTTGGTAAAAAAAAAAGGAATTATGGGAAACGTAGGCTCGTTTAAATATATAAAACTTGTTTAATTTTTATAAATTAACGTCCTTTTTATCATGTAATAATGAATTTTACATAATTAGGAGACAAAGAGGAGTATAAAAACTCAGTTTAAGGTTAAAAAATAACCATTAATTAATTCTTTTTGATGATTTAAAGCGTTTTTTGGAGCTAATTTGACTTTTTTTAAGAGGTCGGATGAGGTGAGGTTGGTTGATAATTGTTAATCCGTCTTGAATTCATTCATTAAATGAGTCGTTTCTCACAGGAGAGTTATACATTAACATTAACTAGTTTTTGTTTCCCAGATTGAAACTATTTGTGTCTTTTATGTGTGAGCATGTACTTATTTGTATATATATATATATATATTTTTTTTTTTTAGCTAAAGACGGCCGCGGTTTCTTCGGGGTTCGGGACCCGCAAGACTCGGATAAAGTTATGGTGGATCAGAAGACGCAGGAGACGCTGAAGAGCGGACTGACGACCGTCTTCCTCCCGATCGTTTATATCATCGTTTTTGTCGTGGGGCTTCCCGCCAACGCCATGGCCATCTGGGTTTTCCTCTTCAGGACCAAGAAGAAGCACCCGTCGACCATCTACATGGCCAACCTGGCTCTGGCCGACCTGCTCTTCGTCGTGTGGACGCCGTTGAAGATCGCCTACCACCTCAACGGCAACGACTGGACGTACGGCGAGCCGATGTGTAAGGTTCTCGTGGGGTTCTTCTACGCCAACATGTACTGCTCCGTCCTGTTCATCGCCTGCCTCAGCGTGCAGCGCTACTGGGTCGTCGCTCACCCTCTGTCGCAGCGAAGCAGGGACGCCAAGCTCGCCGCGGGCGTCTGCGTCGCCGTGTGGGCAGTCGTGTGGCTCACCTCCACGCCGCTTTACCTCTACGACCACACGGCTAAGCTCAAAGACCCCAACGTCACCACCTGCCACGACGTCAGCGTCATCCGCGACCCGTTGGACCCGTTCCCGTCCGTCAAACACCCGTACTACTACTTCATCTTCATGGGGATGGTCGTCTTCCTGGTGCCGTGCGTGGTCATCGTCGTGGCGTACGCTTTGCTGCTCGCCGCGTTGAAAGGGATGGAGGAGAGCTCGGCGAAGAAGAACCGCACCAAGGTGGTGGCGTTGATCGTCCTCGTCCTGGTCACCTTCCTGGTTTGTTTCATCCCCAGCAACGTCATGCTGGTGGTTCACTACTCGCTGCTGAAGGACGGCGTGGTGAACAACGGCTACGCCTTCTACATCGCCACGCTCTGCCTCGCCAGCCTCAACAGCTGCCTGGACCCGTTCATCTACTACTTCGTGTCCGAGGACTTCAGGAACCACGTGAAGAACACGCTGCGCTGCCGCAGCAGCCGGACGGTGGAGAGGATGAGGGTGTCGTTCAGCTCCATGAAATACTCGCGCAAGAGCAAGTCGTACGTGTCCGACAGCGGCAACACGCAGAGCAGCAACTGTTAGCGGATACAAAACACGTGAACTCGTCGATTTGAAGTGACGAGTCGTTTGGACGCAGAGGCGATTTCACCACGAACATGAGACACAACCAAATAGTTAACAATGAAAGTAAATGGGGCAGCCAGCCGAACGTATCTAAATTGTCCTTTTTCAACCACTAATAAAGCTCAAAATATCACTTTGGGTCCCTACACATAAACAAGTTAACGTTCAAGACGTTCAGGACCTAACTAACGTTGTTCCAGATCAGCAGATTCACCATTTTTCTTGCTCTTTACAGTCACATCGGCCTGTTGTTCAGCAAAATGATGAATCTGCTGATGTGGAACACCCTTCACCACCAGTTGTCTTGTAAAACGGTGTTTTTAATAAACTCTTGTTTCACTTACTAAGTTATCAGGTTATTAGTGGTTAAAAAGTGGAGGTTTAGATACGTTTGGCCGGCTGCCCCATTTACTTTCACTGTCACCGGGACGTTTGTGGTCAAACGACTCTGTACCGTCGCTTTAAGGATTAATAAGCTGTAAACCAAAGCTGAACTCTTAAATGTGAAGACGAACTGTCCTGCAACAATATACCTATATATCTTTATAAATATAAAACATCATTTAGGTGTTTAAAATGTGAAACGTGAACATAAATAATGTGGATTTTTAAAAAACATTTTTTTTTGACTGAGCAGTTCACTGCACTGAAGAACCATTTTTTTTCTTTTAAAACAAGACAAATGTTAAGAAATGTAGAAAAACCTGTTGCGAGCCGCAGACGACGGGTTGTTAGCGTCGACGTAGCTTCGAGCTAATCTACGGAAAAAAAAAAAAAAAGAACGTGTACTGAACTTGTTTTGTTTTAGCTGTGGAAGACGAATTGTTACATTGTTTTTTTTGTTTTTGCCGCTTTAAATAAACCATGATGACGATGATGACGGGACGATTTAGTTTCTATGAAACTCATTTTTTTATTCTGTTGCGCAACGACTGTTGAGTCATCGTCCGTTCCGGCAGGTTATTTTAGACGATGTCAGATGTGTTTGGAATTCTTGGAATGTGTTGTGTCGGATTTTTAGAAGCCTGAAACATTCCGTGAAAAAACACACACAACATGGACGTTATTTGCTCGTTTTTTTTTCACTGTTAATGTTTTGTACGCGAGAGCGTCGTCAAACCGGTTTCGCCTGCGTTCGCCGATGCTTTGTTTTGTTTAGTTTGACCCTTTAAGTTCCCACGTTAAAGAAACTATCGTGAATCGTTAGTTGAACTAAATCAATGCCGACTCTGTTTTCTTTTATCCTCCTGATAAGGACTTTAGAGAAGCGTCCCCACCCAGACGTAGTCGTCACCCCCCTCCCCCCTCTTCTATCTGTCTCTCTACACCTTCACTCGCTTCCTGTTTGACAAGCGACCTCGGCTGTTAAAGAGGTAAATGTTTTGCCGTCGTCGGGTGTCGTGTTGCCTTTTGTGGCGAGGACGGAGCCGCGCCCCCGACCTGAGAAAACACAAACACAAAAGAAGCAAAAAGGTTATTTATTGTCAAACGACAGTGTGTGTGTTTTTGTTTTAAAGACGTCAAAAGGCCAAAAAAAAAACAACTTTCTTCAATAATCTGTAATGTTTGTTACTTAAATAAATGAACTTTGTTACTTTAAACCGCTTGTGTCAAGTGTTTATTTATTTTGTTTAAGTCCGTTTACAAACAATTATAGAAATAAAGTTAACGAAACTAAACGATTATTAGCGTTTTTGTCGTTTTCTTCTTTGTGAGTTTTCTCTTATTTTGTGTTTTTGTTCCAACGACACGAAAACTTCGACTGTTTTGACAAGTTGAACTGAAAGTTTTTATGACAAACTCTGGAAAAGAGTCATGATGAGTTAGAGATGCTAAGTGTTAGAGATGCTAAGTTATAGCGAAGCTAAGTGTTAGAGATGCTAAGTTATAGCGAAGCTACGTGTTAGCGATGCTAAGTGTTATCAATGCTAAGTGTTAGAGATTCTAAGTTGTAGCAATGCTAAGTGTTAGAGATGCTAAGAGTTAGTGATGCAGATGCAATTCTAAGTTATAGTAATGCTAAGTGTTAGCGCTAAGTGTTAGAGATGCTAAGTTATAGAGATGTTAAATTATAGCGATGCTAATTGTTAGCGATGCCAAGTTATAGCGATGCTACGTGTTAGAGATGCTAAGAGTTAGCAATGCTAATTGCTAGAGATGAGAAGTGTTAGCTAAACATGAGCAATGCTAAATGTTAAAGAGTGTTGGCAACGCTAAATGCTAGTGATACTACATGTTAGCAATGCTACTAAACATTAGCGATGCTAAGCGTTAGCTATGATCATTATCTCATTTCATCATTTAACGTTCATGTTTTTGTATTTTATTCAGTTTAGTTGTTTGTTGTTTTCTAGAGACGAGAAGTGACGACGTCAGTGGTTTTATTGATTTGTATTTATTAATTTATATAAAGTAATCAATATTAATAACCCTGATTATTATTAGAACTGTTTCCGATGTGTCTGTGACGCAACATTTACGTCAACGTCGACACAGAAGTTTGACTCTTCACGCTTCTTTTTCTATTTGTTTTTTTAAGAAAGAAAAAAGTGAAACGACAACGTTTTTGTTTGTTTTTTTTTTCTCCAAATAAACGACGATAAAACTGATAAAACTGTTTTTATAAACACGACGATTTCAGAGCAAAGATGAATCTGAGATTCAGACGCCGCAGGTGGAAAAAGGTGAAAACGACCGATTTAATCTTAAAAACGTGTTTGTTTTTGTTTTATCTGCTGCGTCGAATCTCGACTTTAAAGTAAACGAAGTCGTTTAAATGAATGAAGAAGAAAAAAAACAGCTTCTTGTGCGACTTTATACTCATTTAACATCTTTATTTAACAGTTCACTTTAAATTATATTATATAATCAACCGTGTAAAACTAAAGTGTTTAACCCTTTAATGCCCAACACATCAAAAAACAGCAAGAAAATTCTTCTTTAAAATAAAAAAAAAATGGATAATTAATTATATTCATCATATTATTGTTCAGTATATTTTTAAATATTAATCTATTATTTAAATTTAACTGCATTTTAACCCTTTAATGCCGGACACATCCAGAAAATTACAAAATTTTAATAATTTTTTAAATATATATATTTAAAATGTTATTTATTTGCATTTATTTTATTATTTTTTTTATTTATTTTTATTCTAATTAACACAGAATTAGTATTATACATTATTTATGTTATTATATATTAATTTTAAAAATATAGTTATTTTTTAAAAACTTATTTTTTTATATTATTATTTAATATTTTCTTATTTTATTATATTTCTATTTAAATATTTTAACTAAGTTAAATACGTTTTTAAAATTTCGTTTTCATCTGAGATGTTTATCAAACTTTTCTAACATTGTTTTTATTTATTAGTTGTTTTTTTTTAAATCATTATTTTAATTTCTGGTTTTATTTTATTTTCTTCTAGTTTTTTATTCGATCAGTTGTAACAACACAACATAAACGTGCAGTAGAAAGTAGGATTACACTTGAGTACGTCTACTTAGTTACTTACTTTCCACTTTGTGCGTTCGTGGTCGCGTTGTTACAAACACGCAGCGGTTTGTGTTGCACGTTTCCGCGACGCAACAACAGACTCGTGTTGCAACGAGTCTGTGAGAAACTTCACGTCGCGACGGTTTTTTTGCTCCAAAACAGTAAAATAAAAACACGGTGAATGTGATTCTAGACGATTGACGGAGCACTTTAATCAGATAAACCTGATTCCTGGGAAGAAGAGACGTCCGATAAATGTTTTTTTTTTACTGATTATTTTGTTTTAATGGAACTAAACGACACCTGCAGGACAGACGCTTATTTAACAGCTTTAGTTTAAAAATTAAAGGTGCACTACGTCAGGTTTTTTCATGTCAATGAATCATAAATTGATCCTAATACGTCGATAGAGATTAAGGAATCATGTTGATTAGAAACACTGACATCACTGACAACAATAGTACAACCAGAATAATCACATTTTAACAAATTAGCCAGTTAGCTTTAGCTACAAATTACAAATGTCTGACGCTACTAAAAGGCCTCGCTATGACTCAACAACGTCTCCACGAAAGCAGAAACCACCTTTCAAACACATAGGACGTGTTGTTTCATTAGCATTAGCATTAGCTTTAGCATTACAGCTACCAAGTAATGTGCCATAATTATGACGCGGTGCCAAAGTCTCGTCAACGTACGCTGATTGCGTTTCACGTTTGAAAGTAGAGTTGTGATGCTAACGTTAGCTAACGTCGTGTTATGCTGAGACACATCTTACAAATACCAATGTCACATTTAGAGATGCTAAGTGCTAGCGATGTTAAGCATTAGAGTTGTTTAGCGTTAGAGATGTTGACTGTTAGCGATGTTAAGCTTTAGAGATGCTAAGTGTTAGCGGTGTTAAGCTTTAGAGATGCTAAGTGTTAGCGTGTTAAGCATTAGCGATGTTAAGCATTAGAGATGCTAAGTGTTAGCGATGTTAAGCATTAGAGATGCTAAGTTTTAGTGATGCTCAGTGTTAGCGATGTTAAGCATTAGACATGCTAAGTGTTAGCGATGTTAAGCATTAAAGATGCTAAGTTTTAGTGATGCTAAGTGTTAGCGATGTTAAGCATTAGAGATGCTAAGTGTTAGCGGTGTTATGCATTAGACATGCTAAGCGTTAGCGATGTTAAGCATTAGACATGCTAAGTGTTAGCGGTGTTAAGCATTGGAGATGCTAACTGTTAGCAGTGTCAAGTGTTAGTGATGCTAAACATTAGAGAAGCTAAATGATAACAGATATGCTAAACGTAAGATATGCTGAGTGTTAGCGATGTTACGCATTAGCGATGCTAAAACGCCAGTGATGCTAGACGTTAGCTGTGTTAGTTTTTATTATTTTATACATTATATTATATACATTATACTACTAAAAGGCCTCGCTATGACTCAACAACGTCTCCACGAAAGCAGAAACCACCTTTCAAACACATAGGACGTGTTGTTTCATTAGCATTAGCATTAGCTTTAGCATTACAGCTACCAAGTAATGTGCCGTAATTATGACGCGGTGCCAAAGTCTCGTCAACGTACGCTGATTGCGTTTCACGTTTGAAAGTAGAGTTGTGATGCTAACGTTAGCTAACGTCGTGTTATGCTGAGACACATCTTACAAATACCAATGTCACATTTAGAGATGCTAAGTGCTAGCGATGTTAAGCATTAGAGTTGTTTAGTGTTAGAGATGTTGACTGTTAGCGATGTTAAGCTTTAGAGATGCTAAGTGTTAGCGTGTTAAGCATTAGAGATGCTAAGTGTTAGCGATGTTAAGCATTAGAGATGCTAAGTGTTAGCGATGCTAAGCATTAGCGATGTTAAGCATGAGACATGCTAAGTGTTAGCAGTGTTAAGCATTAGAGATGCTAACTGTTAGCAGTGTCAAGTGTTAGTGATGCTAAACATTAGAGAAGCTAAATGATAACAGATGTGCTAAACGTAAGATATGCTGAGTGTTAGCGATGTTAAGCATTAGCGATGCTAAAACGCCAGTGATGCTAGACGTTAGCTGTGTTAGTTTTTATTATTTTATACATAAACTATTTGCTTTTATTTAAACATGTGATAGATTAGCATTAGCTTTAGCATGTTTTATTTATTTTTTTGTGAAACTACACGACTTCCACAGTGTTTGGATTCATCTTTTAAGCTTTAAACTTCAGATGAAAGAAATAAAAGCCTATAACATTATTTAGTCTTTTACTTTTTTATATATATAAATTTCAAAACAAAGGAAAATGTTATCAATTTACTGATCACGGCGAGCGAGCAGCGTGAAGGAGCCGAGTTTAATCTACGATCAGAGGGAAAGACGAGGTTCCAGGGAAGACGACGCTCACTTTTTCCGAAATTATTGAGGAGGAGCGAACATCTTAACATCTAAACCATAAAACATTAAAGAACAAAGTTTTACGAGCGTCTCTCGTCTTCCCAGAAACCAATCGTAAAAGTGATGCCACCGCTGATCATTAACTACGATTAACGGGATCCGAGCAGAAGTGTGGTAACTTTTTAAAACTAACCTGTAGACAGTTGTGCCTCAGGCGTGTGAAGTGACGCGTTGTAACAAGCAGCAGCTTCTTCTTTTTTTTTTTTCCTCTTAGTTCTACAGTAACATCAACAACTAAGAGCTTCTGACTCACTGAGATATTATTAGACTCTAGTTTATAGACGTGTTGAAAAGGGAAACAAAACAAAACAAAGACAAATGCGACACCTGCTGGTTTATTTGTGGAAGTTTAAAGTGACGATCTGGAGTCAAACTTCCCCTCAAGAGGGGAGAGTTTGACAAAATAACTAACAATAAAAGTAAATGGGGCAGCCAGCCAAACGTATATAAATTGTCATTTTTTAACCACTAATAAAGCTCAAAATATCACTTCACTTCAGCAGTAGCATGAATAGGGTCCCTACACATAAACTGAAGTACTGATAACTTAGTAAGTGAACTGAGAGTTTATTAAAAACACTGTTTTACTACAAAAAGCTAACAATGAACATAAGTGGGGCAGTGAGCCAAACATACATTACAAGTTTTTTTTTCCTTTATATACATTTACCAGACTTACCCAGCATCCTGTTTTCAGAACAAATGGTGATGAAGGGTGTTGCACATCAGCAGATTCATCATTTTCCTGAACAACAGGCCAATGTGTGTGTAGAGAGCGAGAAAAATGATGAATCTGCTGATTAAATAAACTCTCAGTTCACTTACTAAGTTATCAGTACTTCAGTTTATGTGTAGGGACCCTATTCATGCTACTGCTGAAGTGAAGTGATATTTTGAGCTTTATTAGTGGTTAAAAAATGACA